>HG995356.1:5581721-5986721 GCA_905333045.1 Lysandra bellargus
AACTACAACACTACATACCCGAACGTACGCTTTTTCTATACATATTATAAAACAAAGTCGCTTTTTTTCCCTCATGTCCCTTTGTTCCCTTTAATCTTTAAAACTACGCAACGGATTTTGATGATTCTTTCAGAATTAGATAACCCATTTATCGAGGAAGGCTATAGCTCTATATTTTTATCATGCTAAGACTAATAGGAGCGAAGAAGTAGAGGAAAATGTGGAAAAAACGGGGAAAATTATTTGAAAGGGCTAACTTGGAGTTACTTAATTTGACACAGCTCTGTTATCTATACTTACTAATATTATAAAGCGGAAGAGTTTGCTAGTTTGTTTGTTTGAACGCTCTAATCTCAGGAACTACTGGTCCGATTTGAAAAATTCTTTCAGTGTTAGATAACCCATTTATTGAGGAAGGCAATAGGCTATATTAATTTATCACGCTAAGACTAATAGGAGAATGTGGAAAAAACGGGGGAAATTATTTGAAAGGGCTTATCTCGCGAACTACTGGAGCAATAATATTTTTATGTTATTCGGCACAGATAAGAACTACTTCTTACCACGTGAAGGATTATAGGATATCGATTTTAATCACTTTTTCAGTGGCAATATATTTTATACCCGTGCGACGCCGGGGCGGGTCGCTAGTGAGGAAATAAAGTGAAAATAGTAAATTATGCTTAGGATGTGTATGTGCCCATTAGTAAGTCCAATATAGAATTCACTGTGAAAGTACAGCGCTGAAAAAGTACCTTTTTGGAATATTGTATGGGCAAATAAATTTCTCATAAAATATTATATTACTAGACGTTCCGCGCGGCTTCGCCCGCGTAAATTAGATATTTCACAGACAAATTAGTTCACAAAAAATAGCATAATATGATCCTTCACGTGATCTACTTCTTATCTGACCCAAATAACAGAAAAATTGCTCTAGTAGTTCGTGAGTGCCCTTTCAAATAATTTCCCCCGTTTTTTCCACATTTTCCTCTATTTCTTCGCCTATGCCTTAGCGTGATAAAATATAACCTATAGCCTTCCTCGATAAATGGACTATCTATCACTGAAAGAATTTTTCAAATCGGACCAGTAGTTCCAGAGATTAGAGCGTTCAAACAAACAAACTAGCAAACTCTTCCGCTTTATAATATTAGTAAGTATAGATAACATAGCTGTGTCAAATTAAGTAACTCTTACAATGCTGCTTGTTACTTTCACGGTGAAATCTTTTCAATTGGGACACATACACAACCTAAAGTATTATGACTTAGCTTTGTTACACCCTGTATATCATGAAATAGTAATATTATAAATGCGAAAGTGTGTCGGTTTGGCTGTACCCTCTTCGCGCTCGCCACTCCGTTACGCCTAAATACTTTTATTTACATTACGTACATTTTTTTGGGATAAAAACTATCCTAAGTCTTTTCTTGGCACTCAAAGTGTCTCCATACCTTTCAGCAAAATCGGTTCAGCGGTTTGGGCACGACCAGACAAACAGACAGTCATAAAAATATAAATTGTTTTATTTCTGAATAAATTTGAAACAAATGTTTTCAGAAAATCTACATGGTGCCTACCACTTGTTCGGGCGCATCTACAACAATATTTGTATGGATAATATTCCTCTGCAGTATATCTACGAATGTAAAACAAATATTATGTTATGACATTTCAACAATAGTTCTGTTATTTTTGCGAGAAAGCAATATTCGTGTTATTGTTTCCATGCAGTTGGGATTGCAATAGCTCGTATATCAAAACCTGTCAAAAATTCACTTGTGCAATGTTCGACTAGAAATATCATTCATAGAACGATGGATCGATACGAAGTGAATAGAGCTTCCGGTCTTGTTTCTGTCAGATATAAGTGATGAAACCTTTGGAGAAGTTATAACTTATAAGTAACTTGTAACTTGTAAGTTGGGCGATTTTGAGACAAGACGTTAATCAATATACTTCATAAGGCTGGTTACACGTTCAGTCTGGCATCAGTTAAGTCCATCAGTCTGATCCAGACTGACGAAAGAATGATCGTGTGATTGACGGACTGATCATTTTTAGGGTTCCGTAGTCAACAAGAAACCCTTATAGTTTCGGTATGTTGTTTGGTTTATTATGTAACCCTAGTCACTTGACTTGCCGATGTTTGTCGCAAGCGACCGCAATCGTCGAAAATTAGTCGAAAGAAAAAGCAAAGTCGAAAAAAAATAATTACTTCCTTTCCTACGGCCGGGCCGCGTCGTTTGTTCAGATCACGCGAGTTTAGTATTTCTTACCCTTTCCCAAGAAAGTGCACAACGCCGCAAGTTTTCATACATTTCAGGTAACTTTGCCTCTGTGTATTTGTAAAGCCCGTCACAGACCTAGCTATAATATATATTAATATATTTATAGCTAGGCATATTACTATATATTTTCTATACTAATTTTCGCGTGACCGCACACTCAGCTATAATATATATTTCTGTGACATGCGGATTTAGTATAGAAAATATGCCTTGCTATAAATATATTAATATATATTATAGCTAAGTCTGTGGCGGGCTTAATTTGATTCATAGGCAGATGGCAGACCTTCATAATTTGGTCGCTTTATGACATTTATATTGTCTAGACCAGTGGTTCCCAACCTTTTTAGAGCTGTTACCCCTATGGCCTGTTAGAGAAACTGGTTTTACCCCCCCCTTAGAATAACCATCTTACCCCCGCGGGGGTAATTACCCCTAGGTTGGGAACCACTGGTCTAGACTCTAGATTCTAGAACAATAATTATTGAACTGTTTACGTATATATAAAGGATGTTTTGTCCGTGGGGGAGCGTTCTATATCTCTGAGCGGTCCCCTCGGGCGAAGGAACAAAGAGTCGCCTTGAACTTTAGTCTGGAAATTTCTTTAGTCTAGATTGGATATTGCGAAACTTTGCTTTGTTTGTCGCTTTTATATTTTTAGGTTATTGATGCGGTTGCCAAATTAAACTCTGGGTTGTAATTCTTTTTTCTTCCATGATAAACCGTTAAGGCTTTATGTAACACGAGCTATTGCCCGCGGCTTCGCTCGCCTTAAGAAGTATTATTATATACAAACTTTCATCCCCTATTTTAACCCCTTGGTGGTAGAATTGATCAAAATCCTGATCATAAAAAATAGCGGATGACTACGTCATAAGATCTATCCGCATGCCAAATTTCAGCCCGATCCGTCCAGTGGTTTCGGCTGTGCGTTGATAGATCACCATGTCAGTCAGTCACCCTTGTTTATATATTATTACTAGCTGTTGCCCGCGACTTCGTCCGCGTCAGCATAGTATAATAACGGAGATGGGTTTCATGTTCTTAAGTTAAGAAATGATGAACTTTCATTCAAACTTTTAACCCCTATTTCACCCTCTTTGGGGAAAATTTTTCAAAATTCTTTCCTTAGTGGGTGTCTACTTAATAAAACAACCCTACTTACAAAATTCCGTGGCTGTAACTTTAGCGGTTTTCGCTCAGCGATGATGATGAATCAGTCAGTCAGTCAGGACATGTAATTTTATAAGTATATAGATTTAGAATTGTAATATTATTGCAAACTACATGACGCTTGACGACAACTCCGTTGCACCAAAATTCGTTTATCGCGCGGGAATCGTACATTTTTCCGGGATAAAAAGGTCTTTTCCCGGGACTCAAAGTATCTCGATACCTAATCATGTCATTTATTTTACGAAATAAAGTTTTTTTCTTTAAATTTCAGTAAAGTCAGTTTAGACTTTAGTCGTGAAGAGGTAACAAACAGACACACTTTCGTATTTATAATATTAGAATGGATAATGAAATTTTTTATTATTATTGTCTTATTAGTTTTGTAAAATGTAAATAAAAATCTTTATTTATATTATTGACATTTTAATTACCTAGACATCAACTACGATAACTTGGCGCGCCCCTCCAAAATTCAAAACGTTTGAAGTGCGTTGTCAAAACGTTTGATGTGCGTTGTCTTGCGCGGTCGGCTAGTTATGATTAGTCGACCAACAAATTTTGATGATAAGTGACATTAAGTGAAATATTACGTGTACTGTGATTGGTTGAATACTTACTACATACAAACTCTTTCATAAGGATGTGACTGCACACATTGAAACAGTCATTTGGAGGGGCGCGCCATGTTATCGTAGTTGATGTTGATGTCTACACCACAATTAATAACATCGCTAATAATAATAATTCATACATTGTTTTGGCGTGACTGACCTTTCCAAAATATGGGCATTGGGCGTGTTAGGAAGAGTTTGAAAACAAGACATGCACTCTTCAACCAAGGCACACAACTATCATCTATTTCATTTTTAGATCCGCTTCCTGCTCCGACAGATTGCACTTTATTGCGTAACTATAAGCGTCACTTTCGCGTGACGCGATGATAATGTCAAGGCGCTGACCTTTGCAAGGGCCAAATCACTGCAATTGTTGACAAATTGCCCCTAAAATTCTCACTTCCGGCCGCGCGCTTCCGGTTATCCACTACAGTAGCTTTCGGACCTCTTGCACTATTTTTTGCATTGAGCTCTTGCACTATATTTTCATGGGTCTCATGGACAATTTTTTCATGAGTCTCATGGACTATTTTTTCATGGGTCTCTTGGACTATTTTTACATGGTGCTCTTACATTATTTTTCATAGGGCTCTCACATTATTTTACGTGGGGCTCTGCAGGAGTTTTCATGGGGCTCTTGGACCATTTTTGCATGAGGCTGTCGCGGCCCTACAAACCCTTTGCGAAGCCCCAAGGCTCCGCGGAGCACTTTTTGAGAATGGCATCTCTACACCATCATGGGTCAATATAAATTCGCATTAAGATTGTATATTAAAAATGAAACAATAGTCAATCAGTAATTTCGTTAACCTTGATTTTCGAGAACGGATGTGGACTGCGGTGGCAAAATTACCGTGTCACTGCGGCAAATTGGTCAAAAATGGCATATTACAGTTCATACACACTTTTTGTGGCCTATTATGACTTATTTTGGCAATTGCATTATGTGTAGTAAGCTGATTTTTTCGTAGATGCCATTATTTGCGTCCAATTTTGAGAACTATAAGATAATAATGTAAAAATATGCAAATAAAAACTGAAAATGCATCTTGCATAACCGAAAATTACATTAATTCTGATTGAGTTATAGAAGAAACAAAGATAGAATAGAATAAAAAAAATGTTTAATTTTTTGCACTTTTTCACAGAAAATTTATTAAAATAACATATTTTACTTTAGATAAAAGTTAAATATTTTATAATGCGTCTGAGTGCGACCCGTCAACAATAATTATTGGCAAAAGGAACTGTAGAAATAGACGGTCTAGCGGTCGCTGCACTTGCAGAGACTGATGATGATCGAACTACAAGAAGAGTTTGACGACCTCCGTGGCGCAGTGGTGAGCACGTTGAGCTCAAGCCAGAGGTCGCGGGTTCGAGTCCCGCCGACGGAACAAAAAGTTTATAAAGTTCCTGGGTCATGGATGTATAATATTAAATATGTGTATCATATAATAAAAATCTTAAATATATGTATAGTATAAAAGTATTAAATATATTTCCGTTGTCTGGTACCCGTAACACAAGTCCTTCAGGTACTTAGCACGGGGCCAGACTGACGTGGTGTAAAGCGTCCATAGATATTATTATTATTATTAGTTTCATAGATATGACAATGTATGGGACCTTATTCAAAATCTTCACTTAAATTACAGTTAATGAATAATTACGAATACTCAGAGAATTCTCAGAGACGAATCTGTATACGGCAGTTAGAGTTCACAACAGTTTCTTACATAGGCCCAATTTCACCAACGTCTGTTAACGCTGATGCTTGAATTAGTATAGTGTAACGTTACCTCTTTCATTTTTCGTATGAATGAAAGAGAAGACATTTTAACAAGCTTTTTAACAGACGTTGGTGAAATTGGACCCCAGCGTCACAGTTTTCATATAAAATAACCCAACATTTTGTTGTTGTGGACGCTAATTATGAATGTGGGGCAACTTGTATTAGTTCTCGTGTTGCTCCCGACTCCACTCCACGCTAATTGGAGATGGCCGGAATTGATTCCTCAATGCCAACGTCACGTCATCATAATACTGGTTGGTGGGTGTTTATTTCAAGATAGAGAAGTGGACAGAGTGTTCTTTGTCCTACGTATAATACATACAGGAAATGTAAGAGATTAGAGAGATTTAACAGAGAAATGAATAGAGCCTTTCCTATCCAAGTGTGCCTTAGGTTGATAGTTGACTTGGGAATTCGTATCTGTAATCTGTTACTTATAGTGACTTATTTCACCAGGACAATTAATGATGATTAAACTTCAATTTAATGAAGAGTTTGACAGTCGACAGATAATGTATGTCTGGGGGCTTATGTCAGAATGTTCAATTAATTAATTACAGTTAAGTAAATAATAGTCTGCGGCAGTTAGATATCAACTTCTATGATAGCGAAAAGGCGAACCTTAGGAACATCATAGGCGGCTTGGATAGTGGGAAATGGGACCTGGTAGACGTCTTTTCAGGATGATTTTGGCGCCGCGCTTGACGAGTTTTTGGCCTCTATGTCAAAAGTTTTTGGAGCCCAAACCAATTTGAATATTTAAAAAAAATATATCTTATACCTAAGCACATTTCGTACTATTAATAGGGAGCGAGCGAAGTGAACCAGCCAAAACTTTTAAATTTTCTTTCAGAATGGCTTGAGCGGGCCCAAACTTAATATTCATTTTCTTTTCTAAATGACTTGAGGCAGCATAGTGAGTGTTATTAGGACTAGGGTAGAGTTTACCCGAAACGCGATTAAAATTAATTAAAATTCCTACATTCATCATAGCATTATGTGATAATGGCAGCTCACTATTGTGAAGGCAGAACTGATTTATAATGGCGTAATAATGATGTCTGTAAATAGTTGAGATGAATGCACAGACTATTGTTAATAGTCGCTATTGTTACAAATAACACATAATAGCAATAATATGTCGTGATTAATGTTAAATGAGTCTTCCAAGCTTTGAACATTGATGTTCATGTATTAGTTGCACGTGAACAGAATATATGAATTACAAAGAATCGTTTGTTACATCAGGACATCAGGCATTCTGGTGTAAAAAAAAAATGCGCGGCCAGAACTAAGAATAAATCCAATAGCTAGGTTATTTATACCTTAAAGGCTTAAACTAAATTCTATGAATTTAACACTGTTACTATGTTTTTTTAGTAGTTTAGTTTAGTAGAACTAACATTAAGCCGAGTATATAAATATATCTAGTTTTTAATAAAATTATATTTTTGATAACAATTTATTCCTGTTAAACGAATCAGTTAAAAAGACTACGATATAAATCTTTATTAAGCTCGCATTCGTTTCAGTATTTTCGCTCTTTCCTATAGTTTAAAATTTCGCCCACCTTTTTAAAAATTCACCCCATACAATAGAAGCTGATTAAAAAATTACTCATATACGGCTCATGTAATAAAAATGGCCAACAAAGTGTACCAATATTTGGTCCGTGAAATTGACTATTTACCCGACCTTCCAGGGTGGAAGAAGGTATTCAGTTATTCATGAGATGGAACAACGTTGGGGCTGCACAAATGTACAAATACAGAACGGAATTTTATAGTGGGCTGCAACGATTTTTATCACGGGTACTGGGACTCTACCTGATGTTTTACTGTGTGATTTCAAACTTGGTTCACATTGTTTAAAGTCTTCTTCTGGGTATGGTAGAAACAAGGTAAGTGGGAGAGCCATGCTTCGGCACGAATGGGCCGGCTCGACCGGAGAAATACCATGTTCTCACAGAAAATCGGCGTGAAACAGCGCTTGCGCTGTGTTTCGCCGAGTGAGTGAGTTTACCGGAGGCCCAATCCCCTACCCTATTCCCTTCCCTACCCTCCCCTATTCCCTTCCCTTCCCATCCCTACCCTCCCCTATTACCCTATCCTCTCTTAAAAGGCCGGCAACGTACCTGCAGATCTTCTGATGTTGCGAGTGTCCATGGGCGACGGAAGTTGATTTCCATCAGGTGACCCGTTTGCTCGTTTGCCCCCTTATTTCATAAAGAAAAAGTAAGAGAAGAAATATCAAATCCGTACAAAAACAAACTGTAAGACCGTTAGACTGACCTATTAGAGAAAATGGCCCATAGGCTGATTGCGTACCTACGTAATTTAGCCGGCTTATGTGAAGTTCAGAATAATCAATACATTTGAGACTTGACATAGCCTAACCAAATAACTTAGTTCCGCCATCCATACTAATATTATAAATGCGAAAGTGTGTCCGTCTGTCTGTCTGTCTGTTACCTCTTCACGCCCAAACTCCTGAACCGATTTCGCTGAAGGGCATAGAGATACTTTGAGTTCCGGGAAAGGACATGAAATACTTTTTGTTCGGGAAAAATGTACGGTTCCCGCGCTGTCAATAAATCTAGTCTGTCTATAAATCAATTAAATTTCCTGGAATTTATAATTTATAATGAAATATTCACAAGGTGGTAATTGCGTGAATTCGTAAAAGATCTGAGTACAGTTCGTCAACGTCAATATAGCAATAATTTCACTTTACTTACCCACCTAGTTTATTTATTTTGTGGTTGTGGTTGGAAATCCCAAGAATGTCGCACACAATCTGCGGTGTCTTAATAGATCTTAATCTATGTGGTTGGAATAACTACGTAAGAAATGTTTACGCCAAGAAAGACGCATTTCAAAAGCCTTTTACAAGACTCAAAGTGAATAAAAGTTTAGAGAGGGTTTTTTTAATTAAACGAGGGAAAATACATAGCAAATAAATAATTTTTCCTCGTACACCCTAGCAGAGACCCTAGTTTTCTTAGAATGTGACATAATTCCGAGGTAAAAGCTATTGAGCATTTTTGAGGTAATTTTGTATAAATGTACGTAAATTTATCCAATCTCATATTACAAAATTAATATATTTTTCTCTCAATTCAGTCTCACATTGTTTCACCAAACCCAAAATAATTGCAAAAAACGGAATAAGCTCGGCAAAGATTAAAAAAGCTAAATCAAGATTGGGGGCGAAGTGAGAGGGAAAAAATTAGTCGGGCTTCGAGGGTCCGCTCTCAGTGTGTAGTGGCCTCTAGGGTACCTGACTGTGTCCACCGCTTTGTACTCATTTTCCATTGTTTAGCACCAAGGTCTCACTCGACGCCGAATTAAGCGCTATTTCAGGAAAATTATGTACATTTTCATTAACAAATGTCAAGGCGCGGGCTTTCTTTTATACGATTTCGCACACAAGCGTGATTGTGAACGCTCTTAAGCGGTAAATCTGTGTCTGAGGTATTTGATTCAAACACGAGTAGTCTAGCTTGTATCTAAGCACTAAGGTACGTATGGGCCTCTCTTCTGTATTCTCTATTAATCTCCCATTCTCTCTTTTCTATTCTCCACCTCTTCTGCTTAAACAGTTATAAGAATAAGAATAAGAACCTTTATTTGCGAAAACATGGTATTGACAATAAGTTGGTACAATGTAAGCTAGCGCTCATGTTTCGTCGGACACATCTCGACGTGCAAATATTTTAATAAAACTTAAAGTTTTGATGTTGTTATTTAATAAGGCGGGCTTTCTTTTTGTACTTCGCACCGACATAAGTGTGATTGTGAACGCTAAAACGGTGAATCTGCGTTTGAGGTGTTTTGATTCAAGACACGTGTAGTTGCAGTAAGCTGTATGGGCAAGAACTTTGTACTCCCATTCAGCTATTTTAGAGTACTAGTACGGGAGCCCTAGAACATTTTTTGAAGTGAAAACTTCTTTAGCGGCGTTGAGCACTTTTGTGGGATGGGTAAAAACTGTGAATCTCGCGCTAGATTTTCGTGTTGATCGAGAAACTATAGAAAAAGCGTGAGGCGGTTGGAGAGTAGTGTTTTGTGTCGAACTCGAACTCGAACGAAATGTACAGTCGGGGAAATAAGTTGTTTAGCAGAAATGTACAGTCGGGGAAAATTGTACTAAGCAGAAATGTACAGTCGTGGAAATTAGTTGTTTAGCAGAAATGTACAGTCGGGGAAATTAGTTGTTTAGCAGAAATGTACAGTCGGGGAAATGAGTTGTTTAGCAGAAATGTACAGTCGGGGAAAATTGTGTAATTGTGCCTTTAACGTGGGAGAGTCATGCTTCGGCACGAATGGACCGGCTCGACCGGAGAAATACCACGTCCTCACAGAAAACCGGCGTGATACAGCGCTTGCGCTGTGTTTCGCCGAGTGAGTGAGTTGACCGGAGGCCCAATCCCCTACCCTTTTCCCTTCCCTACCCTTCCCTATTCCCTTCCCTCCCCTCCCCTATTACCCCTTAAAAGGCCGGCAACGCACCTGCAGCTCTTCTGATGCTGCGAGTGTCCATGGGCGACGGAAGTTGCTTTCCATCAGGTGACCCGTTTGCTCGTTTGCCCCCTTATTACATAAAAAAAAGCAGAAATGTACAGTCGGGGAAATGAGTTCTTTAGCAGACGCGCTGATTGGCCGCGTTTCCACCTGCAAGACAACTGTCGCGAGAAGTGTCTGACAGTCTGTCTGACAGCAGGTTTTTTTTTCGATTGTCGATATTTTTTAATCGATCGAGCGAAACCCTTACGGTTTCGATTAATTAATTACAACGATCTTTTTTTTTTATTTTTTTTAAATCGATTTTCATAAAAAATGGGTAAAAAAATAATGCACAACGTTAATAATCAAGTTTTCACTTCTGCCGGCGCTCCCAGAGTGCAACCCATCTTTTTTTTTGATTACTATCAATCTAATTTTTTGTGAGTAGCTTCATTTTGATAAGACGAATAACATTTTTATTTGCGAAAATTTTTTCACTGATAAAAATGTTGTTCGTCTTATCAAAATATAGCTACTCACAAAAAATTTGCTTGACAGTAATAGAAAAAAAAATGTTCTAGGGCTCCCTTACTAAACATAACTAGTTTCGTTAAAGTTTTGATGTAGTCTCGGTTTAATAAACGTCAAACGTGAAGCTACGTTTTCATTGGTCAATAAATCTGTCTTTTGATTTAGGTTTGACGTATAATTATTGGCCAATGGCGTATAATAATATCACAGTTTTTGTTGTTCTGTGATCACAGGAAACAAAGATAAAATATTTTGAAATAATTTTATTACACTTTTTGTGAGGTACCTACTCTATATCGGACAGGATATAGTGGTACATAATACTGTAGAAGTTACAGTTAGGATAATCGTTTTATCATTTTTTATATTAAATAATTTTGGCTATTTAATATCAATGTTAAAATGTGCTTCCTTTGATAAAATGCGTATCAGTCCTATCAACGGAAGTTTTTATATACTTTATCTAGTTGTTTTTGCAAAAAATACGTAAAAAGACTACCTATTCCGGATTATTTACTGTATGTGCTAGTAGCAACCTCTTAAGGCTGCTGTTTCGAAAAAAGCGTGCAGATGAAACAACTTTTCATCGGCATTAACAGAGAAATTATATCTGAAAAAAATAATTAGTAATCTACATGATATGATACGTAATTTGGTTTTGCTATATTTTTTCTATCGGTATCACATAATAAAGAAATGAAATACCAAATCACCTCCAAATCGTTGAATGAAACCACTTTACTCCATTATTTATCAAAAGAATATATAAAAAATATCTACTGCTTTGCAATACATAAGTTAATAATTTTGCTTTTTTACTTTTTTGAAATATGTATTAAGTATATTAAGCCTTAAAAAGGTTTTTTTCTCCTATTTCGCCCTATCATGGACGCGGCGAGCGTCGTAACCGCCACCGTACAAGGCGCGCTGTTATGAAAATTATTTTAATGTCATTTACGTCGATATTCGCACTGACAGACAATCGACCTGCTAATTTAGGGAGAGAGGGCCCTTAATACGAAATAAAAATCTTGTTTCATTTAGCCAAATAATCAATAATATGAATCCTGCACGAAACTATTTCATATCTACTATACGCGAATTGTATTATCAAAAATTCATCCACTCAACTCAATATCAGAACACAATTGATTTATAGAAACATAGAAATGAATTTTCGAAGCTGCACGATGAAGTATGAATATTTGATTTGTCATTCGACGTCGGCCATTTTGGATTTGGGAAGCTGGAAGTTCGTTCTGACAGAGGATTACCAGATTTACGTGAGTGAAAGTCAGAACGGATCAGTCTTTTGTGTTGTTTCAACGAAATATCTCTATGTAGAGAGTAGAGAGTACGATGTTGATGCGGCTTCTACAATCTACAGGGTGTAACAAAAGAAAGTGATAATATTTTAGGCTTTGCATCAGTCCCGTGTATAGAGTTCTCTGTAAAAGTAGCAACGCTGAAAGAGTAACTTTTTTCACCTTTGTATCGAAAATCGATTTTTATTTTATTTATGAATTGTATAAACAAATAAACATAAGTTTATTTGTATATAACAATGCTATACATGACTGTATAGTGTATGTGTTCCACAATAGCTTTCTATTGTTATCGCGGGACCGCCGGTGACCGCTTGGGGCTTGAAGCATAAAGAAAAAAAAACTTTTAGAGGAAAATCCGCCTACGTTTAAAGTTCCTATTCCGCGGCGCAAAGTGAGATTAACTCACGATTAACTATTAAGATGAACGAGGTTAACTGATGACGTCATCACCATTTCCTTTTGAATCACGCTCGGATTTGGTCCAATACTAAAATATATATAACTCGGGCGAATTAACTTGACACCTGGTTCAATTGACGTTTCTCTAAAGTACTGAGTGCAAAAAAAGTTTTTTTTTATTTTAAGTTAATTCAAAAAAATAACGTTACCGGAACTAGTTATTTTTATAGGGCTACACTAACCACAGTATTTTATGCAATTATTCGGCCAAGTACGAGTAGGTTTCGCCCAAGGGTTCCCAAGCAGGAATACGAGGTTTATGGATGCGTCCGATAATTTGTATCTAGCTTCATATTAATATATTCCGTGAGTAGCTACTTCATACCACTCAACGCAATAACGTTATTAAAATCACTAATCCACTACATGAGACTGACCAGTAATGTCTATTTTGTATTGCTTATCAAATTTAATGCCAAATTATGTAATAATAATTACTAATAATTGTGCTTCACATGTGAAAAAAATTGTAAAATTTTCCCGCCGTAAAAAACGTAACAAATAACACAACAAAACTCAACAAAAATCCAAAAACAATAACAATTAACTACTAAAAAATAACTCCGAAACGCAAACTCAATAACACACGTGTAACGGTAACAGATATGCTAACGCTACTGGACGCGTACGACGAGAGCGGGGCGCTGCGCGGGGAAGCGAGGGAGGGGTAAAATTTAAGCCAGGTGTCAAGTTAATTCGCCCGAGTTGTATACTCAAATCTAGAATAATGTTAGGCGCCTCTTCAGGTGATCGCATATGTATAAATGTTACGCTCAACGACCGAAATCGCTCAGTGAGCGAAATTAACAAAAAATTAAAACCGACTTCCAAGATAAAAACAAAAGTAATACTTATTCTTAATCTAAAAAGAATCAAATAATTCTTATTCCTTATTATAGTGGCGTCTTCAGACTTCGCCTAAGCCTCAACTATTTCTGTACTTAATCTTCGTACTTTTGAAGTCGGTACCAGCCCGGAAAAGTTCTGAGATCCTTGACATAGCAATTACGCTAAGGTAAGCTGGTACCGACTTCAAAAGCATGAAGAATAAGAATTATTTGATTCTTTTTAGATTAAGAATAAGTATTACTTTTGTTTTTATCTTGGAAGTCGGTTTTAATTTTTTGTTAAAAAATAATAATTTTACCCTTTTTAGTTAGGTACATAATATGAGACGACAAGGCTATAATATTATGGCTTGTTGTCTTAGAGTTGTACATATTACTAGCGGTCGCCTGCGGCTCTGCCCGCGTGGATGTCGGTTACGGCTGCAAAAAGCCTACCAAGGAAAGACTCGGTCAGCAAAATTATTCCCAGGTCAATTCACAGACTCCGACACTGACATCGACGACGCGGACGCAGTCATTATCCGAAGGGTGTATAACAGTGCACACTGCACAGATTGTCTTCCCGCAAGCGCATCCCGCTTGGTGACGCCCACTATCGTAATATTTTAATTTCGCCATAATTTCAATACCAAACGTCCAATTTTAATCATTCAAAGACCAAATTTTATCTACATAAACTGTACTTAGTGATGAAATAATTTATTTTGATAAGGATAAATGGCATGAGTAAAATAAACGCGTTTAATAGTTGTCCAAAAAAATTCAAGATTTTTAAATATAAAAATGGTTATTGTGCCTCACTCGACATAGATAAGTATAGTGTGTCGCGGACTTTTTTGTAGATATTTATAAGATCTACAATACTTAGAAGATTTTATAGTTCTATCTTTTATAGTTTCGGCAGCGTACGCAAAATAAGTAACTTTTCTGGTTGATTTTTTCACCTGGCGTCCGAAAAACCCAAATATCTTACGAAACCCTGTTTTTTCCAAAATACAATTTAGCCTATGTTCAGCACAAATAATGTAGGATTTGCTTGGAGTAGTTTAAATAAAGCCAAAATCCTCAAACTTGTATCTATAAGGATTCAAAAGTTCTGTTGGGTACCTTCAGAAAAATATTTTGTAGTAGGTACGCGTGTTTTTTTTGTAATTCAAATATAATCTTCCATACATATGGATGATTATTGATTAATCAATCAAGAACAAATCAAGAAAAACGAATAGCATATCAGTCACGACACGAATTTCGCCTTTTTGTGATTGCCAGAACGCGTCATGGCCGTTTTCATTAGAGCCACGACGTGAAATTCGCGTCGTGGCTGTTTCACTGTGACCACAACGCGTTGTGAGCTATTTTTTATATTTGATTTCGGTCTTTGAGCGTAACATAAACATTAAACATATTATACGCACGCGCCGAACTAAGGTAGGACCTTTGGTTCGTACTCCTACTGGGTGCAGGTTCGATCCCGGGTGTAGGCGTGTACCAATGAGACATTTTCTGATCTAAAGTACATAACACGGACGCTCATACGGTGAAGGAAAACATCGTGAGGAAACCCACACATAGTTGGTCCCAAACGTATTGACTAGTTCTTTCCTCTGGACTAGGCCGACTATGTTGCGAGAATGCCGTATGTGCTTGGGCAACCAACGGACATTTAAATCTTGTCCCAGGCACTACAGTATTTGAGGAGTGGTTACTTCGCTCTAAAATAGTAAATACTGTATATCATCCACAACGGATGCAAAGGCCAGCGGGGCTAAAATGGTCGCATAGCAATTCCTCTCAATCAATTCACAAAATGAATTGTCAAAACTGTCAAAGTCACGAATGTCAAATTGGCACGAATATAGACCAATTGAATTGGTCAAACTCACGAATGTCAAATTAGTACGAATTTAGACCAATTGAATTGGCAATTGACATTCGTGAGTTTGACAGTTTTGACAATTCATTTTGTGAATTGATTGAGAGGAATTGCTATGCGACCACTTTAGCCCCGCTTGTTACGCGCCGAACGCGCCGCAGAATTCGCTGTATGAAATGATGTGATCATGACGTGAAACCTCGCACGTTCGTCCGTACTCCGTACGCGCCGCATTTCGTGCGTTCGACGCGTAGAGATCAACTACGATAACTTGGCGCGCCCCTCCAAATGACTGTTTCAATGTGTGTAGTCATATCCTTATGAAAGAGTTTGTATGTAGTAAGTATTCAACAAATCACAGTACACGTAATATTTCAGTAAATGTCACTTATTACCAAGATTTGTTGATCAACTAATCATAACTAGCCTACCGCGCAAGACAACGCGCTTCTAACGTTTTGACAACGCACTTCAAAGGTTTTGAATTTTGGAGGGGCGCGCCATATTATCGTAGTTGATCTCTACGGCGCGTACGGTGCTGACAATTAATGTGCGATCAGCTACCGACCAATAGCGAGACGGCATTTGGATATAAATATTGTTTCGAGAGAAAACTGAACGAGAGATATCCAAGATTGAAGCTATAGTTATTATTGTGGGACGTTAAATATATCATGATATTATTTTCTTAGCTACTAATTTCCATTTGAGAAGAAGAGAGTACTCAAAGATCTACTGAGGTGTGGATAATCTTGAAGTACTTATAGTATAATAAAGTTTTGTTGCGAAAAAATTGACGGTTTTTGGGGCATCGGAGTTGCGGGCGTGATCTAGTAATAAATATTTTTTCTCACCTCCGGGCGGAAAACGTCAACTTTCTTCCCGCTGCGTTTACCGATGTTGCCGTTTTCCGCCTCCGTCGACGAGAAAAATAGTATACGCACCATGGGCAGTAAATAAGAAAGCCTCAGATCACATTTGGTATTACATGTGATCTGAGACATTTCTTATTTTGCTGTCCTAGGAGCGTAATGTACTATTGTTAGCACACATACCATGTTAGCTTTTTATCACTTTTCACCAGACATCAGACAGGAGTTCCAGCAGTAGCTTTGTGTGAAATTGATATTGACATTCATGTCGTCATTGACTCTGACATTGCCGTCGATAATTTCATCTTGAGATACCTGTATAATGAGCATGTTCCGTTTGACGAACAAATTAATTAAAATCCGATATCCGGGTCAAGAGATCGATATCACTTCAGCTGTATCGAATATTGCATACTATGTATTCTCATATTGTGCCTACTCCAACGTGCTGATTGCGTAATAGAAATATACAGGGTGTAACTAAACTAAGTGATAATACTGAGTGTGTACTCTAAAGTCTAAAGCATAATGATGCTGGGCACTGGGGCGATTGCCCATGCAAATCACAAAAAAATGCTGTTTCAGCGCAGCTGCTCTCACAGTGAACTTTATATATAAGGAACAAATACACACCCTAAAGTATCATCACTTTGTTTTGTTACATCCTGTATACAGTATACCATGATCGGGTTTTTAGATAAGCCAAGAATGTAGGGGATAAAAATTAACAATCATGATTTTTACAATTATTGCTAAGGAAGTGCTCAATCATGTCAGCTTTTAAACAAAAAAACTAAATTAAAATCAATCAAACATGTTGTAACTTATAATCAATATCTTCTAGTTTGGGTTTCAACTTTCAACTCATCACTCGTGTTTCGATGTTATTTTAACTAAATAGCAAGGAAATTAGACAGCTAATCGGACTCTTAACGACGTTATGGACGCTAGATTTCATTAGAGCAAATGCTTGCAATCAGCCAGTTTAATCTTAAAGCTGTACCCCGATTCTATTTCCTTAATACAACATTAAAGCAGCTTCGTTCCGTTTTAGATATACTGTGTTTGGAGTTTGGACTTAATATGGTATTCTCAATAAATATTAAGTACCCCGCAAACGATCAAATTTGTTTGACAAACATGTTTGATGTAATTTACGTTTTCATCAAACAGCAGCACAGACGATCAAACGTGCATCAAACACGTTTGTCAAACAATTGGCTAGAATCGGTTTGAGATCATGAGATTTTGTTTGACAAACATAGTGGAACACGTTCAAACACGTTTGTCAAACGCTACGCAAATCCAAATTTTCTTCAAACAGGTCAAACACGTAGTTTGTTTGACAAACGCTTCAAACAAAGCTGTACACTGTCAAACTGTTTGACAAACACGTAAAATTTGACAAACAATTTGATCGTTTGCGGGGTACTTTAAACGTCAAACGTATTTTAATTGGTCAAAACTGCAAAAATCCGTCGTATGTTTGACGCAGGGGACTGATGGATAGTTGCATCAAAATAGCGCGACTACTATTAAAAATAACAAACGTTACTGTAAGTATTTAATTTATACAACCATTTGAACGGAAATAATCAAGTTTGTTCTAACGTAATTTTTATAATATTTTAAATATCACAAAATATTCCATTCTTATCACAATACTAGGCTCTGTCTGAAATATGGTAAGGACACTATTTGAAAAGTAATATCAAATCGGGATCGAAATGAGATCGGGATTGAATCGGATCGAGAAGTTGCTGAATGTCCCGAAACTCTGACACTAAATTAACTTAGATCAGCACATTATATTATGTTTCATTAAAACTTTTGCCTCGCTACGGTACGTGTGAGTTGCGAAATTATTTCACTTTGCACATTTTATGAGAGTTTGGAAGAGACAGATATTATAAGATTAGGCTAAAGACCCCTAAGTATACGTGTAACAAACCAAAGTGATAAAACTTTAGAGTTTAGGGTGTTATAAGTGCCCTATACGGAGTTCGTTGTGATAGTAGCAGCGCCGAAAAAGTTACTTTTTTGTCGACTCTTGTATGGGCAAATTCATGACGATGGGGCGCTTGCTCAATGCCCATAAAAATCATAAAAAATTCTATTTTAGCACAGCTAACACTAATCTTCTCTATTTATGGGACACTTACACACCCTAAAATATTATCACTTTGTTTTGTTACACCCTCTACACAGGAAGGCCGATCGATTCGGTAACTCTGATGATCTGATCACAGGTAGACCTGATGGACTCGTTTAGGGCATTCCCGTGCATGTGCACGAGTCCAACCAGGTCGGCCTGCGACCAAACCGACTAGGTCGATCGGCCTTTTCGTAGGGCCTTAAAAAAATTGCCATCAGATTCTGGTAGACCTATACCTATCATAATCTATACTAATATTATAAATGCGAAAGTATCTCTGTCTGTCTGTCTCGCTTTCATGCCAAAACTACTGAACCGATTGTAATGAAATTTTGTACACAGATAGTCTAAAGCCTGAGAAAGGATATAGGCTACTTTTTAACTGGAAAAAGGGGTTGTAAGGGGGTGTTTATGCGTAAATTTGTTCAAATTAAGTTAGTTCCAAAAATTCATAACAGATGGCACTAAGAGTCGCCCTACATCACGCTAGCGCTTACTCAAACGTCTTTCTATAAGAGGTGGTACCTAGGGATTACAAAAACGGATTTTTCCGGAATTATCCGGATAATCCGGATTTTTTTGTAATTTTTTAAATATTTTTGATAAACAGCTTTAAATGTGAGTTATTCTCTTATTATTTCTTTATTTACCATTAATTTTAAAAGTGCAAAATAAAACGTCTTAAAAATTAACATTTTTCTTAAAATAA
This sequence comes from Lysandra bellargus, assembly GCA_905333045.1. NCBI lineage: Eukaryota > Metazoa > Arthropoda > Insecta > Lepidoptera > Lycaenidae > Lysandra > Lysandra bellargus. The sequence continues at coordinate 5,600,878 of HG995356.1, forward strand.
TGCTTAAAAAAGCAAGATATTAAAATAACAGTATCTGGTACTTTCAATTTTAAGAAATTATCAGAATTAGTGCTCACCTTGGGTAGGAACCAATTAAGAATCCTTACCAGAAGCCTAACTGGGCACTGCAAGTTCAACAAACACCTAAACAGAATGGGCATTTGTAGCATAACGACTTGCAGATTCTGTGAGGAGGAGGATGAAACACCTATTCACCTTCTCCTCGACTGTCCTGCTCTACTACAGAGCAGGAACAGACACCTTGGTCGCCACGAATACTCATTCACAGAGGAAATTCGTGGCACCAACCCCAACCATATCGTTAAATTTATGACTAGTATTGGGTTGGGGATGATTCTCTAGTGCAAAGGAGTCACAATAGATCCTCATCGGTCGCAGTGACGTCAGGGCTATAGCGACCTGCCTTCTTTAATGAAAAAAAAAACTTTCAATTTTATTAAGAACTTAAAATACCCAGATTTTTTCAACTACATATTTAAAACTATTTAAAAATGTGAAATTTTTGTTAACAAGACAATCCTAAGCAATCTCCGCTTTATCAATTCCTTCGTCATTTTTACACCTACAGCCGTCAGCCGCACATCATCAAATTATGCTCCAAGATCTGTAAGCCTAGAGGTGGAACTTACAAAAAATAGATCAAAGACAAGAACAATTATCAACAGTACGAGACGTAGGGTTGAAGTAGACAAGCAAGGAATTCACTATGTCAACGAGTAGCTGTACTTGGACCAATTAGCTTCTTATGACAACAGAAAGGCAGAAAAACTGGTCCATGAAGAATGGTGACTTACCAATCTCACTGAAGCGCAGACTCGCTATGTATTTCGCTTATCATAACCGACGATGCGCAAACTGATTGACCGATTTACGATTTACAAAAGTCCCAACTCAGAGTCTGCCAGAGAGCAATAGAGCTCAAATCTCAACAAATCAAAAAAACATAATGTGCTCTCAAACTAGAATCACAGACGTAGGAATCAAGACGGCCAAGGTAAAGTGGCATTGGGCTGGTGACGCTATCCGCATATATGCTGGATATCGACTGAGTGGGTATCTAGGCCTAAGAAAGGATAGCGCTATGCTCTGGAGGTATTTTTTCCTGCACATCACTGTAATCCTGACGTTAAGATGATCTTTGAGGATCTATTGTAACTCCTTCGTATTAGAGTACCGTCCCCAACCTAGTGCTGCTCATAAATTTAACTATGTGATTAGGATTGGTGCCACAAATTTCCTCTTTAGTAAATTAGGACAGTTTTTGCTCTGTAGTAGAGCAGTAGAATCAATTAGAAGGTGAATAGGTGCATCACAGAATCTGCAGGTCGTAATGCTATTAACACCTATTATTCTGTAAAGGTGCTTGTTGAGTTTACAATGTCCAGTTAGGCTTCTGGCAAGGAGCCTATTTTCTTTTCTTACTAGCCAACCCATCACTTTGCCCAGCCGTTGGATAGTATATTTATATTTAGGCTATTGCACAGAATATTAAACTTTAAATAAACATTTAGTTATATTATAAACTTACTATATGCCTTTATTTAATAAGACAAAATCACAAATCGGCATTCGTTACATATTTTATAGAAAAAACTGTATTCAATACTAAAATGTTCTAAAATAATTGTAAAAATATTTATCATCATTGCATTTATATTCTCACGAGCTTTTGCCCGCGGATTCGCAACCGTTAAGAAGTATTATTTGTATACAAACTTTCATCCTATTTTAACCCCTTGGGGGTAGAATTGATCAAAATCCTTTCTAAGCGGATGCCTACGTCATAACATCTACCTGCATGCCAAATTTCAGCCCGATCCGTCCGGTGGTTTGGGCTGTGCGTTGATAGATCACTATGTCAGTCAGTCACCTTTGAGTGTTATATATTTAGATATAAGTATTTAGAAAACATAACAATTAATAAAATAGTAAAATGATAGCTCGGGTTTAAGAAATCAAAATATGTCATTATTTCTTTTAAATAAAATGATAAAATGTAAAGAAATGTAATTACAACCACCAAATAACTACACAATGCAATGTTAGATATACGAAATTCTGACTTTGTTACGTGTAGACCACGCAAAGTTGTGATAGCGCCTTTAATCAAATGTGAATTTGTGTGTCGGATATTACACGATACATTTAAATTATTTTTATATTACGTAAAAGCTTCTTTTTCATAATTTTATCTACTATTCGAAAAAACCGAAAATCCGGATTTTGAAAAATAAAAATCCGGATTTTTCTAAGGCCCAAAAAATCCGGATTATCCGGATTTTTCGGATTTCGAAGTATCCGGATTGCAATCCCTAGTCACTAGTGGTACCATCTTAAGTGGGCGACTAACCCAAAATTGTAGATTTTATAATTCATTTTTATACTTGAAAATAAGCCCCAAATTGTTTCATTTTCTAAAATTTGATACTACATTATAATTCCAAGAGTTCAATCTGAGCAAAAACACGATATCTTAAAATTTTCTCGATAGAAAAAAATCACAAAGATTCCATCTAATTTTCACGTATTTTTCATTTATTGCCATAACCGTGCATTGAACTAAGTTAATATTTTAACACATTGTATAAAATTCTATCATTGAGAGATCGACCTAGCGGATTTTTAAAATGTTGTATATTTATCGAGTTATTGCGAAAAAACTAATTTGGCGATGAATCCGCGTCGTCCTATTTCACCTGGCATATGAGAGACGGGCGTGAGTGTGAAGAGAGAAGGACGATGTTTGATTTTTTGCGTTAGTCGCCCTCTTAAGCTAGATTTTTTGATTATTTCGATTGTTTTACACGTTTTAAAAAACTCATTACTCAGTACTTATTACTTTATCTATGCAGTGACCGGTGGGCGGTGACGTAACCTTAAACCTATCAATGATAAATAGTTTATGGGTAAAATTGTGTAATGGCTTTAAAGCATAATAAGCTTTAGGCATAAATAAAGTTTAAAAAATTAAATATTATGTGCACACTGCACAGCTGTTTTTAGGTGTTTTGATTTAAGGGGTACCAGGGTTTTAAAAAGCTTTTAAATTTGACACCAATTTTGTTGACACCGCGTGCTATAAACTGAAGTCCACGCGGACGAAGTCGCGGGCAACAGCTAGTATAATATCATAACAGGCCTTTACGGTCTACCTAGCTAAGCATAATATTTTTATATGACAAACAATAATACAGAGCCGTAACAGTTTTCATATTAGTGTAGGTAAACGACGCTTGATTAAATGTCAATTTAACGAATAACATGATCTTGTGATATTTGACAATTTGTTTACAAGCCAATGGCAAATATTGTTAGTTATTAGATTTTTCTTCCGCGGTGTTGGGCTGCGTATTTGAAGGGCTCATCTAAATATGCATCACTGCACCACGTTGCAATATGGACTGACCCTAAAGGCGAGACCGCACCGACTTCAAAGTAATGAAGACTGTAGTATGTACAGAAATAGTTGAGATTTAGACGAATTCTGAAAAGTGAACTTGGAAGTCGGTTTTAATATATTTTTTTAAATAATAATGGGTGAAGCCAAACGAGCGTAATTTGTGAGTTGTGCAGAGTTGCAGAATTTCGGTCACGTAAATATCTTTTCATACAAATCATGACTCACAAAATTGCGCTCGTGTGAATCAAACAGGACTTTTGTATGAAACTGAATGCAGCAGAATTTCTGCCAGTAGCCAGCCGAAATTCTGCGACTTGCACAAGTCACAACTTATAAATTACGCTCGTTTGGCTTCACCCTATAAAACGTGAAAAGTCGCGTCGCGTCGTTGCCGCCTAGTGTAACGTAGTGCCGTCTCACCTTTAGCCGACATTGCAGGTTTTATTTGTCAGTACTCGTCAGCTGTCGCGACTCGCGTACATTTTGTATGAGTTCTTTTGTTTCATCTTAACCTTGCGCACAACTTTGCCGAGCCCGACTCAACAATACTTTAGTGTAAATAAAACTTAAGCTTTTATTGCATTTTTAAGATGCTACATTGACTTTAGTATTTAAATGAGAGAAGTAAGGCTGGATCGGCATTCTTTAAAAAAGTATATTTTCCTATTATTTCAAGAAAAAAAAAACAAGTTTTTCTGTTTTCCACGCTACGGCACCTGCTAGAAAGAGAGAGCTTCGCTCGGTGTTCATAGAAAAACCTTTAATGGAAACACATGCAGCCGTTGTCGAGAAATCTCGTTTTGTAATATTATACAATACTACACGTTCCGCGCGGCTTCGCTCGCGTAAATTAGATATTTCACAGATAAAGTAGCTATTTTTATAGCCTATGATCCTTTACGACGTGGTCTACTTTAATCTGTGCCAAATAACAGAAAAATTGTTCCAATAGTTCGTGATATAAGCCCTTTCAAATAATTTCCCCCGTTTTTTCCACATTTTCCTCTATTTCTTCGCTCCTATTAGTCTTAGCGTGATAAAATATAGCCTATACTCTTCCTCGATAAATGGGATACCTAAAACTGAAAGATTTTTTCAAATCAGACCAGTAGTTCCTGAGATTAGTGCGTAAAAATAAGCCCTTTCAAATAATTTCTTCCCGTTTTTTCCACACTTTCCTCTATTTCTTCGCTCCTATTAGTCTTAGCGTGATAAAATATAGCCATTAGCCTATAGCCTTCCTCGATAAATGGGCTATCTAACACTGAAAGAATGATTAGTGCGTTCAAACAAACTAACAAACAAACAAACACACTCTTCCGCTTTATAATATTAGTATAGATTGTCTCTTTTTAACCGACTTCCAAAAAGAAGGAGGTTATCTATACTTATTATAAAATCTATACTTATTATTAAACAAAGTCGCTTTTTTTTCGCTCATGTCCCTTTGTTCCCTTTAATCTTTAAAACTACGCAACAGATTTTGATGATTCTTTCAGTGTTAGATAGCCCATTTATCGAGGATGAAAAGATGAAAAAATAGAGGAAAATGTGGAAAAAACGGGGAAAATTATTTGAAAGGGCTAACTTGAACGCGCTAATCTCAGAAACTACTGGTCCGATTTGGAAAATTCTTTCAGTGTCAGATAGCCCATTTATTGAGGAAGGCTATAGGCTATATTTTATCACGCTAAGACGAATAAGAGAATGTGGAAAAAACGGGGGAAATTATTTGAAAGGGCTTATCTTGCAAACTACTGGAGCAGTTTTTATGTTATTTGGCACAGATAAGAAGTAGACCACGTGAAGGATCATAGGCTATCGATTTTGATCATTTTTTCAGTGGCTATATATTATACCCGTGCGACGCCGGGGCGGGTCGCTAGTAACGTATAAAATTGAAAAAGTTGTCGCATAGACATGGTAGCCATTTCATTTCGGAACAAGAATAATGTCTAAATTCAAACTCGATTTCTTGCGAAAAAGATTGATTATTCTTTGAGTTGTTTTTTCTTGGAGCTATTTTTGTTCCTTTGTCCTCTTTGAGGACTCTCTAAACGTTGTAAAGGGAGGAATTACAGGTCAAGGTGAGAATACTGACGTTCTATGTAAGTCAACTTATTGTCAACTTTATTGTTATTGTAATAAGATCGAAAGAAATACACAAAGTTGACAATATCATCTTTCGCAATTTAGGTACCTTTAAGCCCTACGATGGGCCATGATGGAGGCAAGACTTTCATGGAATGAAGGCTATGATGGACAATCATAGACGAATATTGACAAGCCATTCCGAACATGAAGAACGTCGTGAGCCTATGTAGAGAGGTGCCACATCTCATATTATAATTGCCATGTATGAATATTTCAGATTGTGGGAATGCTTTATCAAGGTAGTTTCAACTTTCATGACTAAAGGTAATAAAACCCAGGCTGCAGAATATGTTACACTGATGTAAAACATTTTCCTCTATGTTTAGGTAATAATATTTACTATGCGTGTTGTTATGGACTAAAGTGTTCTATTCCACATGTTAAAATACAAGGTTCTCATTTTACACTATCCGTACTATAAATGTGAAAGTGTGCAGTATGTCTGTTACCTCTTCATACCTAAACCACTAATCCAATTTACATGAAATTTGGTTAAGAAGAAAGGATATAAGCAAGATGTTATTCTACTTATACATATCTGTTACGTTCATACTATTTTCCGGCTTAAATCTCTTCCGAACAATTTTCAAATTCAAAATTGGACTTTGACAGATAAGTGAAACAAAAGATACGAAATGCCATTTACATAAAAGAGACTAAATAAAAGACGACCCAATTGGGTCGTATTTGAGACTTCAAAACGCGTGTGGTAACATATCTGCTTTGAGTTTTTTATATAATATCATTGGATATAAGGATGTTTATGAGCGAGGCCGCCAATTTTTGCTGATATGACGCAGAAAAATTTTGCGAGAGAAAGAAAATTGGCGAATATCTAAGCTGCTTGTGACGTTTGGATCACTAAAATGGTAGCTAATTTATTCCTCCACGCTATCATAGCGTTGAGAAATATGACGTTGAGACTATCATAGCGTTGAGAAAATCAAACTTATCTCTGTAAATAATACACAATGTGGTTTTTATTATAGCCCCAGACATGGCCCTTTTGACTACTCACATGATGCATTGATCGTTTAATGTGAAACAGTATAATATGTACTTACATTTGTGTCACAAAAAAAACTTCCTTTGAAAAAACTTTGTACACAGCCCGACTGAGGTTCAAATGTGAACTGTCGAGAAATGGCGGATATTACGAGATTTTCCATAGAATACGTCAAAACTCAGCGTTGCCACCACAGATTTTACCTTCCCTAACACCCAACGATAATAATAAATCGGTATTATTGATGACGTTTAAAATGTGGGGTAGAATTGATGTTTCTAACGATTCATTTGATTTTAAAAAGTTTATAAAGAAAGTTATCTTGAAATACTATAAGAATTAGATGAGGTAATAGCCATTTATATAAGTATTCATAACATATCCGACTTATATTCAAATCTGTCATACTTACTGTTACAGCGACAGTTAAAGTGCATCTCTTCCACGGCGGATTGTATATTTTAAGCTATTTTCTTACCTCTTTTTATGTTTTATTGTAAATATATTTTTATACTATTATTGGAACTCAAATAGTTCTAATGCATGCTTGAGTACTTTGTTTTCTTCGCTAGGATCAGTTTTCGAGCATAAGATAAACATAATACTTTTTAAAATACAAAGAGCGGAGAAAAATAATTGCAAAATCAGCAAAAATTGGCGGCCTCGCCCTTATAATGCGGTAGATTATACGGTTCCCACGAGATAAACGAATTTTGGTAGATAAAGTAACGAGTTGCGGTAGTCATCTGATCTACAGAGTGTAACAAAAATACGTGATTATACTTTAGGGTGTGTATATTTTGTTCCTTATATAGAGTTCAGTGTAGTAATGATAAGAGTATGATTGGAGCCCTAATATACAGTTCACTGTAAAAGTAGCAGCGCTGAAAGAGTAACTTTCTTCTACTTTTGTATGGGAAAATTCATAACTCTTGGGCGCTTGCCGATATTAATTGCAAAAAAAGCTCTACTAGCGCTGGTACATTCACAGTAAACTCAATATAAGAGACACATACCTATTACCTAAACAGTACACATCCTAAAGTATTATCACGTATTTTTGTTACACCCTGTAGTATCGTAATAATTCATCGATACATAATTGATAATTGACCTGGATTAATAAAAAAAATCCTAAAGCTTAAATCGAACTCAAAGCGTTCGATTGTGATTTGCAGATTTCATTCAGCCGATATAATCCGTTTCTTTGTCGGTCTGTGTGTTGCGATTGTATTGCGAATGGCCAGTATAAAGTATTCCATTTCCACGGAAGTACCTAAAAGGCCTGTAATTTTGGATATATCGAGTTACGCGAACGAATATAATACGGATTTGATTTTGTTGTTAAATAAAAGCCTAATTACCGATGAAACTGTTTTATTCTGAGAAATATCACACATGACACAGCTAGTTCACTCATCCGACGCCATAGGCCATAGTGCACATAGACAACACAGAGAACAGTAAACCAAAGACAATAGTGTGGCAAACCTAAAAAACTAAATGCATTTACATTGCACTAATAACTACAACAGATTTCTCACATACGTGTAGTAATTATACAGATTGTAACAAAGTGATAAATTGACAAAACTGGAGAGTGTGCATGCGTCCCTTATACAGGGTGTAACAAAAATAAGTGATAATACGTTAGGGTGAGTACATGTTCCTTGTAGAGAGTTCACTGTGAAAGTAGCAGCGCTGAAAGACGATTTTTTTTAACTTTTGTATGGGCAAGGGCCCGAGCGTCACGACTCACGAGTTTCCCCATACAAAAGTGAAAAAAAAATTTGGTCTTTCAGCGCTGCTACTTTCACAGTAAACTCTCTACAAGGAACACGTACGCACTCTAAAGTATTATCACTTATTTTTGTTACATCCTGTATAGAGTTCACTGTGAAAATTGTAGCGTTAAAAGAACAAATTTTTTGTGATTTGTATGGGCACGCGACCCCGCATCATGAATTTTTTTATACAAAGATGAAAAAAGGTACTCTTTCAGCGCTGCTACTTTTACAGCGAACTATATAGGGGTCCCATACACATCGTAAAGTAAAATCACTAAGCTTTGTTACACCCTCTATTTGAGGTGTCGATAAATGCATTGATTTTGATTTTATCCTGCCACTGTTAATTAAAAGCATCTTATACAATATATACGAGTATTTTAATTGCTTTATTGAGGAAAAAATGCGTTACAAACAGCTTAGACATTAAAATATAAAAAAGTTGTAGCTTGCTTTGTCTTGACTCAAAACAATGATTTGAACTTACGAATAATAAAGTTTTTATTATTCGTAGACTCGAACTAATTAAGTAATCTGTCACCTTGTTTATTCTACCGTAGAAAGAACACCTTTCTTTGCTGGCCACAAGCTTGCAGATTGACTAAGATGGGCTTGCTGTTTTAACTGGTAGTATGTCACATAATATTATTAAACAGTCACTACTCACTGGTGTTACATACTGGTGTGACTAGATACATAATGTGCAGTGGAAATTGCGTCACGATAATTATAATCCGTTTTCCATTGAGTCACGTGGCCCTACGTTGCGACTTGCGAGCAAAGTAACAAATTCCTTCTAGAAAATTATGGAATTTTACTGTTTTTAAAACTTACATTACAAGTTAAATACAAAAGGTACGTTTGAGTCCAAACAGAATTAACACGACAAATAGCTTATAATATTAAACAACTTAAAGTTAACTGTTATTTTTTAAGCAATTACTTAATTCAGCCGTGTTCAAACCGAACTTACTGTAAGCCGCCGAATGTGAGCTCCATGCTCCAGTGTGAACGTGAAAATATACGGTATCGAATGTCCGCGCCTACGCCTAGCGTAATAGCGTATTGTCGGTTAGGTGTGAACAAAAGTGAATATGTATGGAAATACAATAAACTGCGTAACGTTCGCAGACATTCGGCAGCTGACAGTCAGTTTGGTTTGATCACGGCCTAATGCATTGTTTCTGAAGATTTTTAACGAGAGATTGAGAAAGCTAGTCAATAATCTTCTTGATTGGTATTACTTGCCTAAAAAACCGACAGTTATTACTGCTTATGCATTAATGATCCAAGATCTAGGAAATGTAGGCACAAAATTATAGAACCGATTAAATATTAAAGCGTGCGTCGCAATTCACTGTGTTAATTTATTTATAACATGTAAATAAACGACATAACTTGCGAAGTTGCAACATAATTAAGTACAAATAATAATTAAGTACTATGTTTTTCGTAACCACGACTTGTAAGCTAGCATAATCTTTAAGGGGGAGACAGACACGCGAGTAAGGACTTATGGCTCGACGATCTTAATCGCCTGTGTGCCAGCAAAGAGCCGCGAACCGCTAGCCGCGCGCCGCGAACCGCGAGCCTGTCACCGACGGGAGCCAAGTAATGACTGGTTTACACGTATTAAGTATATAAGTAGTAACTAAATTCTAATTTAATTTGAAGTGCCTGCCCGAAATGTGTCAAGTGACAAGCCCCGTCTGCCAACTTAAAAGAAAATAGTCAAAATTCTAATTTCCTTGTTTAGTACTTAACTAAATTTTAACTTGCGACTTGCTACTAAATTTTGTGTTTACATGCAATAAATAACTTAAAATTAAGTTAAAATTTAGTTAACTACTTATCTACTTAATACGTGTAAACGAGCCCTTAGTTCGCGAACTTAAAACCCGCGTACTTGAGTTCGTACGTCTGTCACCTCTTTTATGATATGGCATTACCATAGGATTAAGCATTATTTCCCGTTGGAAGAAGCAATAGTCCCGTAGACAGCCCCCAATGTAGGTATTTATTATACATAATATAAATTAAATACAGAATAAGTATAAATTAAGAAATTAAAAAAAAAACTACACGTATTTATATTGCTATTTTTGTTATAAATATCAATAATTAATATTGTTATTGTGAAGTTATAATTTTTATTATTATACTGGCTAAAGTGAACTAAAAGTATTTTGAAATAACTATGGCAGAAAGGGGTGTAGATAATATTGCAGGAACATCTGATTTCATATTATATTAATCTTTTTTCAGTTGAATAAACTCTTTTCGCGTATGGTTAGATACTCGTACTTAAGGAGTAAACTCCAGTCGTGCGTCGGAGCTGACACACTTTTTTTCTATCCTACGTATTTTTTCGTTGCGTTAAATGGTTGTTAAAAATTCATAAACAATAAAAAGCTTAGATTTGATTTAGATTGATGAAGACTTTTAAACGTTAATCACGTTTGTAACGACCCACAAAAATGAATTATAATGACTCACAGTCGTAAAAACTAATTCACTAAACAACTTCTATAATACTATAATCCTGATTTCAGCTTATCGCTTTTCAGTTTTAGCTTATGTTTTCAGTGCAAAGCTTTGCTTTGATGTTTATTTAGAAATATTGTTTACTTAATTATGCCCACAACTTCGTTGCGCAAAAATTCGTTTATTGCGTGGGAACCGTACATTTTTCGGGATAAAAAGTATCCTACGTCCTTAACCGGGTCTCAAAGTATATCTATACCAAATTTCAGCAAAAGTGGTTCAGCGGTTTGTTTCTGAAGACGTAAAACTGGTAAAAGACATACAGACTAAGTAACCTTTCACATATTTTATAATATTAGTATGGGAGTATGGAAAAAGTAATTAAGCAATTTGATCAGTATTAACTATTAGATTAATCTGGCGGAAGCTGGTTACATCAGAATATAAGTTTGTGATTAAGTACTTAATGTAGCGTGAATTATGCAATGTAACGTGGTCGATATGGGCACATAATATGGGATAGAAGTCCGCCATATTGTTTTGTTCGAAATATGAAAATTATATGTCGATATATCACGCTACAGTTACCGGTTAGAGCCGTACCGTGTTTTTGTGTCCCGGGCCTAACACGGTCAAATTTTCATCAATCTGATTGAAGGAATATTGATGGGTTTAAAAAGTTCATATTAAAAATACGATCAATCCATCAATCCGTGGCGTACACGATAAAATTTTCGTCAATCCGATTGATGGATCAGATTGATGAAAATTTGACCGTGTAACCGGCGGCGACAGAGGTAGCACCGGAATTTAATAAAAAGTTTTGTTCGACGATTGACAACGTTTTTGTCATTATTCTGTTAAGACGTGTGCAATATGTCAGATTTTGGTCGGATTATTTCATCGAGATACTATACACTAGGAGAGAGCCTTATGTCGGTGTATAATAATATAAGCGTCAAAAGCGTGTAATGTTATGTCCTACTTACTAGGATATAACAAAGGAGTCGGTATACATATTTCATGTAATAAAAGTGTTAATAAAGGTTTTTAGTGAACATTTTATGCTAGATATTGTTGAGTTTTGTGGTTCCGCTAAATAATAAACCATAAGAATGGCCAAACAATGCGTCAAACACATGGATTTAACATTAAATACGTAAGTTTTGAACAACATTTTTTGGGCTTTTCAATCGGTATTTTTGTAAGTTAAAAAGATAACTTATAAGTTTAATAATCCCTTATTTGTGCTATGTAAGGCATTAGTGCTAAAAATGTCACATGAATTAAGAATTTGGCTACAAAAATTGCATAGCTTCTTACGTGTGTTACAGATTCTCATTACTTGAACTATAGTTTATCGATATCATGAACTAAATGACTTTCTTTTCTGAATTAAAATATGCATTAAAATGATCGACAAATAGAAATATTCAAGAAAATACACGCACACTACTTGTATGAAAATAAACACAAAATGGCCACGCGATGACGGGCTAAGATTACATCTATACTATAATACTTTATCTATGGATTATTTACTGTATGTGCTAGTAGCGGAACAGAAAACCCATAACAGAAAATCCATAACAGAAAATCCAAAGGTGTGTTTGCTCCATCTTCACGAGTAGGCCGCTGAATTGATTTTGATTAAATTTGGTATGGAGATATTTGAGTCCTTAGAAAGGACATGCTATATTTTTACTCCGTAGAACGAATTTTGGCGCAATAAAGTGATGGCAAGGTGTAGAGTTTAGATGAAATTATTCATTCTGAAACTTTTTTCTTCACTCTGTTTTAATAAAATCAACTTCGTATTATAATAAACTAAAGTGTACTGGTTTAAGTAGCTAAAACAGAAAAGCACATTGAATTATTTAATTATTTTCAGAAGTGGGACGTTCAGAAATCCTGTTAGGTCAGTCTCTGTAAAATTCTGAGAAATGGGGTTCCAAATTATTATGAAACATGAATGTTTCGCAGAATGCACATTTTCGCGGATTAAGTTTAATTCACAGATGTAGATTGATATCCCAATTAAATATCGTATTCAGTTTCAAAAAATATAATATACAGTTTTCAGTGTGCATAGTATAGGTTAACAATATTGTGTGAATACTGTATATTATGTGTCGCAGGGAAAAAAGGATATCAGGGATTTCACGAAATCCTTAGGGATACCACGAAATCCCGGTAGATGCCAAATATTCTTATTTATTACATCTTCTTACTAAAAATGTCTAGTGATACGTCATTTCACTAAACTAAATCTAGTAAAATGTCAGAAAAGCGGATACCGCCGAATAAAAATCGAGCCACGCATTTCTCTCGCTCGCTCTAGTATCTACACGTGTTATTATTATCTTATATTATTACTAGCTGTTGCCCGCGACTTTGTCCGCGTTAGCATAGTATAATAATGGAGATGGGTTTATGTTCCTAACTTAAGAAATGACGGACTTTCATTTAAACTTTCAACCCCTATTTCACGGCCTTCGGGGTAAAATTTTCAAAATTCCTTCCTTAGTGGGTGTCTATTTAATAAAACAACCCTACTCACGAAATTTCGTGGTTGTAACTTTAAGTTTTTGCTCAGCGATGATGAATCAGCCAGTCAGTCAGCCAGGACATGTAATTTTATAAGTATAGATTTTTAGTAAGAAGACGTATTAATAAGAATATTCGGTATCTACCGGGATTTCGTGATATCCATAGGTATTTCGTGAAATCCCTGATATCCTCATTTTCCTGCGACATATGCACGTTTTGCTAGCAATATGTAGAGATAGCATATAAATATTAATTTAGAATCTTTTTTCAAATTATAATAATATGTAAACACAGAAAAAATGACATTACATTTCGTCTTAGACACAACGTTAAATTAGGACATTTAAAAACAACCCTCAATTCAACAATTTTAAGTTGATCAAAATCAAAATTTCCAACACTGAGTGGGCTGATTATGATGAACTGAAGCTGAGAACACGCTCGATAATGTCGCTTTCAAACAAAAAATCGCTCCACCTGTTTGGATGCCACGATGCCACGGACAGACAAACAAACAGACAGACAGACAAACACTCCTCTTTTTTTTCGGGGGTTAAAAATAGAACGCTTTTGACATTATTTTGAGTCGGTTTAAATTTTTATGGGATACTTAACTCTTTAGTAATTTATTTAATCTAAACTGCTTTAAAATCGCTCCTGTACAATATTAATGTTAGCATAATCTGTGTACATAGTCTAGGTCTGGTGTAACATTTTTTATAAATTAGGTCGAAAGCTCTCCCGACTCGAACCGGGTTGTTTTTTAAACTTTTTAAATAAAATTAACGTAAATTGAGCGTGCAGCCGAGTGCTTTAATTAAATTATGGTGGGTTTAAGTTTTTGAGTGAGTATGTTTAACATTAAATTAGCCTATGCGCATGGTAAGTTTTCCGTTACTAAGAAAAATATTGACACACCTCTATACTAAAAATATATATTATCACAATGTATAGTTGTATATGACTTGTTACAAACGCTATACATGGTGTCCCTTATACAGAGTTCTGTGTAAAAGTAGCAGCGCTGAAAGAGCATTTTTTTTATTTGTTTGGTTTTTACCCTGTTATTTTGCAATTTCCCCTCTTATTTAGTATTAATCCTTCGATGGTGGATTCTTGGAAATCTATTGTTATTCTATTGTGTCTCGCTCACCGGTGAGCTTATGGGGCTTGATGGGTTTGCCATTTTTTTAAATTATTGTCGTTTTATTAAAATAAACGTCTAGCTGTATACACTATAGACTGCAGTCTGCAATGCTCAAAGTATAAAAAACATACAACTTTGTAGAAACGTTTTGTTAGCTCGTGGTAGTTTTTTTTTAATTAAAGGTAATTTGCTGACACACATCGACACTGGGGACTCTTTGTTCATCAGAAATATACAGCCACCGACAAGATATAACTTTTGGACCTTAACCTAATAGACATAAGTTCGAAAATGTAAATCCAGACGCAATATTGTTACATGGATTTTCTATAAAATATGTTTACGAGTAACGCGTACGCTATAACTTTTTACATTTGCCGGGATTACTGTGATTCTGATTGAAAATGTATTGTGTTGGAGTATTATTGCATCTGGCCTAGAAAGGAAAACATTATTAGGCTGCCTTCACATTACGTCGCAAGCAGTGCGGCAGCCGCGCTGCAGCTGCAGCGTAATATGAAGACGCTCTTACTTATACATGTTTGTATTATCAGAGAAATTGGTTCATAGGCAGATGTGAGATGACGGACCTCCGCGATTTGGTCGCATTGTGTCAAACTCACCTGAAAGATCACGATTAATAGTGAGTTGACATAAAACGACCAATTAACGTAGGTCTGCCATCTCTATGAATCAATTTCTTCGATGGTAAAGCCAGGCTTTCGTAATTTTGTAAAAGCTGAACGTTTTTCTGTATATGACCCTAATAGAGGTAAGAACGACCAGCAACTATGGAGTTTCGATCGCGGTTACACTAGAAGGTATCCAGTTCTGAAGGTCTACCTTTGATAAAGTGTTCACACTAAACCGACTGTGAGCCGCTGAATGTGAGCAGGCTCACTATGAGCCCCAGTGTGAACGTGAAAATATACGGTATCGAAAGTCCGCGCCTACGCCTAGCGTCGGTTAGGTATGAACGAAAAAGTGAACATGTATGGAAATACAATAAACTGCGTAACGTTCGCACACATTCGGCGGCTCACAGTCGGTTTGGTGTGAACACGGCCTAAAGCTCAATTTTTGAAGTGAAAACTTCTTTAGCGGCGTTGAGCACTTTTGTGGGATGGGTAAAAACTGTGAAACTCGCGTCAGATTTTCGTGTTGATCGAAAAACTATAGAAAAAGCGTAAGACGATTGGAGAGTAGTGTTTTGTGTCGAACTCGAACTCGAACGAAATGTACAGTCGGGGAAATGAGTTGTTTAGCAGAAATGTACAGTCGGGGAAAATTGTGCTAAGCAGAAATGTACAGTCGGGGAAATGAGTTGTTTAGCAGAAATGTACAGTCGGGGAAAATTGTGCTAAGCAGAAATGTACAGTCGGGGAAATGAGTTGTTTAGCAGAAATGTACAGTCGGGGAAAATTGTGCTAAGCAGAAATGTACAGTCGGGGAAATGAGTTGTTTAGCATAAATGTACAGTCGGGGAAAATTGTGCTAAGCAGAAATGTATAGTCGGGGAAATGAGTTGTTTAGCAGAAATGTACAGTCGGGGAAATGAGTTCTTTAGCAGACGCGCTGATTAAGGTGCAGTGGTTGTTGCAACTACGTAAAATGGGTTTTTTAAATAATGTTTTTTTTATAGGAAATGTCATTATTTAAGTATAAAAAAGTACAGTTTTAAAATTGAGAAAATTTCCTATACGCAAAGGTATATCAGTACACAATTTGAAAAATTCTGCTCGATAGAAAAAAATCTCAAAGATGACTCTTATAACGCTGTTTTTCATAATTAAATCATTTTATGGCTAAATTACACACTTTCTAGAAAAAACAAAAGATGTAGCACATTTGTCATGACCTAACCTAAGCGATTTGATATATTTGATTTGTGTAATACTAAAAACAAAAGGTTTTTTCTCCTATTTTCTATTATCAAGGCACGC
Source organism: Lysandra bellargus (assembly GCA_905333045.1). Lineage (NCBI taxonomy): Eukaryota > Metazoa > Arthropoda > Insecta > Lepidoptera > Lycaenidae > Lysandra > Lysandra bellargus. The sequence continues at coordinate 5,617,370 of HG995356.1, forward strand.
GGCGAGCGCGTAAACGCCACTGTACAAGGCGCGCTGATATGAATGTTATTTTAATGTGCTTTACGTCGATATTCGTACTGACAGACATCGACCTGCTAATTTTAGGGACTACTGGGCCTTAAGGCCGCGTTTCCACCTGCAAGACAACAGCTGTCGCGAGAAGTGTCTGACAGTCTGTCTGACAACAGCTTTTTTTTTTCGATTGTCGATATTTTTTAATCGATTGTAAGGGTTTCGATTAATTAATTAAAACGATAGTTTTTTTTTATTATTTTTTTTATATCGATAAAATAATTCATAAAAAAAATAATGCACAACGTTAATAATCAAGTTTTCACTTCTGCCGGCACTCAAAATCGTGTAGAAGCATTTTGCTTAAATGCTACTAGTTATTTTTTAAATGATTATAATTACGTTTTTTCGCGTGTTTTCCGAGCGAGCCGATAGCTTCTGACCGTAGCGTATTCACGACATTATAGTCATACAAATCTATATATATATAAATGGATTTTCAAATGTGTTAGTCGCGCTAAAACTCGAAAACGGCTGAACGGATTGGGCTGATTTTAGTCTTAAAATATTCGTAGAAGTCCAGGGAAGGTTTTAAAGTGACACGAAGTTCACCGGGACAGCTAGTTAAGTATAAAATTGCCCTTGCGGTAAAATTACTTTCGATATAGCGCCGTAACTAAAATTCGTTTATTTCATCTTTATAAGTTTAACTTATTTCACCTGTAAGCCATTCGTTTAGTTAGTTAAGACAGTCCATTTGTATCTAGTTCCGGAGAATTTACGTTCGTTTAGCATCACTTGCACATTGATTTATCTGACTGAGAGTGCAGTCGACCGCTAACTGTTATGTATAACTATACCGAACACTTGCTGCAACCAATTTATAGGTAATATTGGTTATCAATACAATTGATTACGAATTAGAAAGTAATTTAGGAGGAGGTTATATGAAGGGTTTTAGATAGTGATATAAGGTAGTATTTTTAGACTTATCAGTGTGATTTAAGTTCAAGTTTCGCCTTACATAAGGCAAACACCATGTAGTTCTTGTCAAACTAAAGACCACCGATTCGACAAAATAAATAAAATAATCGTATGATTATAGCACAACAAACTTTTGTGAAAACCTCGTCCGTCGGTGATGGTGACTTTGATCCATTTGATTATGAATTTAAAGCCAAAATGATTACCTGTTAATATAACATGTACTATCAGGGAAGTTGATTCCTAGGGGATCCCCTAAATGCCACAAAATATGTCTACTAACCTGAAACTACTGCAGGGATGTATGACCCAGTGGCCGGCCGCCTTCTGCCGGATCCTCTCCTTCATCAGCGCCTTCTTGGAGCCGAAGAGCTTCATGGCGAGCTTGTTGTCGGTGGGCTGGAAGAGGGCCTGCAGCTGGTTGCGCAGGAAGCCCTGGAAATTACGATATAGTCATAAGCACTGCTAGTAATAATATTCTAGATTTTAATAGTCGTAGAAATAAAATATGCATGATAAAAATTTATCCCAGGACGCGATACTTCGAATGTCTTACTCGACTGTCTCATTCTGTGCACTTCGTGAGTGGACGCGAAGGAGGAACCCGGCATTCGGAGAGCCTTCGAGCCTCGAGGTATTAGAACTAGGTCCTGACTCTTATTTAGACAAATAGACGATTCAAAGTTATTTTACCGCTGTCAGCACCTTTATGCCACTAACGCAAAGGTCCCAAAAAAATCTTTAAGGCACAACTTTGACGCGATATGAATGTACAATCAGAGAAGTTGATTCCTAGGCAAATGACGGACCTAAGCAAATAGTAATTACTAATTAGTAATCCATCCGACCGATCACAGCTAACATTGAATTGACATAAGCCGACCACATGACGTACAGGTCCGTCAACTGCCTGGAAATCAATTTCCTCGATGGTACAAGGATTATGGTGTTTACCTGCTTGGCGTCTGGCGCGGGCGGTGCGGGCTCGACGGGCGTGCCGTACAGCGACACATCGTCCAGACCACCGAAGTGGACCTTGCCGGTGCCGCTGCCCTGCTTCAGCGACATGTCGGCGTCGCCTGCAACAACACACATTGGTCAGAAGAGCTGGTCATATTAAATAAAGATGGCACGATGGAGGCATTGTCAGGCTGGCCAAGGTTGCGCGTGAACGAGATAAGAAGACTTTGGGGGAGGCTTTTGCTCAGTATTTGGGCAGCTTAGGCTATTTAATAAAATATACATATGATAGCTCCAACGACTTACACAGATTTAAGTGTCGGTGGCCGATTTCACTGAAATCAGGGCTACGCGGGGATTTTGTGCCTAAGTGTGTGTGCAATACACAAGTACACACTGTTCCTACTGTCATAACACATTACTCAGTAGTTCGAGACAACTGACGAGAGGTCAGGCACAAGGCTGACTTTTTAACTGACCACCCAGAACTAGAAAACATACGTAGTTTGACATGCCTTTCCTCGTACATACTTTCGGTAGGATTAATTCTTTGATTTTTAGCTTACCTACAGAAAATGTACAGGTATTTAGAGTTTGAATTTTGCAAGAAAAGTCTCCAATTTTAATCAAAGTCTCGATATCATATAATATGGTTTATTGGAAGATACTGCAGTGATGTTTAATGATTCGTATCATGTTGCACTGCAGTGTGTACGGAGCCTAACCTAGGAGCGTGCAGTGGAACGGTGTCCTTGGGGAAATCATAGGTTATTCTAGTACCTGTGTTCGAATTAATTTCGATGTTTACTCACAGAATTGTACAATATGAGAGAATGGAGATGGGGGTTTAGAAATGGGGAAGAATTCAAGAATACAAATCATTTATGAGCGTAGCTAATTCATGCCTGGTTTCTAAGGCTTGACTGGAGTTTATCTTATCACTAGCACGTTAAAGCGTTAACCAATGAATAACGCTGTTGGAAGGATAAACTTCTGTCAAAAACCTCAAAACACGCGGCACAATTGGGACCAATTTCACCAACGACTGATAAAGTAATGGCACAGAATATATATATTAGTAGTACCAAGTAATACTGGTCGACATGCCATTTTAACAAGCTGTTAATACTAACACACGTTGGTGAAATTGGTAATTACGCACCATTTATACTTATTGTCATCCGAGACTATTTAGATTTTTAACCAGTTCGCTTGTACGCGTTCTGTCTGACCGTATGAAAATGCGGTCAATGCGTTGATTGAACTGTACCCTGATTCCATAATTTTAAGGCAATTTTAATAAGTTTCCTTCCTCGTTCCATTGGTTCCTATCCAACTACTCTCTCATACAGATCAAACAGAATTCAAACGATTATTTTTTGGAGTTTTGATAAAACAGGGCGATTGACGGTTTGACAATTCATTAGAAAATCATCTTATCTGTGTTTGTATGGAAACGAAGCAAGCCTGTTTTTCATCATTTACCCACAATTTGTATTCGAACTTGATCAGCGAGGACTACTTGTCTAAGCGTTCTTTGCTCTAAATAGGAGAACATTGAATAACTAATAAACAGTTTCATTATTAATGTTCACGAGTATCTATATGACCCAATCTTACGTTCCATTTGATACGAGAGTTTCAGGCACTGAGTAAGTTTCAATATTGTATTACTGTTGTAGCAGTTCGCGCTACCGAATCCAATTCTGATATTGTTCTTTTGTATCTACTGTATATGTATTAGCTGTATTATGTAGGCACTTGCTTTATCCATACTAATATTATAAACGGGAAAGTATCTGTCTGTCTTTCTGTCTGTCTGGCTGTCTATCTGTTACCTCTTCACGCTTTTTCCTTGAAAAATGTACGGTCCCGACGCGATAAACGAATTTTGGCGCAAAAGGCGGCCATCAACTATATTATTATTTAATCGTCTTTATAAATAATTGTAAGTATTACCACAGAATATATAATATAATATTAGTTGTACCAGTATTACATAAAGTCGTCGTTAGTCGCAAGGCAAAACGGTAATATATTGTTATGTTATCTACTCAAAAAAATCTTGTTTCTTACTAATCCATACTTCCATACTAATATTATAAATGCGAAAGTGTGTCTGTCTGTCTGTCTGTCCGTCCGTCCGTCTGTCTGTCTGTTACCTCTTTACGCCCAAACGGCTGAACCGATTTTGCTGAAATTTGGCATGGAGATACTTTGAGTCCCGGGAAAGGACATAGGATACTTTTTATCCCGGAAATATGTATGGTTTCCGCGCGATAAACGAATTATGGCGCAACGGAGTTTTATATTTATATTTAACGGAGTTGCGGGCGTCATTTAGTATTATAAATATTATAAATGCGAAAGTGTGTCTGTCTGTCTGTCTGTATGTCTGTTGCCTCTTCACGCCCAAACTGCTGAACCGATTTAGCTGAAATTTGTTATGGAGATACTTTGAGTCCCGGGAAAGACGTAACTTCCTTTAACATTGACTGAACCCATCTATTACATACTGACTGAACAGTTCTACACTGAAGTGTGCATATGAATTAATTATTGCTGTCTTACCGCCAATTTACTGCAATGAATGCGACTGTACCCAGTAGCTCCAAGTGTGACATCACCGCTGAAGGCTGGCACTTTAGGTACTAAAATTAACTGCACAAAGTACACATTTACTTCCTTATTGAATTACTAGATGATGCCCGCAACTCCCGCGCGGGAACTGTATGTTTTTCCGGGATAAAAAAGTATCCTATGTCCTTTCTATTGACTCAAAGTATCTTCATGCCAAATTTCAGCAAAATCGGTTCAGCGGTTTAGGCGTGAAGATGTAACAGACAAACACACTTTCGCATTTGTAATATTAGTATGGATTAGATCTCTGAAAACTGACGGAATAAAAAACATACAATAATTTACATCATAATATAATAAATACAAAGTTTAGCGTTTTGGGTTCCTTGGGTTAATAATAAACTAAACTATTATAACTTTCAACGAAAAGTTATATTAAACTAGATGACGCCAGCATCTCCATTGCGCAGATAGTATATACTCGTTTATCGCGCGGGAACCGTACATATTTCTGGGATAAAAATATCCTATATCTTTTCCAGGGACTCAAACTATTGCCATACCTATGACACCCTTATATGATCACCGGTTTGGGCGTGAAGAGGTAACAGACAGACATACAAACAGGCAGACGGACAGACATTTATACGTGGGAGAGCCATGCTTCGGCACGAATGGGCCGGCTCGACCGGAGAAATACCACGTTCTCACAGAAAACCAGCGTGAAATAGCGCATGCGCTGTGTTTCGCCGAGTGAGTGAGTTTACCGGAGGCCCGATCCCCTACCCTATTCCCTTCTCTTTCCATCCCTACCCTCTCCTATTACCCTATTCCCTCTTAAAAGGCCGGCAACGCACCTGCAGCTCTTCTGAAGCTGCGAGTGTCCATGGGCGACGGAAGTTGCTTTCCACCGGTGACCCGTTTGCTCGTTTTCATAAAAAAAAACATAGACAGATTCGCATTTTTAATATTAATATGGATTTTCAGAGAAAAGTTATATTAAATGCAAAAAACATAATGTCACTCAATTTTATTCGTTTTGTACCAACAAAGACACCAACTTCGAACAGTTACAAATAAACAACAAAAATAAATTGAATTTTTCCAAACTTTTGTGGAGTTATTTAAAAATTATTGTAGATTATTCCGAGGCCGGTTTTTAATCATGGCGAATAAAAATTTTTAAAAGCTCAAGTTATTAAAGAGGAAAAAGTTGCGATGTTCCGAGAGCGGCTCGTATTTTTAACATTTTGTTATTTTGTCAACTTTGTGCTGATAATGTTTGAGGTGAATTTTGTGTAAAGTGTCACTTTACTATTATGATAAAAAAATTATGCTTACGAAATTTCTGTTTGACAGCAGGTAAAAACAGTTTTCCCCTGTTGCATTGAATTTTTTTTGTAATTGTTGAAAAAGGTGACTTTGTATTTTTAAACATCTTATTGAAAATTGGGATTTTTTTTTTACCGGCTGTTAAAATGGCTGACATAGCCCCTAACATATTTATTATTATTATTTACTTGCTTAACTTAAAAATGTATATTTTTGTACTAGCTAGGTAAAATAGGGCACCGTTACAATATATTGACTTGTAAGTGGAGCACTTGAGGCTGAAGGCTGAGGCTGAGGAGGCTGAAAAAGATAGGGAACCCGTGGATTAGGTTATCATTCAACCAGGATTCTTGAGTCTAACTAAAAAGATTACAGTTATTACGGATTATCCTCGGTACTTCCACTTTAATGCTTCATTGTTCAAAGTTTAGGAAACATGTTGAACATGTAAATGGCTAACAATGGGAGATTGTATATAACTGCGCCAAATGCGATATCGGCGGTATGTGGAACAATCGATGTTGATATTACACCTGAACAAAATCGAGGTTACAGGAAATTCTCTACGCATGTAATTAACTTCATTTTTACTTATTAGTTATTACGCTTTGTTTCTAGGTAATTTGGTAGCGTAACTTACCCATAAACGGAACTTCTCTGACTAGTCAGTGTCTGTGTAACTTAAGGCCTTCATAGGAGTGAAACGTGAAGGACGATCTTTCAGGTCGGAATGACCAGAGGCCGATCTGAACAAACTCATTTTGTGCATTCCCGTGAGTGTGAACGAGTTTGGTCAGAGGGCCTAGACAAATGGCAAGCGGTTGTCGTCATCATCGGTTGAAGTCATCGCTTCGCTAGCGAATACTAATGTCAAATCCCATACATTTCGTAGCGTTAGCGTAGCGTTTACGATAATCGCTTGCCGCTTGTCTTGGGGGGCAGATCGGACGGAAATGAAATGGAGTTTGACAGCTACTATTGAATGTTTTGTTTCAGTCTATCAAGCGGCTTTCCAACCTAAAAGACAAGGACAAAACCCAATTATATTTCTTAACAGATATTCCCATTATTATTTATTACCATACAACATTTTACAAACACTTAAGTATACCTATTATCCCATCTGTAAAGATTCACAAACAGAGATAAACTACGATAACATGGCGCGCCCCTCCAAATGACTGTTTCAATGCGTGTAGTCACATCCTTATGAAAGAGTTTGTATGTAGTAAGTGTTCAACCAATCAACTACTCGTAATATTTCACTTAGAGCGCTTACAGACGAACGGCACGTGTCGGCGGCACGCGTCGGCGGCAGTCGACGGCAGACGACGGCACGTGTCGGCGGCAGTCGGCGGCAGCTGACGGCAGCCGTCGACAGTTTATCACGCTTCCAGTTGTGACGTAACGCGTAAAGGTAAGCGTCTATAGGTCGGTATCGTACGCAACGGACGTCTCGCATCTAATGGATAATTTTTAGGGTTCCGTAGTCAACAAGGAACCCTTATAGTTTCGCTCTGTCCGTCCGTCTGTCCGTCTGTCTGTCTGTCTGTCCGCGGATTTGCTCAGAGACTATAGGACCTACAAAGCTGTTTTAACGTTGTTAGTGGCGGCCGAAAAGGAAGATCTTCCGACCGAGAGAGATAGCATGCTCGGTCAGGCCGAAGCCCACTGACGTCATTTCAGACGTTGTATATATCTTGCCGTTCTCCGAAACTTCGATAGCGCGATGCAGGATTGTTAGGCGAATTGTGGGTACCGCCACATCACTCCCCCCCGAAGACCTGTGGTATTCTTCAATGCGCTTGTGTTGTCAGGTGTGGGCCGAAGCTACGCGTGCAATGACCAGGAGAGATGTGCTCTGCTTGCTGACCGGTCGGTGTAGTGAGAAAGCCCGATGATGCCGATGCGGAGTCGCCCAGGCCGCGGTACATTGCGGCTAGTGGACGAGGTACCCGATGAGGCGATGCTGGCTGGCGCAGTGCGGAGGGGCGGGGAGTGTTGGTTCATTGTTATTACCACCTTCACCGTGCGTTTTACTCTGAGCTCTACCCTAGTCCGCTACATCTGGTAACCCCGACGCTGAAGAAATCGCTGCAGGAGAAAACTATGGCCGAACAAGGAGCAATCACTCAGCCACAAATGAAGACACCTTCTGAAGTCCCTGAGGGTCTCGTCAGTGACATAAGCGCTGTCTCTGTACAATCCAGAATGCTGCCATTTTGGAGACAACATCCGCGCGCCTGGTTCATACATTTTGAAGCTGTCGTCGACCCCCTGAAGACATCCGACGACCAGAAATATAGATACCTGCTCCAACAACTGCAGCAAGCCGATCTAGAGCACATCACGGACATTCTCTACGATCCGACAGCAAGCAGAAAATACGAGAAGGTGAAGCAGCGTCTACTAGAGACGTACGACACATCGGACGTCAAGAATTTCCAGAAGCTCGTCAGCGGCCTAGAATTGGGAGACCTGAAGCCGTCACAACTCATGCGGAAGATGAAAGAGCTCGCTAGCGGCATGATAACAGACGAGGGACTCCGGATCGAGTGGATGAATCGCCTTCCTGCGCAAGTCCGAGTTATACTCTCCATTAATAAAGAGTCGTCGCTAGAAACTCTAGCGGCGATGGCGGACAAAATGGTGGAGTACGCAGAAGCTCCCAGCGTTGCTGCCGTCACAGCAACGTGCCCCACACCAGCGCCGTCGACCTCGTCAGCTTCAGAACCTTCCCACATGGAAATTCTGGCGAGACAAATTGAAAAACTCACGCTGGAAGTCGCCGAGTTACGTCGCGGACGGTCACACTATCGCAACCGTCGCCGCTCATTTTCAAGACCGCGATCACGCTCGCATTCGAAGCGACGTGGTCCAAGGCCGGGACAAGAAGACTCGTGGGAATGCTATTACCACTACACATTCGGAGATAGAGCGAAGAACTGTATATCGCCGTGTCGCCGCAGAAACAAGAAGAATTCGGGAAACTAAACCGGACACCGACCGTGGCGGACGTCGGTGTCTCCCGCACTAGTCATCGCCTCTGTGTCTTCGATCGCGACACCCGAGAACGTTTCCTCGTTGACACAGGCGCCGACATCTCCGTACTCGCCGCCACTCAACTAAGAAAAAACAAGCGCACCGAGGAGACATACAAATTGTACGCAGCAAACAACACGCCGATAAAAACTTACGGAGAAGAAACGATCAAGCTCAACCTGGGACTCCGTCGAAGTTTTCGATGGACGTTTGTAGTGGCTGACATCAAAACATCGATTCTGGGCGCCGATTTTCTACACTACTACAAACTACTCGTCGATCTTCACACGAAGAGACTCGTCGACAAAGTAACCGACTTATCCGTCAACGCCGTGAAAGTCGTTACCGATATCGAATCCGTGCATGTCGTGAGCAACGACCAAGCTTACCACGACATCCTCAAGTTGTTCCCGAACGTCCTCCGGCCGATGTCACTGAAGCAGCCGAGCAAACACGATGTCGTTCATCATATCGAAACGACTGGGCCACCGCTTTTCGCTCGTGCACGTCCTCTACCACCGGACAAATACAAGACCGCGCAGCTAGAGTTCGAGCGCATGATGGAGATGGGAATCTGCAAGCCGTCTAAGAGTCCGTGGGCAAGCCCTCTACACGTCGTGAAGAAAAAGGATGGAAAATTACGCGTATGTGGAGACTACAGGCGACTTAATGCGGTCACTCTACCCGATCGCTATCCCATACCGCGTATACAAGACTTCACGTACAAGCTGCACGGCAAGAAGATATTCTCAAAGCTCGACTTAAAGATGGCGTACTATTGGATACCTATTTCTAAAGAGGACGCAGAGAAAACAGCCATCATTACTCCCTTTGGCTTGTTCGAATTTAACGTTGTTAGTGGCGGCCGAAAAGGAAGATCTTCCGACCGAGAGAGATAGCATGCTCGGTCAGGCCGAAGCCCACTGACGTCATTTCAGACGTTGTATATATCTTGCCGTTCTCCGAAACTTCGATAGCGCGATGCAGGATTGTTAGGCGAATTGTGGGTACCGCCACACTGTAATTTGGCATGAATGCATATATTAATGCTGCCGACAAAATGGTACATGAAATATTAAAAAAATATTTTTTTATAGTACCTCCCCTACACATCAAGCGGGGATGAAATTTTTTTTTCGCGTCCACTCCATCGTGTGGGGTGTCATTGGATAGGTTTTTTAAAAATATTACGAGTATTCATAGATCATTTTCCGATTTAGGTGTCCGTTTGTGAAATATTTAGTTTGAAAGTGGAAAACATCGTTAGACTCCAGTCCCTTCTACCAGTTAAACGGTTGCTTCTGGAAATGTGAAAAAATTCACGAGAGTAGGAAATATGCTGATGTTAAAAGGAAAACTATCACGGCTAAGAAGACTTCATAACTTATTGAGTAATAGTCGATCAACTTAAAAAAATATATTCGGCGAAGTATAAGGAAACTTTCCGTTCAAATTCCTTTAAAAGTAACTGAGATGATGTTGTTAGTAGAGTAAAATAACGTTATAAATGTACATTCTTTGAACATACAAAATTAAAAAAAAACTAGCGGTACTACGGAACCCTATATTGCGCGTAGCCCGACACGCACTTGGCCGGTTTTTTTACAGTACGTCCACTGTATCGGCAGCGTACGGATTATCGACTAGCCAGTATGTTTATCTTCAAATCAGTCCAAACAAAGTTCCTAAGTCAAAATTTCTGCTTTCGACATTTCCATCCACATTTTGAGCATTAATTTACTAGGCCAATCGGTAATCTGCACGCTCCTGATTCAGCTGACGTACTGTGAAAAATTTATCCGTTTGACGCGAGACGTCCGTTGCGTACTATAACGACCTGTGGACGCTTACCTTTAGGCGGTACGTCACAACTTGGGGCCTACCACCAACTCTACTAAGCGACACCGTGTGACAGATAATAATTTATTACTTTAACGTCAAGCTAACGATCTTAAAAAAGTTGATATTTCACAGCGGATTTAACATTGTTTTGCATATTTTACTGTTTATTAGTAAAATTATATTTAAAAAGTGAGTACGGTAATGTTATTGTAATCTTACAACAAAGTGCTCTGGAAACATTATAGTTTTAGGAAAGGTCGTGGTAGGCCCCCTGCAAGCGTCATAAACTGTCAACGGCTGCCGTCGGCTGCCGTCGACTGCCGCCGACTGCCGCCGACTGCCGCCGACACGTGCCGTTCGTCTGTAAGAAGCCTTAATGTCACTTATTACCAATATATTTTGTTGGTCAACTAATCATAACTAGCCGACCGCGCAAGACAATGCGCTTCAAACGTTTTGACAACGCACGTCAAACGTTTTGAATTTTGGAGGGGCGCGCCATGCTATCGTAATTTATCTCTACATTTTAACCCATGCATGCAATAATTACTTGTTCCTGTCTTTTGGCCCAATGCTTATTAAGGACCATCGAAGAAATTGATTCATAGGCAGTTGGCTACGTCATTTGGTTGAATCAACTTCTCTGATAGTACATTAGACCCGCTGATAGTAGCAGGATCGAGTTACCAGTTGAAGAGCACAGAAAAAAAAGGAGCTCATTGACATTTTTTTTAATTAACTGTAGCATTTGCTTCTTATTTCTGTGGGCAATCAGATCACTTAATTGTAAACATGATAAAAGTAGAGGTGTAAAGTTCTTTTCTCACCTCCGGGTGGAAAACGTCAACTTTCTTCCCGCTGCGCTTACCGATTTGCCGTTTTCCGCCTCCGTCGATGAGAAAAATAGTATACGCACCATGGGCAGTAAATAAGAAAGCCTCAGATCACATTTGGTATTACATGTGATCTGAGACATTTCTTATTTTGCTGTCCTAGGTGCGTAATGTACTATTTAAAAAATCCAACCTTATAATAAAAGGCGCTCATGGCATTCCATTTCGGTTTAAATCTTTGATTACTGAAACAAAGGCAATGTCAATGAATTCCTTTTCCTGTACCCTTAATCAGTTGTAAAGGTGTGCATGACGGTACGTCCATTCAACTAAATGGCCGGTCGTCACTACAAAAATGCACGTAAAACGCACGTTTGTTTGGATAGAAGCCGGCCATTTTTGTTAAGTTTGACCATAAAAAGTTGAAAATGAGGGCGTTAGATGGCGTAGCTGTAAGTTCTGATGTTAATGCTTAAGTATGGCAATATTTTTGTATGGAAGATTTTAAATTTAGCAGACCAATTTATGATTTCCTTTCGACTCGGATTCGGAAACTTTACCGTGCGGTGGTCAATGCCTAAAGCGGTGAGTGTTTATTGGATATCGTGAAGTTTCCGAATCAGTCGAATCGCGCATTGGAAATCAGGGCCCTGGTCAAGCTGTTTCTTTACGCTGGGAACTAAACGGCCGTTCCATCAATGCACACCATAAGTGAACTTACCTTTTGGCGTTTTGGAGTTAAGTCTATATTTCCCCTTGGAAGCCGTGGTGGCGGCTTGTACGTACTGTCGGTTAAACACACCCCATGCACGTCACACACAAGTTTAGTTGACAGACAACCGACGGGTCGACGGGTCGACTGTGACACTTGGCCATATGTTCAACACATGGACCCCGAGCTCCCAGTTTGGCTACGTCACAAATACAAATGTTATCGCATTTTACTTTTTTTTTAATTCAAGGTAGTACTTAAGTTGAATTTAAGAGCTAGCACCTTCATGATGCTTCATTTCTTATGCTAAGTTTTGATGCTTGCCGAGCCACGGCAAGCCTCCACAAGCCCGAGCGTGAAAACAGGTGAAATGGCTTGGCTTGCGTGAGCTTGCGGACGCTTGTAGACGATCGGGAGTAGTGTCGGTTTTTGGACAGAGATCAAAGGGCATGTACGTAATACACTGACGCGTTCACGAGCGTGAAAACGACTTACAAATGCAAAGCGAGATTTGTGGAGGCTTGTGGCTTGTGGAGGCTTGTCGTGGCTCCGCAAGCATCAAAACGTAGCATTAAATAGGCAGATATCGGTACGTCATTCTGTCGGGTTATGTCAAGAACAATGATCTTGAATAACATTAACTTGATATAACTCGACCAAACAACATATTCGCCATCTGCTTATTAATTTCTCTAATAGCACGTTGTTGAAAGAATTAATTGCTATGTTATGTAACACTTTTTGAGTACCTACTAAGTACTACTTAAATTTAAAGTTCGAAAGCTCTAATTTTAAATTTAACTTCGACTAGACAAAATATAGAAATAATCTGTTAACGTCTACACTCAGACAGATTTAATGATAACTGAACCAGAATTTAAAAAAGAATTTAATATAAATTCCAAATATAATCTTCATTAAATTAAAGCTTAAATTAATAATGATTTAATGTCACTTGCTGCCGCACTCAGAGACGAATATTAATTACTCTGTAATTAAATGTAGATTGACATAAGTCCCGTACATCATCAGTCAAACTTTTCATTTAATAATATGTAAAAGTTTTATCTTTAAATCCTTGTAATTTTTAAAGACCGTAAGTTTATTCTCATTATAATTCACAATAATATTACAAAGAAGATTCGAACCTACATCATAATATTGCAAGTGAGTTAACTCCTCACTGCCATCTTGGAAAGGATGTTGTATTACCTCCGTGGTTGTAATAGTCTCTCCACGTGGCATTATTTTAATGGCTTAATTGATAGATCCTAGGACATGAGAACAGGGGAACGTATTACGTTGTGGGAGGAACATTAGTAATAATATTATATATGTACATAGAGTATAGACCTATATTTAAAAATAATATATTCAGACCCCCACTGTCATTTTGTAGGGAAATCTTAGGAAGTTAATAGGATTTAAAATATTAATAATAAATGATAATCTTTAAAACATTAATTAATGTAACGAATTCAGAAAATATTAAGATACATATTTTATATATTTTTTAAATTGGCCAATTTTCAAATTTATATTAAACTAGCTGCTGCCCGCGACTCCGTCCGCGTAGATCTTGGGTCAGACAGACAGAGATACTGGAGATACTTTCGCATTTATAATTTTTTTTCTATAAACCTTACGGAGCCCGAGACCTTTCCAACTAATGCAAAACCGTGGAAATCGGTTCGTGCGTTCTGGAGTTATAGCGTCAGGAAGGAAAACCCGATTTATTTTTATATATTAGATTAAAAACTCCGGACATTTCGTCAAGTTGTACCCTAAGATTTGGGCAGCGTGGTAGCAATAATTTATATGAGATGAGATTTGAAATGACGTTTCACTAAGTGGGCATGGCGCTTGCGATGTCCGATCATGTCCATACTGCAATATTTTTAATTACTGACTTCGACAGGATGTTATGGAAATTGGAATGTGTACTAGAGTCTAGATGGATTGACTAATAAATATTCCTAATTAGCTTATAGGGTATCCTGACAACAATTAGGATGTATGACTTATTCCCCCCTCACACTGCAATTTGTTTGACGGATAAGTGTGAAGTGTGTCTTGAAATAGATCTAAGAAGCCCCAGTCAATTACTGGCCAATTGAGACAAAAGGATAATGTTTGGCCGCCGTGTCAAGGCCAATGCGTCTTGTTCAATTGAGAAAAAAACATTATGTAACGTGGAAATCTATGCAACAGTTAGCAGCTTGGAGAATCCCCATTTGCTCAAGTAAAAGGAACCATAAATGCGTATTATATAGTAGGTATATAGTATGTATATACTATATAGCATGCCTTAGTATGACGCGAATCGCGATACTATGTTTTATTTTGACAAAAGTAAATAAAGTAAGACTTAAATCTTAAGAGTTCTGTGAACTCTTAAAGTTCAGCTTAAATGGTTAGCCTTCTGAAGGCGTGTTTATTTTACTTTCTATTTCATCATCTTATTTGATAATATTATTTGCTTTGTTTTAAATATTAATGACAGGAACTTCATGCACTACCGTCCAGAGGTTATTTGACAGGACTGTATCTATTTAACAGCACTGATTGGTTACTATTTTGACTTTAGCCAATCAAAAGCGCTAAATGAATTTCAAATAACCTCAAAAACCTTATGTCATATTTATTCCAGACAGTCCAACCATACCAATAATGTCAATGTCCTTTGCGATTGCATTGATTTGAAGTATCAAGTACGTTAAAGCGAGTATCAAGATCAATCAGGCGGCAATCGCTGAGAATAGCTCGCTAACTGGATAATATCTGGTGGTCGCGTTTATTGATGTACAGCATGCGAGAACAATGCTGTCATCTCGATGTTCTGAATTTGAATTTATTTTCTTCAGCCATATTTATTTTTGTGACGTCATCCTACCGCTACTTTTACTGAGTATGTATACATCTTGGGCCATGATGCAGTTGGACAACCATGATTGTCATCGTGATTACCATGCTGTTTGAAGTCACAATCAACGTTAATAGCCTTTTGTACCATTAATTATATTATAGAAGCGGCCTATGGTTTGTCAGCTTATTTTTCCCAAGTTATGCTATTATTGAGAAAATCAGTTACCTTATAATAAGCCTTAGCACACAAACGTTCTTTGACAACTTTTTTAAATTTATTAATTGGAAGATTTTGGACGTTTTCTGGGATTTAATTGTTACATAGGCGTATACATTTGAAAGATTTGTTTACTTTGCTCAGTCTGGTTATTGGTATATCTAGCTTGTGCTTATTCCTTGTGTTCCTGCAGTGAATGTCACTTATCGTTTTATAATTACAACTAGGGACGATTTTCTAGCCAATGATTGCTGCCTAATATGGCCCTCTTCATGATCATAATCGCTTGTATAGTCTGTCAAAAAGTGAAGAAATTAAAAAGTGGCAACATCGTAGTGTCATCCCTTTTTTCTTAGATTGATTTGAAAGGGATGACACTACGATGTTGCCACTTTTTAGGGTTCCGTAGCCAAAATGGCAAAAAACTTTACCCTTATAGATTCGTCATGTCTGTCTGTCTGTCTGTCTGTCTGTCCGTCCGTATGTCACAGCCACTTTTCTCCGAAACTATAAGAGGTATACCATTGAAACTTGGTAAGTAGATGTAGTCTGTGAACCGCATTAAGATTTTGATACAAAAATGGAAAAATTATTAAAAATTTTAGGGGTCCCCATAGATACAACTGAAACAAAAAAAAAAAATTCGTCTAACCTATGCGTATAGGGTATCTATGGATAGGTCTTCAAAAATCATATTGAGGTTTTTAATACCATTTTTTTCTAATCTGAATAGTTTGCGAGAGAAACTCTTCCAAAGTGGTAAAATGTGTGTCCCCCCCCCCCTCTAACTTCTAAAGTAGGGGCAAGATAATACATTATTATAAAAACTACCAACGAATATTGGTTTGAACAAGATCTAACGAGTAGTTTTTTTATATATACTTATTATAAAACAAAGTCACTTTTTTTCCCTCATGTCCCTTTGTTCCCTTTAATCTTTAAAACTACGTAACGGATTTTGATGATTCTTTCAGTGTTGGATAGCCCATTTATCGAGGATGGTTATAGGCTATATTTTATCACGTTAAGACTAATAGGAGCGAAGAAATAGAGGAAAATGTGGAAAAAACGGGGAAAATTATTTGAAAGGCCTAACTTAAACGCGCTAATCTCAGGAACTACTGATCCGATTTCCGAACTACGCAACGGATTTTGATGCGATTTACTTTAATAAATAGAGTGATTCAAGAGGAAGGTTATAGAGTATAATAATATTCATTAAATAGTGGCGAAATACTGTTATTATTGGGGTTTCTAATGTGATGTCGTAAATAATTTCATCTTTTTCCGCTTACATTGCAAACGCAGGCCGAAACGTACGAGATTTATCAAAATAATGTACTAAGTATTGTACACAACGAAAAGGTCTACAGAAAACTCCGCGATGGTATATGTCTATCTCATATGGATATCCCACTAAAACATTTTTTGTCATTTAATTTTTACGACAAATAATGGCTAATTTTCGAAGCGATTTTAACCAACTTATTCAATTAAACACTTTAGATACATTGTTGATTTAATATAGATCTATATGGCCCTTTACAGCATATGATTTAAGTGAATAGTTTCTAAGATATTACAGATTTAAAAATTGCGGGACGTAGCGTTTGCGGCGATACCGGCAGGCCGCTGCGGCGCGGCGCGACGGGAGCGTGCCTATAATATTATATTATAAAGCTACGAAAGCCGCGGCAGTTCTCCCCACGGGCGTATATAATGGGGAATTTCAAAAAAATAATACAACAGCCATTTTGGCATGTCCTTCATTTTAATATTTATTTTATTAAAAACTTTGACCATTATTGGTATCTATACATATTATAAAACAAAGTCGCTTTTTGTCCCTTTGTTCCCTTAAATCTTTAAAACTACGCAACGGATTTTGATGATTCTTTCAGTGTTAGATAGCCCATTTATCGAGAAAGGCTATAGGCTATATTTTATCACGCTAAGAATAATAGGAGCGAAGAAATAGAGAAAAATGTGAAAAAAAACGGGGAAAACTACTTGAACGCGCTAATCTCAGTAACTACTGGTCCGATTAGAAAAATTCTTTCAGTGTTGGATAGCCCGTTTATTGAGGAAGGCTATATTTTATCACGCTAAGACTAATAGGAAAATGTGGAAAAAACGGGAGAAATTATTTGAAAGGCTTACCTCGCGAACTACTGGAGCAATTTTTATGTTATTTGGAACAGATAAGAAGTAGACCACGTGAAGGATCATAGGCTATCGATTTTAATAATTTTTTCAGTGGCTATATATTTTATACCCGTGCGACGCCGGGGCGGGTCGCTAGTATGTCATAAATGGTAAACCTTAATTTAACTTTCATTAAATCAACTAAAATATAAAAATAAATAAAAATTCTTTTAATTTTATAGAAATAAACCTTATTGCTGCTGCGGAACCCTTCATGGGCGAGTCCAACTCGCACTTGGCCGGTTTTATTAATTTCTTCACTTTCTTGTAGACTATAAGTTGCAGTCATGGGACAATGTGAAGAGATTTAGGGCCTGTTTCACCACTTCCTGATAAGTGCCGGATAATCTATCCATAACTCAACTCGACAGATAAAGTATGGAGAATCTGTCAAATAAGTTGTGGATAGCCTATCCGACACACTATCGGGAAGTGGTAAAAAAGGCCCTAATTTTTAAATTGGTTATCTTTAGTGGTTAAGAAATGTAAAAAGAGGTAAATCTACCGGTAGATAAGGACATGATAAGTACGAGTCAATGTGTTGATCTGTCAACCGTGGCGTAAAAAAAAACAGCTGAACGCGCATAAACGTCAAATAAAATATTGAATAACACAATGATGGCTCAATTCAAAAGTACAACTACAGTTCATTTTGTACTTCGAGTTTGTAGGAGAGTGGTTCTTGTGCTGTTGGAATAAAGGTCATGTCAGAGTTAGAATAACTGTGAACGGACTAAATGCTTTTACAGTTGAGTACAGCAGAACAATGCGCACCACGTGGTCTGCACATGATGTATCATTTAAAGACAAAAGAACGACACACATGACTCAAAGAGTGTGTTTTATAGTCAGCAAAAAATATAGGACAAAACTATTTGTAACAGAAGATTTCAAAAGTAAAGATGTGGATCAAATCAACAAGAAAAAATTACGGCAACTTAATCCAGAATCTAAAATATTTCTAGAGACTCATAATATACCATGTAATGAATCAGCTGACAGTTAAGCCCATAGATCACTAGTTATAAGTTTAATGGTAAGGGTAGAAGAATTAACCAGTTTCTAACATAAAGGCATCCTAAACATGACCGCCAAAGATAATCTTAATATTTTGGTAATCGTACCCACAGTAGGTACTACTTTTTCCATCATAGAAATCGCGAGCGACGATCTTACCAAAATCTTACAGTGTTTTTGACATACGTAATACGGAAGTCAGCTTTCGAAGACTTATTAGCATACCTAACATTATGTATGTTAAATAGATATTAGAAAGTTGAAGCCTTTGACTCTAAACAATCACAATTTGCATGATTTGCCATCTGCAAGTAAAAGATTTGCTTGCGGAATGAGTCATGCAAAAATAGGGCTAAGATATTGTGGCATAATTCAAATTTTTGGATATATGTAAACATAAATAATAAATATAGATGACAAACATCAATGAGGCTAAAAAGGATCGAACCCTAGCTGAACTAATTAACAACTTTAATTAATTTTATTACCTCATAGAATCCATATCCATATTATCCTTACTTCCATACTAATATTATAAATGCGAAAGTGTGTCTGTTTGTCTGTCTGTCTGTTACCTCTTCACGCCCAAACCGCTGAACCGATTTTCATAAAATTTGGTATGGGGATACTTTGAGACCCGAGAAAGGACATAGGATACTTTTTACTCTGGAAAAAATGTATGGTTCCGCCGCGATAAACAAATTTTGGCGCAACGGAGTTGCGGGCGTCATCTAGTAGCTAATAAGTTTATTTGACGAAGACGATCTAAATATCTATATTCACAGCTGTATTTGAATTCAACAATGGCTTAAATGTTAATAATACAATTAACAAACTTGCATTCGGTTCGGCCCATTTGAATATGACCTTGATATACTCTATGAAGTTATGAACTGTGAACAGAAATCAAACAAAACATCGGAAGGTCGGGAAAGAATAAACATTATTGTACTCTTATTAGATAATACAGCTGTTAATAATAAAGATTCAGATGTAGGTATAATTAAAAACATAATGATAAATCTTTATACATAGATGTGATGATGGAAATAAAAATAACTGAATAAAATACTGTAATCGCTAAACATTGTAGTGAAGTTCGCACGAGTCGCACGCATGCAAAACAAAAGTTTGTTTATAATAAGAACACGTACTAGGGCCCGCTAAACGTCTAGACACCAATGAAAAGGTGATAAGTTCTAGAAAGTCAAGTCAAATGCTTCCAGATTGCGTGGTTATAAATAGCTGAACTACATTTTAAAACTCACTTTCGCCGGCGAGTCCGCATGTGTACTTCCGTAGTTTGCGAAAGAAGTAAGTTTTGAAACCCTCACCGCACATTGTCACTGTATTTACTTAGTGTATTTGCGGAGACATTTGCACTAACGCGCGGGAGAGCGCGCGACGCGCGACCGTTTTGCGCGCCGGCCGCATCGCGATTGACAGGAATCACCATTCATGATTCACCGAAGGGCCGCGCGTGCGACCCCCGAATTGTGACTAATTAATAATTATTATACTTTGATCTCGTTTAGTATTATAAAGTTATGGAAATGTCTTAAATGCTCGGAACTGTCTAATTTAGTCTGAAGGACTGCTCTGGACTACGAAGTCTCAGAAAATTCAGAAATGTAGAAATTTGTTAGTGGTATTGGAAGCGGCACAGAGACAGGAATCACTGAGAGGCCGCACGTGCCACCCCCGAATTGTGACTAACTATTATTGTACTTTGATCTCGTTTAGTATTTAGATGCCTTAGAAATGTCCTTAAATCTAAATGCTTGGAACTGTCCAGCTTAGTCTTAAGGATGGACAGCGAAGTCTCAGACACGTCAGTCGTCACGCTTTATTTATGTAAAAATTATAATAATTGAAGCAGCCGCATATATGTGTATTTTGATCCACGTCGAATCAAAATTCTAAAGGGCCGCGAGTGCGATCCCTAAATTGTGACTAATCGTACTTCGATCTCGTTTAGCATCGGCAAGTTGTGGAAATGTCCTAACTGCCTTATTTGTAAACGAAGAAATTATTAGTTCGACTAAGTTTTTTGTTCACTATTGCTTTTGACCGGATGGGGCAAAAAATTAACCAATCAACAAATCTAGTGAAAAGATAAACTCGTCTTATAAAACCTCAGAAACCCTTAAGTGGCTTGTTCAATGTACAAGGCAAAGACAACGACTTAGATTTGTTACTCCTGTCATAATATTATTTTATTAATAAGTCTTATCAATAAAAGAAGAATTAAATAGATTTAAATAAGCTGAACAAACAAATAGGGAAGTCTCAGAAATGAAGTAAAAACGTAAGTAAAATGTATTTCAAAAGTCAAAGAGTCTAAAATATTTAAATCTCCCACAAAAAAAAAAAACCCAGCAACAAATCTTTAACATTGAAACAGCGCTAAACATCCAAAAAAGCGTCAAAACGATCTAATTCTCGCATTAGCAAGGATTAAGTAAGCGAGATTTATTCCAGTCTATTTTTAACCTAATCCGGGTCGGATAAGAGCGAAGTTCGTCAGTTTCAGTAGGCGGTTAACCGCGCTCGCGTTACCACGAGTCGGGAAAAAAGTACTATCTATTTTCTATTGGCTGACCCGGCAAATGTTGTTTTGCCATAAAGTCATCCATACTAATATTAATGCGAAAGTGTGTCTGTTTGTTTGTTACCGCTTCACGACCAAACCGCTGAGCTGAATTTTTTGAAATTTGGTATGGTGATACTTTGAGTACCGGGAAAGGACATAGGATACTTTAATCCCGGAAAAATGTACTGTTCGCGCGCGAGAAACGAATTTTTGCATAACGGAGTTGTGGGCGTCGTCTTCTGTGTAATGCTTCAATGATATTTAAAGCCTGTTTCACCACTTCCAGATAAAGTGCCGGATAGCTATCCACAACTTTTTCTACAGATTCTCCATACTCTATCTGTCAAGTTAAGTGATGGATAGCTTATCCAGCACTTATCAGGAAGTGGTGAAACAATAATTATTTTTAACAAAAAATTAAAACCGACTTCCAAGGTAAAAACAATAATAATATCCTTATAATATGAACTAAAAAGTATTAAATAATTTTTCTTATCTCATGGTGCCTTTTTCCGAATTCGGCTACAACTCAACCATTTCTGTACTCAATTTTCATAATTTTGAAGTCGGTACCAACCAGATTTAGCTGAATCCAGATGCCAAAATATTTGAAACATTTGTAACTGGCACCGACTTAAAAATTATGAAGACTGAGTACAGAAATGGTTGAGTTTTAGCCGAATTCGGAAAAAGGCACCATGAGATAAAAAAAATTATTTAATACTTTTTAGTTCATATTATAAGGATATTATTATTGTTTTTACCTTGGAAGTCGGTTTTAATTTTTTGTTAAAAATAATAATTTCACTCTTTTTAGTTACCTAGTAAAATCATCGCGTATTATACGTAGATTAGGGCCGATTCACACCGGAATGGCAGAGGCGAGGCGAGCAGTTTCAGTGTCATATGATTTTAAACTTTATCTTTATTATTGTAATACATAGTATCGCTTGAGAAATCAACGCCGCCGGCGGCCGCAAGAGGCCACGAGCGTCCACGGGCGGCCGTAGATTTCTCAAGCGATACTATGTATTATTAACAACAATGAAGATAAAGTTTAAAATCATATGACACAGAAAGCCTATTATGTATTACAGTAATAAAGATAAAGATTTTAAACTTTATCTTTATTACTGTAATACATAATATCGCTTGAGAAATCTACGGCTGCCCGTGGCCACGATTGGTAAGTGTGACAGTGCACTAGCATGTTACTTGTATTATCGAAGCAACTTACTTCTCAGAAGTAATGTCAAATGTGTGCCTTACGCTCTGGAGATAAGGTTGAATATTTTGTCACGTTCAATTTTGGTGACATTGGTGACCCTGACGTGGTAATGATGATGATGATGATGAATGTAATTTGTATAGTGGCATATGCTTTCAGTTTTTAAAACAACGCCTAAACCCCCAAACTTGTATCTATAAGGAATCCGGAGTTCTCTTAGTATCTTCGGAACCATAGTATATCTTGGTGCAAAATCTTGCGTTTTGGTAGTATATGCTTAGGATGCTTCTCATAAAACCAAAATCACCATATGTTTCCATATAAATTTCGAGGAGTTCCCTCGATTACTCATGGATCCCATCATTAGGTCACCACTTTTGTAAACATGGTACCAAATTAGAGTGAAACCTAATACAACAAAACAAAAATTTCGAAAATCGGTTCACAAACGGCGGAGTAATCGTTGAACATACAAAAAAAAAAATCCACAGCCGAACATATAACCTCCTCGTTTTTTGGAAGTCGGTTAAGAACTTAATAAAATTAGTTAATCAATCTGTGCAAAGTGGGCGAAATATTTTCAAACATTTTTATTTTTCACTCGCCTGAAAGTAAAGAAGTTATTACTTATCAACGAGGGTTTTACAACGTGATAAAACTGCAAAGTTTTACGACTTTTATAATGCATTATTTTTAACAAAAAATTAAAACCGACTTCCAAGGTAAAAACAATATTAATAGCATCCTTATAATATGAACTAAAAAGTATTAAATAATTTTTCCTATCTAATATGTAGTGCCTTTTCCCGAATCCGGCTAAACTTCAACTATTTCTGTACTCAATCTTCATCATTTTGAAGTCGGTACCAGATATAGCTGAATCTTTATTTCTTTGACAGAAAATTTGAAACTTTTGGAACTGGCACCGACTTCATAATTATGAAGATTGAGTACAGAAATAGTCGAAGTTTAGCCGGATTCGGGAAAAGGCACTACATATTAGATAGGAAAAATTATTTAATACTTTTTAGTTCATATTATAAGGATGCTATTAATATTGTTTTTACCTTGGAAGTCGGTTTTAATTTTTTGTTAAAAATAATAATTTCACTCTTTTTAGTTATCTAGTAGGTAAACTGTTAGTGCCAATTCAAATTGTATAAAAAATAGTTTCATATTGTCTTCACTAGATGTCACTGAGGCGCTCCTGTGTCGCGCTATCGCTTGTACGTAGAAGTTTTATATAGGTAGTTGTAACTTGTAACAGATTTTCGTTGTGTTGTTGAAAGTTTGTAAGCAACTGACGTCTGACAACTCAACAGTGAGCTTGGTGTGAGCAGTGAGCATTGAATTGACAACATAAATCATAATATTGAGTGGTAATTGATCTCGTATAATTTTTATTAAAGGTGAACGCAGATTTGGCCGCACCGCACGCACCGCAGTCGCCGCATTCGCAATTCTTCATATTATTATGAAGTTGCGAAGACTGCGGCGCGGGTAGGTAGGTATGCGAGCTTGCCTATAACTTCATATAAAGAATTCCGAATGCGGCGACTACGGTGCGTGCGGTGCGGCCAAATCTGCGTTCACCTTAAGTTGACCTCCGTCATAGTCCGCGAATTTATAAGTGGTCGTCGGTGGTACTGCGTATATTCTAGGTTTAAAGATTCTTTATTACGTATCTTATTACAATTTGTTAAGACTGATATGAGTCATACGGCATACCCCAAGGCCCAAATATCAGGTAGATAGATAAATTTAAACAATGCATTTAAAAAGATCTAAGTGAACACGTGCTGCAAAATGCTCGCAGCGTGGCATCACAATAGACATAACTACCAGTACTTCGACTGCTATGAGACTGACGAGTATTAATATCTGTCGTTTCTTTCGTGTTTCGCCAGGATAAGTTAAAGGCTGGCGCGCTGGCTGGTATAATTTAATTTTAAAAATAAGATTTTGAAATTGAATTCTGACAGTTTTCTTTGCATGTGCCAAAATATAAACAACTAAATTTGTAGGTTACGACCCTAGCGACGACTTTTGTCATAATACGTCAAACTTAAAAAAATTACATCAGTTCTAAGTCGGCATACTCTATCATTCTGTCTACTCTGGCGGCATGCCGCATGCCCTGACATTCCAGTTAGAACTTGAATACGATGTTTACGTACGCGTCGCCGCGCGCCGCGCGGCGACGCCGTTGCCTCTGCGGCGCCGACCGCCGTGTATATTAAACAGCCTATAATAATTGGTGTTGTTATGTACATAATTATTATTATTGTATCCATACCTATGCCTTGTACTATTATCTATTTTGTGCCATGAGACATTGGTGACCTTAACACGACGTGGTAATGATGATGATGACGATGACGATGATGATGAATTTGAATTGCATGGTAGCATATGCTTTCTGTTCTTAAAACAACGCCGAAACTCCCAAACGTGTATCTATAAAGAGTCAGGAGTTCTCTCAGCATCTTCGAAACCATGGTATACCTTGACCCAATATTTGACTTTTTGGTAGCATATTCTTAGTACACTTCACATAAAACCAAAATCACCATATGTTTCCATATAAATTTCGAGGAGTTCCCTCGATTACTCCTGGATCCCATCATCAGGTCACCACTTTTGTGAACATGGTACCAAATTGGAGTGAAACCTAATACAACAAAACAAAAATTTCGAAAATCGGTTCACAAACGGCGGAGTAATCGTTGAACATACAAAAAAAAAAAAAAAAAAAAAAAAATATCCACAGCCGAACATATAACCTCCTCGTTTTTTGGAAGTCGGTTAAAAAGTTAAACCATTATGCACTAAACCAGATTAAAAGCTAAAAAGCTGTTTAATTATTTTAAAGCAACATCAATATTGCTGCATTCTCGATAATGATTTTGCCGTGTAAACTCCCCTTTAGAAGTAAGAAATCACTGGACTTATTTTGATGGAAATCTCAGATGATCACTCGGTAGGACAAGAGTAGCGGGTAGAACGGTAGGTAACATTGTACGGTTAGTTTCATGTCATAAAAATATAATATAAACCAATTCGAGTCAGCAAACATACAAAAATAATATCTTCGGTCGCGATCATTTGTTTCGTAAACAATTGAATTGTTTGGTCGTCTGAAATATGGCGGAGATCAACAATATCCGAGATTTGTGTAACAAAATGTCCGCCACCGTGTTCAAATTACCCATTGACTACTGTGAAATTTGTCATTTTCCAGCGCCGTAACATGAGAACGACAGTAACAAAACCATGGCTTGGCTCAAAAATTAAAAGTAAAAATGTATCACTTGGACTGACTACGAAGGGCATTCGTACCAATAATAATAATAATTCTTTATGATGACTAGTAACTACTGTTTGGTACTACTAATATATATTCTGTGCTACTGTTTACAGTTTACAGTATAGCTTTGCTTTCTTCCAAGTCAATTTTTTCTTCTCGCCGGGCTAGTTCCCGAATCCGTGGTAGACCTCATGTAGACGTTCTACAAGTGTTAACTTATTAACCAGCTATTTAGAAATAAATTCGATTTTGATTTGGTCGGATACTAATTGCCCCCTTCTTAATACGAGTACCTAAGAATATTTACATTCCTTGTAATCTTTCGTTTAAATTTTCTAATATTCCAGACAAATATCGCAGAAGGGTGAAGCCAAACGAGCGTAATTTTGTGAGTCGTGACTCGCGAGGCGCAGAATTTCGGTTGGCAGAAATTCTGCTGCATTTAGTTTCATAGAAAATTCCTACTTCATTCACACGAGCGTAATTTTGTGAGACATGACTCATGATTAGCATCTATACTAATATTATAAAATGGAAGAGGAAAATGTGGAAAAACGGGAGGAAGTATTTGAAAGGGCTTATCTCACGAACTACTGGAGCAATTTTTATGTTATTTGGCACAGATAAAAAGTAGACCACGTGAAGGTTCATAGGCTATTTTTTGTGGACTTATTTGTCTGTGAAATATCTAATTTACGTGGGCGAACCCGCGCGGAACGTCTAGTGAAAAATAATAATTATTTACGCGTGCGAAATTCTGCGACTCACGAGTCACGACTCACAAAACGCTCGTTTGGTTTCATCCTTATTCGCTGTTTGAATATTAGAGCTGTAGATATTTCTATTACGGTATAATCACGTTATGCGCATTGTAGGACATGCATGATGCAGGTAAATGCGCAGCTTTAACTGACGATTACTTTAATCATAGTCATTCACTGTAATGACATTTTAATATGCATCGCCAAGGTGTAATACCTACACGGAACACATGGCATGCCTATTAGTAACATTGAACATAAATTATTCTGTACCTACTAGGGGCTATAACATTATTGTGTCGAGGTATCGATCCGATCGCGATCGCGAACGCCGCAAGCGACCGCGACCGACAAAAATTCAAATAAAATGCCGGCAGAAATAGAAGTGGTATGTGGTGTCTTCGATTGTATGCTGTTCTTTGGGCCAGGGAGTGAGCGGGGGTTACTTTAAACTTAAAAAGACGAGATGAAGAAAAACCTTAAAGATTCCCGAATACACTTTAAAGTGTATTCAAAATCTACAAGCAAAACCACAGAATATATAATTATTAATTAGTACCTTACGGTAGCAAAACATTGAGTACTTATACCTCAATGAAGCAAAATTAATAACTAAGTTCTGTGGTTTATTCGCATTTTTATTAAACCAATAAAATGATTACAGTACCTAAAGCCCATTTCATGGCAATTGACTTTAATTACTGTTTTCAAATTTATTATATGCTGAGGTTTTAACTCGTTTTCGAATAAATTGTACGGGTTACTCAGAGACGAATATTAATTACTTATTTGTAATTAACTGAAGATTTTGACATAAGCCCCATACATTACCTGTCATATCAAATTCAAATTCAAAGCCTTTATTCAGATAAGTCAATAATCATTACAATTATTCATTTAAACATTAATTAAAATAGTGTTTTCAAAAATAACATGTCAATTACTAGCTTCATTACAATATTGTCAATACATTTTCATTTTAGAGTTTACAATCAATTCATCATTATTTTTGCAATTTTACTTAAGCTAGTTTTGTACACATATTTAAATTTATTTATTTTTAGCATTATTCAAATATAATAGTTATGTCAAGTTTTAATTACTGTTTTTCATTTAATTGTCCTCCTCATCTGTCTGCCTCATGGCAAGGGCCTCCTCTAATCTTTTCCAGTTTTTCTGAAAAGAAAAACTGGAAAACCTGTCATATCACTCATCATTAAATTGAACTTTAATCATCATTAAATGTCTCTGTCACAGGTTACACGGTCAAATTTTCATCAATCTGATCCATCAATCCGGTACAGACCGACGAAAATTTGATCTTCTAACCCACGGATTGATGGATTGATCGTATTTTTAATAATATGAACTTTTTATAACCTTCAATATTCCGTCAATCAGATTGATGAAAATTTAACCGTGGAACCTGTGACTCTGATTGCGGCCTTTAGTGACCCTAAGGCCCTGTATTCACTTTGATTAGTGCGAGTATAAGTGATTAGTTCAAGAGATTAGTGATTAGTAGAAATCAAAGGACTTGCACTAATCAGTCGTTGTCCACACGTACTTTTACCTGATTACTAATCACCTGCACTAATCACTTGCACTTATTACTAATCAAAGTGAATACGGGGCTTTAGATTTAGCAGATTTCAATTTGCAAGACGTCTCGCGTGAGACGTCTTGCAAATCTGTCAAATGCAAACTAGAAATGCATCTGTCGCGTCGCGAGTCGCGACTCGCGTTGCGGTCTAAATGAATCGATTTTATTTGCGACGCGGTGGCGCGAACGCGCGGTTTGGCCGCTACACCGCGAGATCAGTTTTACATAACGATTTATTTTAATAGCGGCGTGGTCGTGCCACTGTTAAAGCCATCCCCCGAGCAAACGACCTTGACCATACATTTGACGCGTTGCCGAGATCGCACAAAAATTCAATTTTTTATCTTAGTTCAAAAGTGATCTAAAAAACAATTAAAATGGGGAATATGTAGTTAATGATATTACCTATTGCGGTGTGTTTCAAATAAAGGTAATTTGTAAATACTACGGAGATGCTGAAAGTATGCTTAAAATTTAATAAATTGGTATTACTTTGGAAGCTAATATCATGAGTACAATAAACAGAAATAGAAAATTTAAAACGGGGAAAGGAATGTTGACATACTGAAGATTATTGCTGTATTTTATTATAACTTTGTAGCTTTTAAATTAAGAGTTTATAAGGCTCTAAATACGGTAAATTACGGAATCTCCGCAGGGGATAGTGGTGCAGCGGCCGAACCGCTCGTTTGCGCGGACGCATGTAAATAGAGCGGAGCCTTATTGCGTCTTAGGCCCAATTGCACCAACGACTGTTAAAATTAGTGTCAGGTTACCTCTTTCGTTTTTCATGAATGAAAGAGAAAACAATATGACATTTTAACAAGCTGTTAAAACTAACAGACGTTGGTGAAATTGGACCTTAGACTGACTGAACTGATACTGCAGATACAAGGCTGACTGTGTAATCTAAGGTTTAGAGCTCATACTGAAGGTAATAAATCAACTACTACTACTTACTGAAGTGTCGATTTTATTATTCGAATAACATGCCCGGAAGTTATTTTATGTACGGTAATAAATATAAAAGTAAATAATACGACTTTATAATAATTTTATTACCGTAATTCTAGAATGTTTACGTTCAATAAATTTTAACGGTTCTTGTTTGAGTGCACCAATCTATTGAACTTTAAACCACGCTTTAAACATACTGGAATTCAAAGGTTAGTATTTCGCGAACCCCCGATTTTAATGAAATTTTCTATGTACATTCGTTAGGCTTATATACATAGATATTTTCATTAAAATCGGTTGAGCTGTTTTGGAGGAGGTTTTTATCTACTTTTTATATTGACACTAGAAATAATTTAAATATGACAAAACAAGATTTGCCGGGTCATCTAGTATATTAAACACATTCGTAGTAGTTTGCCGAAGTTCACTAATAATGGTCCAACATTGGTCCAACATGGAGATGCCGCTTAAAAAACCTTGTAAATTTAGGCGTAAGGACTTTACATTGGGTTTCATGCGTTTTAGATGATTTTAAATTGACAATACCATTTTGGGTATCGCCATTTTGTTTTTCAATTGACAAAGTCTTGTCATTACAATTTGATGTCCAATCAAGGTGGTAGGTTCAATTAAATAAACATGTCCATTGCCGTTTATATAAGTATACGAGCAATTCTAGTTGTACGGTTTCCTTATTTTAGCGGAAATGTGTGTTGTTTATAGGTTGTTGAATTCTGTGACATGTTGATTAAACAATTGCTGTATTAGTCATGTTTAAGACTGCGTATCCACTGTTTTGAAATTGTCAGGGAATAAGATCAAGCAAAGGTCGAGAGAAAACAAAGCGATTCTATTGGTTTTTAGAGACATTCCTCGCAACGTAGCTCCGGTGAAAATGTACTCTTTTTTTTACATGGGGAAATGCTTTGCGCATCCCCGGCGGATTGGAGATATCGGTTGGTATGTGGGATACCCCTGGCGTCGGTCCACCCGCTAAAACCTTCATGGTGGTCCACTCCCCGTGTAAGGTAGAGTTAATGGCGGCGTAAGACCTAAATTTGATGTGGGCACGATATATCTTGCGAGGCCCCCTAAAATATATTTTGCGAGGCCCCCTGATGGATGACGCAAGAATACGGATTTTTGGAGAGAAAAATTATAATTTTTAGATACTCAAACTTTTATTTACATAAAAAACTTTTTATGAATATTTGAGTATTGAAACTTGTAAATCCTTTAAAAGAAACCTCGTGATCCAAGGGGCGCGAGGCCCTTTACAGCGCGACGCCGTGGGCGGCCGCCCACACCGCCCACGGCATAATATATCACGCCGCCTCTGGGTAGAGTTGCGGGTACGGTAGAACCTACCGCAACTCTACCAGAGTAAAAATGTAGCCTAAGGTTATACTTAAATATTGTCAGAACCCTTATTATATGTATTTGCAATAGAATTATGAGTTTTAGAAAAGACTTAAGGGCCCGTATACGAAATTTGCCGATTTCGCTGATTTAACAGACGTGATTTAACTTATTTTACGTTAAAATATATTTCTATAAGTTTTAATGCACAACATGTAAGATCATTACAATTATAATCAAATGTTGGAGCTAGATTTTTTGTTTTTTTAAGTATTTTTAAATAATCCAACTCAAACCCGCGACAGTTTTGTGATTTGTGCTGTAAAAGGTTTAGAATATCACCTGTTTATGGATTGTATTGACGTCTTAACGGTATGAAAAAAATACAATGTACTGTTGAGAAAGTCGTCTATAAAATGTTGGAATTATTTTTTACCACTTTAACATGAAATAGTTGAGTAAAAAATTATGTGACTCGGCAAAATTTTAGAGAAAATGGGAAAAGAATTGCTGTTAATTTCGGCAACTTGGAGCTGTAATTCATAAAAAGAAAACGACAGAAATAATCTATAGATAAAATTCTATCCAATTCGAGAAAAAAGAAAAAAAAAGTAACTGTGCCAAAAAACACGATTCAAAACAACCTAAATCTCATATTATATTACTCGCCGCTAGTCGGCTTTCCACGCTTAAATATATTTTAAATCTAATAATTAATATATATTTTTTAAAGTCTAATAAGGGGAAAAAACCTAATAATATTTCTGTAGCGAACCTTTGCAATTTCGTATTCATCGGCAAAATTTCGTCTACGGACTCTTAATCTTCTCGACAATAATTGAGGACTTTAGTGGAAGAAGTAGTAACAGTAAAAAATTGCCACTTTTTTGCATAAATGGAGGCTTTAGAGTTTAGATAATTTGAAATAAAATACTGTGGATTTTATGTGTAATGGTAAGTTACAAGGTTTGTTAAAATTAAATAATAGAAAAAATTAGTAATTGACAATAATTATTGTCTTCACTCCTCATGTTATAATAAAATGTTGATTATCTGGTTAGAGAAATACCACGGGCTCACAGAAAACCGGCGTGGAACAGCGCTTGCACTGTGTTTCGCCGAGTTAGTTTACCGTAGGCCCAATTCCCTATCCTTTTCCCTTCCCTACTCTCCCCTATTTCCTTCCCTACCCTCCCCATTTCCCTTCCCTACCCTCCCCTATTGCCCTATTCGTCTTAAAAGGCGGCAACGCACCTTCAGCTCTTCTGATGCTGCGAGTGTCCATGGGCGACGGAACTTGCTTTCCATCAGGCGACCCGTTTGCCCCATTATTTAAAAAAAAATTTAGTACTTCTGTATATATAAAACTCAAAGGTGACTGTCTGACATGGTGATCTATCAACGCACAGCCCAAACCACTGGACCGTTTGGGCTGAAATTTATCATGCAGGTAGATGATATGACGTAGGCTAAGAACGGATTTTGATCCATTCTACCTCCAAGGGGTTAAAATAGGGGATCAAAGTTTGTATATTATAATACTTCTTAACGCGAGCGAAGCCGCGGGCAAAAGCTCATCCAATATATACTTTAAAGGCACAGATTGCAATCCTGAGTGCAACCTAAGTTATTCAAGCACCTGTCGTATTCGTACTATTTTCTTATTGAAAGCTGCAGCCATCAAATATTTAGATCGGACCGAGAGGTCAGACTGAATATTACATGATATGAACCTTCCAGAATCCAGAACATCAAAACGCACACCGCCTTAATTATTCACACACACTAATTAATATGATCGTGTATGTATACGCCCTTTTGAGTAGAGGATTTTAATTAGGCTCTGTGCCAAATACAAGTGAATATGGCGTGTGATTGTGTAATGCGTATGCTTCTTTACGTTGGTCAAGATGAATACAAGCCATTACGAACGTCTACAGGGGCATATTCGTCTATGATTGCTCATGATGGATGTAGATTGTCATTTGTGTATGCTATAGATCAGTGTCTTTCAAATTTTATCCAGTATCGCATCCATACTAATATTATAAATGCGAAAGTGTGTCTGTCTGTCTGTTACCTCTTCACCCCCAAACCACTGAAGAATTTTGCTGAAATTTGGTTGCTTTGAGGCCCGGGAAAGTTAAGGTACTTTTTATCTGAAAAATAGTGCGATCAATGCAATTTTGGTGCCAGTTGCGACGGAGCTGCCGGTTTGTGAATTTAAAATAACAATAATTAACACAAATAATAACATGTCTCAAGGTGGTAGTATTTTATACTATTTTTAACCGACTTCAAAAAAGGAGGCTATCAATTCGACGCGTATGTATGTAATATTTCCAGAACTGCCCAGTTTTTGTATATGTTAATCTATGACAGCTTCTGAACAAATGTGCCAAATTTCAAAAGTGTATTTTTTATGTTTGTGCACGCATATCTCCGGAACCACAAGTTCAATTTTACTGATTCTTTTTTTATTGTACTAGGTATTGTTCAACTTAGGGAATACTGCAAGTTTCATCAAAATAGGTTCAGTAGTTTTGGAGATAGGGAATTTTAATTCTTAATTACGTACAAAAATTTGAAGTCGGTTTTATCTTTTTAAAATACTATTATTAATTTTAAAATAACAATTATTTAACAACATCATAATATTGTTGTAAACACTAATAAATACTTAGGTCAAAATTCGTATGAAGAAATGAAAGGACTTGGCGGCCTGCCCGCTTGTATGATAATGTTCGGAATACACAGTTTTAACACAATATACATTATTAATGGACTAGTTTACAAGCACAACATAGTTAATGTGCTAATATACAGCTTTTGTGATAAATATCACACATAATTATGTTTTAACTTGGTTAAATTCTGTTGTTAAAGTTAGCCTGAATTCTGGTGAACTTGCTTAAAAGATGTGAAAAGAAACGCATACTGAAGAAATGCCCCAGTAAAAACTAAAATAGAGATTTGTTAATTTGGAAAAAACTTACAAAATTGGAAAAACGCATGTAAAGTGTAAACGTATCTGGATGCACTGGAAATTATGACGCGCGACTCGCGAGTAAACTGGGGGGTATGCCGAAATGTTTTCGTTTTCGCTTCGTTATAGAATCGCCGATGAAAATGTATGGAATTGACATAAGCGTTCATTAATATTATGACGTTGACGTTCGACTCGTCTTATGTCAATTCCATACATTTTCATCGACGATTCTATTACGAAGCGAAAACGAAAAAGTTTCGGCTAAATGGCATGGACAAGCTCTTGCTCGATTTATGTGCGTCCGCGCGAAAGAGCGATTTGGCCGCTGTGCCATGAGAGCACAAGCAATCGTATGTATTTAAAAAAATCGTTACATACTACGCTTGTGATTTCGTTGTGTAGCGGCCAAACCGCACGTTTGCGCGGACGCATTGGTATAAATCGTGCTAGAGTAGCACCTTCCGCGCCAGTTGGAGCTCAAACCAGTCTGTGACGGGTCGAGGTGAGTGAAATCTGGTTGAGGGCGTGACGTCACAAATCCCTGTTTGTGTGGTCAAGTGCATTTCCTGGTGATAACGAGAAGCAAGGTCAGGGCGCTTATCACCGAGGGGTCACTGGATGTCGTATGATTTATATCATCACTAGATGATGCCCGCAACTCCGTTGCCGTACATTTTTTCGGGGTAAAAAGTAGCCTATGTCATTTCCCGGGACTCAAAGTCATACTATACCAAGTATAAACAAAATCAGTTTCGAGCGTGAAGAGGTAACAGACAGACAGACAGACAAACAGATAGAACCACTTTTGCATTTATAATATGAAGTAAGTATGGGTTACCGGCTGCCGGCTCAGTAAAAGAGAAATAGAGTCGAGCACGAGAAAGGATAGTTTAAAGCTACATTTTTCCACTATTTAAACTTTAAATAGTGGAAAAATGTACCGTCTCTCGCGGAATTTTATTTTATATGCAGCTGTCGCGGAAAAAGTGGATTGTAGGTCCTATGTCCCTACTCCCTACACAATAATTTAGGGTCAGTTTACATTAGAATGCGATGAACGCAGCATTTTTAAGTTTTTTTACAGAAAGTATGTTTTTCTGTAAAATGCAAATACTGAGTTACATCTGCAATATAATAAACTAGCGCCTAAAAAGTCCTAAAACTTCCGAAAATATACGCGTACTAAATTCTGTTATCTATAACGACCTGTGTCAATTGGTAAAACAAGAGGAGAGGCGGTTAGCCAAGATTTATCGCCAGGCTTCCGATGTATAACGACCTAGCTTAGATGGAGTGTGGATATTTTAAAAACTATGTAAGCTCCAATAATGTTGGTACTTTAAAACTTTGGCCTAGAATCTACTGGCTTTAACTGCCATATTTTAAAAGAATATTATAGGTCTACCAGAATCTGATGGCAAATTTTGATAGCAAATTTTCAAAAAATATCTTTGATCATTGGATAAAATATATTTGCATGTTTCACACACAAAGGAAAAAAAGGATCAAAATGTTTTATTTCAATTACCCCGGTATTGCTAGAGTCAATTTACTTTCTCACTTTTTGCCATCAGATTCTGGTAGACCTTTAATTTTGTCGTATATTTTAAAACTTAGGCCAGATGTATAATATATTTTGTCAGAAAAATCTTCTGAGCAAAGACTTGCTAGTATGCATTGCTAGCATCAGTTTTCACAACGCTACAGAATACATATTAGTAACAAACAACGCACAAAATTATATTTGGATGACTTGATACAAGTGTGAAATAGTACATTACGCACCTTTTTTTTTAACATGGGGAAATGCTTCACGCATCCCCGGCAAATTGGGGATATCGGCCGGGGTATGTGGGACTCCTGCGTAGTCTACCCACTGAAACCCCATGGTGCTCCACTCATCGCTTAAGGCAGAGTTGCGGGTACGATAGGACCTACCGCAACTCTACCAGAGTACATTACGCACCTAGGGCAGGAAAGTAAGAAAGCCTCAGATCACATGTGATCTGAGGCTTTCTTATTTACTGCCCATGGTGCGTATACTATTTTTCTCATCGACGGAGGCGGAAAACGGCAACATCGGTAAGCGCAGCGGGAAGAAAGTCGACGTTTTCCGCCCGGAGGTGAGAAAATGCTATTTCTCGAGTGGCATGCCGAATGCCGATTGTCAACACTACAAGCGAAGTTGACTATCTTGTTAAAAGAGCTGAGTAAATTTTAACCAAATAGCAAATTCGTGCACACAATATAATACATCGAACAACGTCACGTTTTCAATTCAGTGCACACTGACCTTTGGGCCAGGCCTCAACCTCATCCTCATCGCAAAAAACTACATTGCTTTTCTAAGGTTGTTTTTGCGATGCGACGCCGCAACGCAGTGTTGTGGCCTGGCCCTTTGTCGTAGTATTCTCGAAAAAAAAAAATTGAGGAGAAATAAAATAAGACCTAAATAAAAATATCACGATCTACAAATTGTGGCTTATTGTTTCATTTTCATATTTATGAGAGCCCCAATTTCGTAGTCTGTTTCGCTTTTGAGTTGAAATAATGAAAGAGAACAAACTGTCCTGATATAATTTAAAATATCATGTTTGTCTGTTCACTAGCATAGTCAATAAAGAAGTTTTGTTCGACGTTTGACATCGTTTATGTTAATATTCTTCAGTTGTGAATTCATGTCACATGTCATGTGCATTGTGCAACATGTCGGATTTTGGTTGGGTAGTTTACTGAACTATGTGCTAGTAGTGCCTTAGCAATTCATCATCATCAGCTCACACACTGTTGCAAAAATTTTTTGGGGAAATTTTCTTAAACTTCTTAATTAATTGGTCTGAGTTTAAACCATTATGTAGATAACTCCAAGACATAAAACTCATGTCGACCTTCAATTGTTTTTGTTTATATTTAATATAATATAATTATGTTGAATTATTGCCACTTCACATTTATTATTTTTGCATAATTTTGACATACAATACGTATAGTCGAAACAAAAATACTTCACACCAATTATAACAATGATTTAGCTAAACAAAAGAAGTAAAGTTAGTTAATCTTGGAAGATTTTGTTTAAATGCCAATATATAATATAAATAGCTGAGTATAACTGTCACAATATATTGAGGGAAGTCGATTTAACGCTTAAACCGTTAAACCGATTTTTACAAAATTGATATTGAGATTGTTTGAGTCCCGGGAAAGGACGCGACGGTATAAGGTAGTCCATCATATTTTGTAAAGGAGGTTCGTACTATCATAATAGAGAAAGTGTGTCTGAATGTATGTCTGTTACAGCTGATAATGTCTTTAATAGTCAGGGAACCCTAGAACAAATTTTTGGAGTTTACTCCTTAAGAATCAATTTTCATATATAAGGCACCCGGTATGAGAAAAATCCGAGGGGTAAAACCTACTAACAAGTAACGAAAAAATGTGTCACGTTTTTGGTTCGCACCTTTAGTGCGCAACTTTCTAATTTGGCTGTGAGTGTATTAAGACCATAAAGGTAATATACCTATCGGAATATTATATTATCTTATTATATAATTATATTATTATATTATTATTTAATATTATATTTTTTGTAATAATATAATATTGTGTTGTGTGATTGTCGAAATAAATTTTTCTTATTCTTATTCTTATTCGATAGGTATATTAAATTTATGATTAAGACGTACATATGGTATGCTGTATAGGCGACTATTACTACTATTTTTGTTATAAATATCAGTAATTAATATTGTTATTGTGAAGTTATAATTTTTATCATTATACTGGCTAAAGTGAACTAAAAGTATTTTGAAATAACTATGGCAGAAAGGGGTGTAGATAATATTGCCGGAACATCTGATTTCATATGATATTAATCTTTTTTCAGTTGAATAAACTCTTTTTGCGTATGGTTAGATACTCGTACTTAAGGAGTAAACTCCAGTCGTGCGTCGGAGCTGACACACTTTTTTTTATTACTATCAAGCTTATTTTTTGTGAGTAGCTTCATTTTGATACGACATTCGACAAACAACTTTTTTATCTGCGAAAAATCTTGTAAGTGGTAGCTAACAGAGATAGAACTAAAGGATTTCATACTTTGATTTGATAGTCCTAAAATATGGATTGTTCTATTTGTAGAACAATGTTACTCTTAAATTATATAACCTAACCTAACTTACAAAAATCAGCTGGTTAAGGTTCCGTTTTAGGGTTCTGTAATCAACAAAACTTTATTGACTCCCTGACTGTAAGCTTAACTGTTTCAAAATATGAAAAGAAGTAAGTATCTACTTTAAAGATATTTCGGTATGTAATAAGGTATTAAGAAGTAATGCAAAAGTTTGCATAAATCTACTAAAAACGCTATAGGGAAGCCGCATTAGACGCCTCATCAAAATTCAACTGCGCTAAACGCACTTTGCATAGTATAAATTATTCTTTATAACAGCCAACAGGTATAAGTGAGGCTTAAAAAAATATAAAGTTACACAATAAACATATTATAATATAAACTACAAGAGTTAGACATTTTATTAAAAACAATAAGTGAAGTTTTGATTACTCCTGTGTTAGACAGATCCAGGACATCCCTCCGTATACGGCTGAAGGTAAACCGCAGGTGGTTTAAGTGGGTAAGAGTCCCACATACCCCCGGGGTACTTCAGCTAACTGAGGCATATCCCCAACCCGGGTCACCCATGATGGATTTCCCCTGCGCATCAAAAAAAAAGTTTTGTTTACGCTCAAATTAAAATGAATTCGAGCTTTACCTTTTTAAAACGTAGTCAATATTTTTGACTCAAGTGATAGTTTTATTTATTTATGATTTTCGACAGATTCAGTTGAGACTTGAGATGTATACTATGAAAATTACATGGAAGAAGATATTATGAACTAAATGTGATTTTGACTGAACCTTGTACCACAGTCTACATCTGTGACAACAATTAAGACGAAGACAGCTGCCCATTCGACATCTTTGTGCAGTTTCTTAGACGTATGTATTTCATTGATTGGCACAAAAAATGTGATTTTTGATTATATTTGGAAAAGCTTGTCGAATTTAAACAATACAATAATGTACTCCTACTGGATGAAAAAAAATACCAAAGTCACATCTTTCAGGAACTTTAAATAGTTCTAACTAAAGTAATAATACAATCTATGCTTTAAAAAATTGTTTATTTGATACCTTTTACAAAAATCCAAAGATTGTCAGATTTAATTTTCGGTTCTGACATCTAGATTTCCCATAATATTTATTTTTTCCTCTAACAAACGAAAAATGTATCCACGCTACCGAGTGAACACTTCACATCTCTGTCTCTCTGGCATGAAAATCGACACAGGTGTGAGAGTGATGCGAGATCAAGGTCATTGGCAGTTGTCAGCGTCTTAAGTTGTTGTAAAAGGTATCAAGTATCATCTCCACGCAAGGTGACCCCTTTCACAAAAAATACCACACACTGTCAAGTACAATCCAGCTAATCCCGTATTATGGTCTCGAGTTATGTCCCTAATGAGGGTCTGGCTTAATTTATCTTTCACTTTCTTTCGGGACGGGGTACAAACACATGTGGACCCCCGGGGGGTCTATTTAATATTAATGACACCTCGTTATTCGCATTCGTCTGATATTTCAAAACAAAAAGTTAAGCTCTTAAAAGAGGTTTAAAATTTAAATTAACTGTTGGCAGCGTATGGTCTTTTTATAGAAGCCACATTGCGTCGTTACGTTTTTACCTGTTTTTACATAGTTACATATATTTATAAATATGCCACATTGTTAGGTCTGAAATGAATAATGATAATTATATTTGTATTAATAGCGTGTGATCTTTAAGAAGAAGCCACATTTCTTCGTTACGTTTTTACAGGATTTTACAGGTTTTTACATTATACAATATCATAATATTTAATAATAATATGCTACATTACGTTGCTTCGTCGCATGCGTTGTTTTGACGAACCGAGGGATAGATGAAATGGGAGGGACAAGCGCGCTACGCCACCTAAGGGCCTTTCCACACGAGGTACTTTTTGCGCACTTATGATGCGATCGTCTTCTGCGCGTTTTAATCGCGTTTTGGCAGATATAAAGTTTAAAACGTGTCGGCTTCCTTCCGTTTGCTGAGCGTACAACTTGCGTTTGTATCGATACAAACGAGCGTAAAAAAAACGTCGTGTGGAAGGCCCGTATTTATGTCATCGCGCGTCGCCACAACGTATTTATGTGGCATACGATGCGCCACACCAACGGCTCAATGCACGGAGCACCTGCCCGCGCGCTTCGGGCCAAGCTACAACGCATCGCATCCATATTGCGATGGTTGCGTTTGCGACGACGCGCGACGCCGCAACGCAGTGTAGCTATTGGCCCTTCGTGATATTGTTCTAATTTGAGTTTCCCTAAACCTTCAGATTACTTCTAAGGCAGATTGTTGACAAATATCGGTATTCGCTGCGGCCAAGGCCACAAGGCTACTGTCAATTCGCGGATCATTGTAGCCACTTCCCCGTAATCCATTATTGACAGACGATTATTGACGGTCGTCGTGTTGACTTCACGACTGTCAACGTACAGTCGCCGACGATTTGACGAACCGTGAACGAATTTGGAATTGAAACAATTGGTTATTCAATATTATGTAGCGATATTACAACTGTAGTCTAGATTCTAGAATAAACTTAAAAGCGAAAGTATTTGTGTAAAGTTCAATGACATGTAGCCAAAATGCGGGTGAAACTACTTGCTACTAGGGTAATTTTTTTTTTACAGTATGGCACTTTCTATTTTTTATTTTAATTTAATCCAGGTTCCAAACTACTGCCATGCTGAATTTCATCAAAACAGCGTTACATCCAGTAGTGCCTAGTTTTTGCGCAAAGTAACATACACACGAAATAGTATTTCTTTTCTGTATTTTTTTAACTGTATTACTAACTTTGATGATTGTCGCTATACCTTATAATAATAAATTATATCTAATTTTGTAACATCTTTACTTTCCTGATCCATAGTTATAATTTATGAAACTGTACATTTCGAAACGTGATGATAATATTGTCGCGGTTGACAATAATAACAAAATGAATAAATACGGCCTGATTATCAGTTTATACATTTCATTAGTAGTCAATTATTCGTGCATAACTGTCAAAATAAGTTTAATGTATTCAAATTCCCACAGAAACGATCAGATGTTATTATTCAGCACGTGATAAAATATTTAAGACATTTGAGCCAAAATAGTTTATATTCTAACGCTTAAGAGTCAGTTAACTGACCCTTAAGCGTTAGAATATTTAAACTATATTATGCGGACACCATAACAGTCAAGAAAGAATTAAATATTCATTGGAAGTTAATGAAGACGTGAGTGGATGAACACAGTAACTAACATTCTGTAACATATTGTGGACATTTACTCTTTTTTGGAACGAAGTATCTTATAAGTAGGCATCACGCGTTCGGCGTAGAGGGGGCTAGACAGAACGATATTTGACCTCGACACTTTTTTATTAGTACCAGCATGGTAGGGGCACAGAGCGTCGATAGTATTCCTGTGCGTCAACTAGATGGCGTTTTTTAAATGTTTTTAGTGTATAATAATTATGTATACTTACATGTTTTTTGAATATAAAAAATAACTTCGTTCTATTCGGGTGTCCCTCGACACCTCTCATTATATTTATAATTTGAACAATTTAAACAACTTCATCCCCTGGCTAATACATCTGGCTAAGCATTAAATGCACATTTTTTTATTTTAAATCATTTTTCCCGGCTCAAAAGCCACCATTTATGCAAAACGGCATTTTTTTTTACTGTTACTTATCTTATAATAATTGTGTTCTTCCAGTCACGTCTCCAAATATGAAATTGTCACAGTTGTACGAATAAATTGGTAACCAATATCGATATAAAGTAATATTGAAACGGTGTAACGTATTTACGAGGGCCCGGGGGAGGTCACTGTGGCCCGATTAATGTGGTGGAAAATATCATTCAGACGCCAAATTGGTTATTGCAATTCGCGATATAAAATGGCGGGAATGTGGACTTATATTAAAAATGACCCATTAAACTTCTTATCACTTCCCTGATCCCTCCTTAGTCCTAACATAAACCTTTCCTGACTTCCACGAATATTTTAAATTAGCCAAATCGGCTGAGTCGTTGTCGAGTTTTAGCGAGACTAACAAAATTTTAATTCATAAAGAAGATAGTCAAGAATATCTCATATTGTAGTCTGCACCCGATTTTCACAACGCCATAACTAATCAAGGATTAAACCCCTGAAAAAATTGTCTTGAAAAAAGCATGTTTATTCATTTCATTTGATTAACGTGTCAGCTGAAATTCTTCCTGAAGTCAGAACTAATGCGACCGTCATTTTGTCCTAAGTTGTTAGTAGTTGCAATTGCCCGCAATTGCAACTATTAGGATATGCAGTATAGTAATATTTATGTGTATTTATGTATATTTAATATCTAGCACAGGCGTAATAGAGCACCCAATTGCTCAAATGAATGCCTTCTATGCTCTGTTAATATAAATCTGTAGATAGGGCTGACAAAATTTTGTTTTTCCCTGAGACATTTCAGTGTTCAAGTAATATTTATTTTCACTACTTTTTAATGTTCTAAAGAGACTAAAAGGTAAAAAACCTTACTTCTTGTATTTGTAATGCTTCTCTTGATCGGAATAGTTTAGTACCTACCAAATAATCCAACAGCATGATCTAGACTCTAGTAGGCACTCTATATTATAAATGCGAAAATGTGTGTTTCTGTCTGTTACCTATTCAGGCATAAACCGCTGCCCACTGAACCGATTTTACTGAAATTTGGTATGGAGATACTTAGAGTCTCGGGAAAGGACATATGAGAGTTTTTATCCCAGAAAAAAGTACTATTTCCGAATTCCGACCGATAAACGAATTTTGAGCCCGCCCTGAGATTTATACAGGCAATTGAAATACTGGCGTTATCAAGTAAAATATATTTAAGAAATAGAGTGTCGACAACCCTAACAGTGGCGCCTACAAGCGCATCTCAAACGAACTATGCACTGTATAAATTCTTTGGCAGAACATCAAATAAGTCCCTCATTCTTGCAAATCAAGTTGTATGTAATTTTTTGCTATAATTGCGTTTGTAACAGGTTCAAAGATTTAACAAATCGAGATATCCTTTCCTCCTAATATAAGCCTTTCCTGCACTTCCACGAACATTTAAAAACTAAAACAATCTAACTATCGGTTCATCTCGAGTTTTAGTATACACGCCGGTATAAAAATAGTCAGTACTCAAGATACATCTCGGTCTCAAGACACGGTTCAGGCTCTGTGATTGGTTGGCTGTCAAAATATGGACCAATCACAGAGCCAAACTGCGTCTTGAGTACTGAATATTTATACCAGCCTGTAGTATGGTTTAGTACCGGTAATTACATTGTAGTAGTAAGTAGAATACAAACGTTTTTTCAGGCATGAATTCCAGTTTCCGTCTAGCTATAGTCTCTACATAGTTTTCAGTGACGACACTTTCAGTGCATTTTATCGCTGTATCAAAAGCTGTCGTAAAATAAATCTGATTGTGCATTGTAGGTAGTTAAACTTTTTATTCCTGTTCCGACCTTGACTATTATTTAAACCTATACAATGTGCAGATTATGGGATAATACGCCATGCATTATCGTTATTGTGTACATTGTAATATAAAACTAGATTTTTTTGATAAAAGGGAAAACGAGCAAACGGGTCACCTGATGGAAAGCAACTACCGTCGCCCATAGTTACTTGCAACATTGTAAGAGCTGCAGGCGCGTTGCCGGCCTTTTAAGAGTTTCCAGCTGGGTATAGTTACACTTTTTAAAAGCTTATGCATCAGCCGTGACAGCAAATGAGGTATTTTAATGAGTTTGGCAGTTTAACGGCGCAAGTTTAAAGTATTTGGCACCTATCCTGAAAACTTGACCTATAATATGTTTTTACTTTCGACCGAATATCCTTGGAGAGGCCAATGGAAACTAGACTTTAACGTTACATGTAATAAAGAAGTTACCATCTTATGATACTTTTACCGTAGAATATTAAGAGCTTTACTACGTGTAACGAAAAATTTTTGAGTACTCATAAAATAAATAGATTTTTTATACAATAGAACCTTCGTTTAAAAGTTTACTAGTATCTGCAGTAAAAGCTTCTTATAAATATTATTATTATTCATAAACTTTCATAGTAGTACCTATTCCAGAATAGCACACTTTGATTCCATATTTAACCTTGAAATTTTATTTTATTAATAATATTTTTGTTAAGTACAAGATTTTTATTTTCATTGTTAGAATTTAGTTAAAAGGAAAATAATTTCATTTTAAGTTTTATGTTTTTGGCTTCATATTATTTAGTTTAGCTTTTATATTTTAATTTGTGTCACTTTATATGTTCAAAAACGATGTTTCACATCTATTATTAGGACAGAATGTGATATTTTATTGTAATTACTTTAAGTACAAA
Source organism: Lysandra bellargus (assembly GCA_905333045.1). Classification (NCBI taxonomy): domain Eukaryota; kingdom Metazoa; phylum Arthropoda; class Insecta; order Lepidoptera; family Lycaenidae; genus Lysandra; species Lysandra bellargus. The sequence continues at coordinate 5,661,294 of HG995356.1, forward strand.
TGAATGTTCCTATAAACTGTTGATGTGCCAATAAAATATAAATAAATAAATAAATAAAATAAAAAAAAAAACACCCAAAATGTACCCCTATTAAAAAAAACATTTTTTGTTGGTGTAGAAAAACATGTAAGAAAGTTCAAAATTCTAGCTCTAATCTTTTATTCAGCCAATCAGCTTTACCTTTAACATAAAATGAAATAATAAAACTAAATACATAATAATATAGTATTTGTGTAAACAACAGAAAAGTTCCTAAACCTTTGATCCGAAGTCAATATGTGAATCTAGTTCGTTACGTAACCTAGATATTGATTCTAGTAGAATGCACCATCTGGTATGTAAACAACTAGATATATACTTTGAATACTTAGGGCCTGTTTCACCGCTTCCTGATAAGCTGCCCGATAGGCTTATTTGACAGATTCTCCATACTCTATGTGTCAAGTTAAGTTGTGGATAGCCTTGTCAGGAAGCGGTGAAGTGAAACAGGCCCTTATAGTTATAAATTATGTCCGACATTTTATAAAATATATTTTTTCAATTTATGAATATGAAACCGGCGAAGTTAGGAAAAAATATGTGTGACTCTCGGGGACTGCCGCGGTAAAGCGATTGCATAGCATTTTTTAATCAATTTGTACAATTATATTTCGCATTCGTCTAATCGCACGCACACAAACACTGTTCCGAAGTCTGCTGAACTGAAACGACGTTAGACCAACGTTAGACGATGCACGGCAACACCGCACTGACCGGCACGGGGTATTAGGTTTATTTACGTTACGGAATTTCTTGACTTGAAAAAAAAAATAGGCAGAAGTTAAAACATGGACCAAGGACACGTAGAAAAAGAGGGAGAGAATGTTATATCCTCTCCTTTGTTGCGCCGGCGGTCTACTTCCCGTTTTATTAATTTTGGATCCTGGTAACGTTTACCATCTTTACCCAGCCTAAAATAGTACACAATGCCGCTAAAGAACAAAAATTTTTTGAAATATAGTTTTTAATCAACCTTAAATCAGATCTACACATAATATTTTACTTTGAGCTGGACGATTTTAATACTGTTTGGGTTGATGTTGATGATGATTGATGATATAATGTGTGAACGAAATTAGAGAATTGTGTTAAGACGTGTGACCGCGCATACAATGGTATCTTATGTTGGAAAAGTTTTTGCTGCAATTATTGAGATTCCACCATTCTGTTGAAGGGTCTACCGTCTGTCGTGGTGTCTGTCTCTAGCAGTACCTTCTGAGGGAAGCCTCAGAAGCCTCAAATCCCTTATACAGGCCTAGCCTGTATAAGGGATTTGGACGAAGTTCAAGAGAGGCTTCCCTTGCCCCTTTATCCTGGGAATCCTGGGATAGGAAGTCTTGTCAGCTGATAGAAATACAATTTTTTTCAATATTTAAAAATGTAGTAGGCATGTATGATTATGTTCAGACCAGTTGCTGTAGTTGTTGCCTAGTCGTTTTAATGGGATAAAAGTACTAGAAGATAAATTTACAGCCTTTTGTTGCCGTAAACGAGATTTGAGATCGAAGAGTCAGTCTTTTTTTTAAATATGTAACAACAAAATCTGTTAATAAAAATTGATAATTTACACTTTATGCGAAGTACTAACATGTAAGGTTTTACTCGATCGAGCAATCATGTAGAGTAAAAACCACGGCTCGGACTTTCGTCCACACATTCAGCATTATTCGGTAGTTTTACTCCAAATCGAGTAAAAATTATCGCGTGGACCGCAAAACTCACACGCTTGAGTAAAGCTCGACGGCTCGCGTCGAATATGTTCGACGGAAATTAGATTTATTTAATTCCATCGAGCCGGCTCGATGCGAGCCTTGGAGCAGTGAGTTTTGCGGTCCACCGTCCACACGGTAATCTTTACTCGATTTGGAGTAAAACTATCGAGTAAAACCGTGAGTAGGTACTTAGCATAAGAGTAAAACATCTCACACGCGTGACGCGACATCAACTAGAGGTAACATGATATTACGTTTATGATACATGCATTAGTATTTATAACGTTGTATGTTATTTTGTAATGTATTTTATTCACACATAAACTGGTTCTGAATTTATGAATGATCAGCGGCATATCACGTCATGGTATGCATGTTATAATGAAACGAGTATCGTGCTATTTAAAATTATATTTATGTCACTTGTTACCGGCTACTTCATTTACGCAAAAATTGGACACATCGAAACCAAAAATTTTTCACGATACGTTCTGACTCCTGCCGGCTTTCTGCGGCTACGTTAAGGCGCTATATCGAAAGTAATTTTACCGCAAGGGCAATTTTATACTTAATTTGTATGACTTTAAAGTCGTGAATACGCTGCGGCCAGAAGCTATCGGCTCGCTCGGAAAACATGCGAAAAAACGTAATTATAATCATTTAAAAAATAACTATGAGCATTTAAGCAAAATGCTTCTATACGATTTTGAGTTGCAAAGGTGTCTATCAATAAGACTAATTTCCTACAATACATCTATTTTCGTTTAAAAATAGTCTTCAAATTTCGTATTTTTAAGAAGTCATTTCGAAAATTAAGTGTATCGAGGCAAAATACATTAATCGTGTTTCTAGTTCTTCTCAAACCTAGATAAGGCTATGAAGATATGTATATCTCATTACCAGATTTGTAACATTTCTGAGGGTCCTATAGTATTACGTCAAAATGGACAGTTTTTCAATATAGCGCCTTAATATAAAATTTCATAAAAATTGGTGCGAGCTCGAACGACTGCACCGATTGAATATTAACGTGAAACAGATACAGTCTATGAACAAATACATTTTCACATTTAATTTTTATAATAATAATAATTATTAACAATGAATTAATAAATAAATTTTCAATATTTTTTATATTACTTATTAATTATTATTATGTAGCGTGATGGGGACATTTGAGCATGGTACGCTGCAGGGTGATCTTTTTGTTTAAGATTTTAGCTTTTCCTTTTTTATTCTAATTATTATCATTATTAAATTATTTATTACCTAAGTTTCTGTATATTATTGTTATTACAAATTTTATATTCTGAATAGTGTACCTTTAATTATTATCATAATATTAGTTCCATAGACTGATATTATTTTTGTATTAGTCATTTTTAACCTACTTGTAACTATTATTCTCTACTAATAAATTATGTGATCATAATAATAATAATATAGTAAGTATCAATATTATATGAACAAAAATGAATTATCAATTTGTTAGTTTCGCTAAAACCAAGAACGCCGGAACCGATTTGACTAATTTTAGTATTAAAATATTTGTCGAAGCGTAGGGGGGTTTATAATAGGAGGAAATAATATATATAAAGTTCACCGGGTCATCTAGACTTATAATTATTATTGTTAGTAATTGATAGTTTGTAAATCGTTACGGTTGTAGTTTTTGTTTAGCTATTTACCTCTTATAAACATTTTTAATAATATTATAAACTCTTGTTTTGTAAGCTGTTCTGAAATTGGTCAGCTTAAAGTTGACGACCTCTGTGGCTCAAATGGTGGGCTGTTGGTAGCTCAAGCCGGGTTTCGCGGGTTCGAATCCCGCCGACGACGGAACAAAAAGTTTTCAAAGTTCCTGGATCATGGCTGTGTATTAAATATGAGTATTAAATATGTGTATTATATAATAAAAATCTTAAATATATGTATAGTATGAAAACATTAAACATACTTCCGTTGTCTGGTACCCGTAACACAAGTCCTTCAGGTACTTAGCACGGGGCAAGACTGACGTGGTGTGAAGCGTCCATAGATTAAAAAAAAATGTATATTGATTTGGTATTAGTATTATATTGACTTAAAAAACATAAAAAGTGTTGAGCGCGGCATCCGATCGAGCTGATAAGCCATAAGGCATTTTCCACGCCACATATTTTCCTCATAATTTCACATAAACAGCATGTTTACAATCTACCCGTGGAACAAAAGTGTATCATTGTATTACAGTGTATTATAATATCATTATATCGACGTATGCCCAGTATTTGTTATTAATTATTTTATCAGTATTTATTGTATATTTAATTATGTATTTCGTAAATGTGTGTTCTTTTTTCTACACAAAAAGCACCAAGTGTGTTTTTAGTTTTGTCTCTGTTACCACCAATTGGTTTACTGGTAGAAAATGTCCTATGGCATTAAGTCCGCCATTGTAAATTGTGCAAAAAGTGTTAAATAAATAAATAATGTATTACTTTATTTCATTCTAGATGACGTCCGCAACTCCGTTTACGCTAAAGTTCGTTTATCGCGCAGGAATCGTCATAGATTTTTCCTGTACGTACTATCAGAGAAATTGATTCCTATACAGATGGGGGACCTACGTAGTTTGGTCGCGTTACGTCAAACCCAGCCGACAGATCACAATTAACATTGAATTGATTTGATCGACCAAATGACGTTGGTCTGTCAACTGCATAGGAATCAATTTCCTCGATGGTACCTTCTGTATTTTGGTGTGCAATAAAGAGTTATTATTATTATTATCAGGTGCTAAAAAAAGTTTTAGAGATTAGCTGTTATTTCGCCACAAGAAAGTAGAGATCAACTACGATAATATGGCGCGCCCCTCCAAAATTCAAAACCTTTGAAGTGCGTTGTCAAAACGTTTGAAGTGCGTTGTCAAAACGTTTGATATGCGTTGTCTTTCGCGGTAGGCTAGTTATGATTAGTCGACCAACAAATCTTGGTAGTAAGTGACATTAACTGAAATATTACGTGTACTGTGATTGGTTGAATACTTACTACATACAAACTCTTTCATATTGATGTGACTACACACATTGAAACAGTCATTTGGAGTGGCGTGCCATGTTATCGTAGTTGATCTCTAGTTATTGGCAGAACAAAACGACATCAAGTTAGCGTTTTTAAAACTGTATACAGGGTGTAATAAAACTAAGTGATAATACTTTAGGGTGTGTACGTGTTCCTTGTAGAGAGTTCACTGTGAAAGTAGCAGCGCTGAAAGACAATTTTTTTTCACTTTTGTATGGGGAAACTAGTGACGCTCGGGCCCTTGCCCATTACAAAAGTGAAATAAAAATTTGGTCTTTCAGCGCTGCTATTTTCACAGTGAACTCTACAAGGAACACGTACACACCCTAAAATATTATCACTTAATTTTGTTACATCCTGTATACATTTTCAAGAAAGAATTTGTATGGCGTAGCAAATCCATAATTTGCTAATCAACCATAAAGTTCCATAGAACGTAACAACAGCTACGATAGGAATGGTAACATTTACGTCAGATTTACGGTTTTATGTGACCTAGAATCTTAATCCTAATATATTTGTATTATTGGGGGAGAACCCCATGGAATGAAAATAAAATATAGGTTAAGCCGTAAACATAGTATTAAATAACCGAAATACAAAAGCAAAATACACAACTTTGTAATATAATATACAGGTTGTAACAAAACTAAGTGATAATACTTTAGGATGTGTACGTGTTTCTTGAAAAGAGTTCTCTGTGAAAGTAGCAACGTTGAAATACCATTTTTTTTCACTTTTGTATGGGCAAAGTGTTTCCCCATACAAAAGTGATTGTTTTTGTCTTTCAGCGCTGCCACTTTCACAGTGACTCTACAAGGAACACGTACACAGTACACACCCTAAAGTATTATCACTTAGTTTTGTTACACCCTGTATAATACCTCTACACATGGGCCCGGGGACATGCAAGCTACTACGAACATAAGAGCATATTGTTGGCAGCCTTGATGACAATCATTGTTATTCATCATAGCCGTGGCATAAGACGAATAATATTACAGTTGAAATGTGATAAGCCGTTTAGGCTCTACAACTGTAAAAGATATAGGTATATTATACACACATTAATGCTCGAAAAACACGACTTCTTCTGATACAGTCGGGTAAAAATGTGTTGCTCTATTTTATTTGTTGAGACTGTGAATGTTTCTTTAATTTTTTTTTGTCTGTGGACCTTAGTCGACTAAGGGCTCTCACAAAAAACCGATGACAGAAGTGAAACACGATTGTAAGTGGTTTAAACTTTAAAGAAGTGGATTCTTCTGTAGAGTGCTCATTGCTTAGAGCTACTGGTAGTCAGTGGCAAATTATCAGGACTATTAATTTTTAAAATATTATAATTATATATTTATTTTAATATTTATTATTCCGTCAATAATGAACCAGAGTAACTACTAAATAGCAATTTTATCAAAGGCAGCTTTAATACACAAAAAAATAAAAAATAGTTTTGTCTATCTTAAAAATTATTAAACAATATGTACCTAAACGACTTTATACAAATAACAGATTATATTACTTATGGTTAAGACTCGGAAAATTCATACAGTTTTTGAAAACACAATCTACCAATAGGCACTTCGAGGGTAGCTGCCCTAGCAGCAAATGAAATATTATTAATCGGCCAAGTGCGAATCGGGCTCGCTCTCGAAGGGTTCCGTACCGTTACAAAGAGAAATCAGAAAGTATGCAAAAATTGGGTTTTTTGTATAGGAGCCCCCCTTAAATATTTATTTTATTTAAATTTTATTATTAATAAATACATTACAAATATAATTAAGGATTTTGTGAAAATTTAAAGCGTCTAGCTGTTGCCATTACTGATTACGAGCAAAAAAAGACAAAAAAATCACGTTTATTGTATGGGAGCCCCCCTTGAATATTAATTTTATTTTGATTTTAGTGTTTGTTGTTATAGCGGCACCGGAAATACACAATCTGTGAAAATTTCAGAACTCTTGCTATAGCGGCTCTTGAGATACAGCCTGGAGACAGACAGACGGACAGACGGACAGACAGACAGACAGACGTACAGACAGACGGACAGACAGTCATCGAAGTCTCATGAATAGGGTCCCGTTTTTACCCTTTGGGTACGGAACCCTAAAAATCGTCATTGAAAGTAAAATGAAGGCATCAAACATAAGAGAATTTGAGATTCCATAATACTAGGCACTTATACCAATGGCGCTACACTTACACCATAATATACTTACGCCCGTTTGGTGCGCGTCGGGCGACAATTAGCAGAGTATCTGATACCCATATTGTTAATTTGTTTAATAAACGGGAATTAAACGCGACGTGCAATACTCTTGATAGTGATGTGTTAGTGTCTTGGGAAAATGTCGATAGATTGTCGATAAAGTAGAGTGTCCAGCCCCTCTAGCGTACGCCAACGAGTAAATTTTGTCTACACGTTTTGTCGATGTTTGATGGCTTTTCTCTTCATCTCTATTGACCCTAACATGACGTACATTTTTTCTCGTGTAGATCTGTCGTTCAAATCTATCGACATTATGTCAAAAAATGATTTTGACATTATGTCGTTATCGACAATATAACTACACACGACAGTGAGATATCTCGAGATTTTCTCGTTTGTGTATCTTAGGCCGGCAGGCAAAACTTCATATAAAATACAAACATTTATTAAATTCTGTGCCTCGTTTTTTTAAAATTACTAGCTATTTAGGGTCCGTCACAAATAAAATATAGAGCTTATTTTTGTGTTTAGAGCGGGCTCTAGTTTAATTTATAGTCGATAGCAATTTGGTTTCGTACGAAAAACAAAGAGCTTTTTATTCGTCCAGTGTAATATTTAGTTAAAATTCATTATAATACGTAGGAAATCGTTTAAGTGTTTATTTTATTTTTAATACACTTACGGGTTTTACGTTTAGTTGCTATATTTTGGAAAGTTTGGTGTTGTCTTATCCCTGCTAGTTTTCCCTGCACTATGTCACAAACACAATGCATGACAAGTTTTTAAACAATATTGTCCTGACAGACAGTCGTGGTAAATGTAAATGTATCAATTAAATTATTATTATCGATATCGACAAGAACGTCACTAGAATGGAACACGTGATTGTAGTAGTGAATAACGTTGCAATGTCAAGTGTTGTAACCAATACTCGTCGTGGGGATTATGACAAGTAGCGAATTCTGTTCTGTTCTGTTCTGTTTGTCCTGTCGAAGTTCTGTTACAATGATGGCAATTTGGTATCCAGTGTCCCAATATTCGATATTCGAATTTCAGTAGAGGATTGTTTTGATTTCGAGAAACATGAACTACTATCAGTTGTTGAACAGCTAAGGTTTTTAACGAGCAAAGTGTCATTTGTAAAATTCTAACAGCTCCTCATCTACCCTACTTCTTGGGTTTCATTGTTTTGACTTTTGCATACATTAAAACTTAATTTAAAAAATTAGAATGTCAAAATATTGCTCATTACAATAAAAAAATATATAACTTCACTAATGGACTTAAACCATTAGAGAAGTTCAATTCGCAAATCAAAAATCTCTGATAGTTATGCGTCTTTAGTCTTGCGTAAGTTTTTGTAGTTTTAGCAAATCCTAAATTACATGCTTATTTTAATATATTAGGTTCCATAATTTTTACTTTAAATACTTAATATTTTATTTTTCTGTAAATAAACTGTTATTTTTTGATGATGTAACAATATCTTGTTTCAGAATATACAGGGTGTAACAAAACTAAGTGATAATACTTTAGGGTGCGTATGTGTTCCTTGTAGAGAGTTCACTGTAAAAGTAGCAACGCTAAAAGAGCAAAAACTTTTTTTAACTTTTGTATGGGGAAACTCGTGACGACGGGGAGCTTGCCCATACAAATCACGAAAAAAGAGATCTTTCAGCGCTGCTACTTTCACAGTGAACTCTCTGTAAGGAATACATACGTCATACATACCCTAAAGTATTATCACTTAGTTTTGGTACATTCTGTATAATAAGTAACAAATGTTTTGAAATGCAACTTTTTTGCGCCCGTATTTATTTTTCCTAGTTTTAATTGCTTATAGAGTTTGTTCCAATGAACTTTTCTTGTGTATTTAGGATTCACATTAACAGGTAGATATATAATAATATGTACCTACCTGAAATTGTATTACCTTTTTTATGATTCTTAACAAATTACAAAATTTTATTTAATTGTAGATAGTATAGACTAACTTGGGTCTAGGAATAAACTTAGGAATAAAGTAACTCTATACTAAATCGTATTTTTTCATACAATTTTTCTCTACTGTCTCTTTTTTTAAATTTTAGCTTTTTTCTGATAACTGAGGGAAAAAATCAACGTAATCTTAATTCTTTAGAACTTGTTGGCTAGACTTATAAGTTTTAAGTAACTTAATAAAATGTATGTTAACACAATACAACATAAATTATTATCACAGATTTTTCATATTAAGAAGCTCGCAGCATAAGCATAAAAACTTTTTGTTAATATTAATATGTTATAAAAGTTACATTATACGCGGAAAAAAAAGTTCTTATTATATTAGGACGTATACCTAATTACATCATTATCTTCTTATATTAAACAAATACCTGGATAAATCTGAAGAAAACAGGATTCCTGGGGAAACTGCAGTCCAGAGATACACTAGCTTAGCGTAATGTTAAAACAGACTATAAATAATAAAATCTATTATTAAAAATAATTACGAAAAAATATCGTAAATATGAGTAATTTTACGATATATTTTATTGCAGTTATTTTAATTCGATGAAAAATCCCATTGACGCAAGCATTAAATTGACATTCGGTTAATTTTAAAATTAGAGCTCGAGTAAAATGCGATAAAACACTGAACATTACATGACACTCCATTGCAAGCGACACAAAGCTACACCCTGTATGTGTTACGAACGTTTTTTTTTCTTGCCGCCGTCATTTTTTTTTTCTTTTTTTTAAATAATTCACGACACTTATGGTTAAGAGTTAAGACTGAGCGCACGGGGACGTGCGAGCGCGGGGCTGGTCGGCGGTGGACTGGCGGAAGTATCAAGCAGATTGCAGAATTCACGGTCAATGTGAACTGCTCCGATCTGTTCCTGCACCGAAACTTATCGCGTTAGTCATTGCTTATCTGTTATTTTTTTAATTAATACAAATGACATATTGGTAAAAGATTTATCAGACATATTTTATGCGCGTGTACAGATAATAGCGCAAGTGGCCGGCCGTCGCGTAAATAGTATCCCACCAAAACATTGCATGTAAATATGTTGCCAAGACGACCACATAAGGTTTGCCCTGTAAAAAAGATATCAGATCTTATGTAGAGCCAAGCTTTTGAATCTACACGGCCTAAATCTACCGAACCTAACTTCAACTAATTCCACGTATCAGTAAATATGTAATGCTTCGCCGTTTCGCTACCATCGTTGAGGTGATGTGAATATTTAGTTTCTGATCTGAAGAAAGCAACGAAACAGCCGAGCCATACATATTTACTGATATGTGGAATTTGTTGAAGTTAGGGTCGGTAGATTTAGGCCGTGTAGATTCAAAAGCTGGCTCTACATGAGATCTGATATCTTTTTTACAGGGCAAACCTTATGTGGTCGTTCTTGGCAACATTTTACATGAAATGTTTTAGTGGGATTTCAGTTTTTTTTGTAAGTTGGTTCTTGTAACTACTTATCAATAGGTTTTTTATTACTGTCTACAGTCCCGTGTTAACTTTCATGTCCTAATTATTCATGAAATTGGTGAAAGTCTCATATAAACTTCAACCCCCCATTTTGGGGGAGGGGGGGCGAAAGTTATAACTTAAAAGTTTATGAATTTTTTTGTTGGTTGTATGCTAAGCTTAGAGTACATACCAAATTTCAGCTTTCTAGCACTTCTGGAAGTAGCCAAACATTGTGATGATCATCAGTGTATCAGTGTATGAGTGTGTCAGTGAGTCAGTGACGAAATCGGTGTATTTTAGATATCAATAAAATCTAAAGTATTAGAACTATTCAATTGAGACTTTGTATGTTTAATAAGTCTACTGTTGACATCATAAACTGAGAATATGAACTATCTGGTAAGTACATTGGAAACCAACTCTATGAGGGCTCGAAAAAACGACAAAACACTTCGAGAAAAGGAAGGTAGTGCCCTTGCGCTTCGCTTGGCTCGTCTTGGTGGATGCACTATCATGCACCTAGATTTAATATTAATAAGAACAAATTATATTATACAATTTTATATACTTAGCTTCTTTTCAGAAAAAAAATAATATCAAATATATATTCTTTCCGGGGGACTCAAAATATCTCCATATCAAAATCCACCAAAGTCGGTTCCGGAGCTGAGCGCAAAGTAGAGAATTTTTAATAATTTCTTTTTATTTTTAACCGACTCCCAAAAAGGAGGAGGAAATTTGTATGTTCAACGATCATTTCGCCGTTTGTGGACCGATTTTAAAAATTTTTTTGCTATTGTATCGGGTTTAATCCGAATTTGGTACCATGTTCATTAAAAAGATGACTTGATGATGGGATCCATAATAATCGAGGGAATTCCTCGCTATTTATACCATAATCCCATATTGTGATTTCGATTCATAATCCGAAGTATTTCAAATGGAAACTTATAGTGATTTTGGTTAAAAAAATATTCCTAGTAAATTATACCAAAAAGTCAGATTTTGCCCAATACCTAAATTTTATTCTTTTGAAGTCGGTACCGGCTAAGTTCTATGTCAAGTATCTCAGTTCTAGGCTGGTTTTTTCATTTTGTACAATAATATTGTAAAACTAATTATAAGCACACGACTATATTTTTTTTTATCAATGGACGCTTCACATCACGTCAGTCTGGCCCCGTGGTAAGTACATGAAGGACTTATGTTACAGGTACCAGACAACGGAAATATATTTAATACTTTTATACTATGAGTACATATATTTAAGATTTTTATTATATGATACAATATATTTAATACACATCCATGACCCAGGAACTTCATAAACTTTTTGTTCCGTCGGCGGGACCCAACCCGCGACCTCCGGCTTGAGCTACTTACCAAAGCGCTAAAAATTATTGTAGAGCTAATTCTAAGCACACGACTGTTCTACGCTTAATAAACATCAATGCTGATATTATAAATACGAAAGTGACGTGTTTGTCTGTTACCTCTTCTCTTCAAGCCTAAGACGCTGAACCGATTTTGCTGAAATTGTATGTGGAGATACTTCGAGTCCCGGGAGAGGGCAAGGGATACGTTTAACCCCGAAAAAATGTACGGTTCCTGCGCGATATACGAATGTTGACGCAACGGAGTTGCGAAGGTTATCTAGTACTAACAAAATACAGTGTGATTTTTTCTTAATCTTACAGTATTGACAATATGCAGCAGAGGCTCCCAATCTTTTTCAGCCTGCGGCGCACTTACAAGGCAATATTTTGTCGCGGCGCCCTACTCTACCTAGCTATTACAAAAATAATTAGGCTACTTGAACTATTTTTTTTTTCATGCTAATCGCTTCTTAATCATTAATTTTCACAATTAAAACTAATATTTTAATATTTTACACAGTAGAAACCCATAAAAATGTTGATTGAAAAACATGCCTTTTAAATGGCGCCGAAAACACTGTCCGCCTTGTGTCCGCCATAGTGTGACGTCATACGTTTTGTATTTTAAACTTTCTTTTAACTCTCAAAATTTTTATGTGCTAAATGTACGAGTCTAAAAGTGCCCAAAAATTATAAAATAATGAAATAAGAAATTAGAAATCATTTGTAATGTTGAAAACATTTGGAGAAAAGTTTTGGCCATTTCATTTCCCGTCTACAATAAATGGAGATAATATATAAAACTGATATTTTATTTGAATTATTTAAGAAAATATATTTTACAAATCTTTCTAGGCTTATTCTTAATATTTATGTACAAATAAACTTACATATAACGAGCGCGATAGATAAAAGATATTAATTACTATGAGGATGACGTCACATCCAAATCGGAAGTACCGCAAAAGCGTTTTCGTCAGTAAAAATCATATTTTCATAAAATCATATTTTCAAATCGACTTTATTTATCAATCATAAGCTTTTATTTGATGATAAGGGTGAAATACGGTTTCCTAGGCCAAGTTCTACTAGAAATATGCATTTGTTCAATGAAATTGAATATAGGTCAAGTAGCTTTATTAAGGGTTAAGCAAGTAAATAATAATAAACAAGTAATCATCTGCCTGCATTTTATAATAATTCATATCATAGTTTTATTTTATAATATTTGTGGTTATGGATTATGTTGGAGGATCGACTCACGGCGCCTCTCTTGCCTTTCCACGGCGCACCGGGGCGCCGCGCCGCGGCGCACAGCTTGGGAACTCCTGATATACAGCATGTTTCTAATTATTAAGCGCTTACAGTTGACACAACACAGCTCGTGGTGAAATGAAACTTTCAATTTTGGGCGTTTCGTTACGTCTTTGGTTTCAAGTTTCAACCGAGGTTAGTTTTTCTTCTGTTGACATATCTAGAGATTTGTTAAGTCATGTATTAATTCTGTTATGAGTTATGATTTAATAAGACAGCCTTAGAATTATTTTGTGTATTCAGAGTTATTGTATCTGAGTTTCAGGCCTCTGATAGCCTCTAACGGCCGCACTCCTATGAGTGAAATGGAAGTTTAATCATCGTCAAATGTCTCTACATTTGAGGGGGCGTCCACAAATTACGTGAGGTATTATTTGAATTTTTTGACCCTTCCTTCCCCCTGATGAGATTTCGTGAGATTTTATTCAACCCCCCCTCTCCCCCACAAATCTCACGTGATATTTTTCAAAATGTGGGTTTCTTACGTAAACGTTTGGTTTGACAGTCAATAGATTGTCTTTCGAACGAATTTGTGAATGAACTTAATCGTGTAACGATTAATATGCTTACGATTAAATCTTAAGCATACGTACAATCTGGATGAAATGGACCAAAAGAGTATTTGACTCCCCCCCCTTAATACCTCACCTAATTTGTGGACGCCCCCTGATGATTGTAAAGGTACAAGTTGAAACCGAGCGACACGCGACAACTGCAGACGACATATCGTCGCGACACTACTGGCTTTTATCGCAGCTAGCGACACGAAGCTAGCGACACTTATTCACAGATATATTTTTTATATAATATATCATTGACTGAAACGAGATGAAATTAACAAATCATAAAAGTAATACAAAATTGAAATGTCAAATAGCATGACGCTTGACATTTCGTATCGCTACTATCCATCGCCGCGTTTCGCCTCGAGTCTTGAGTCTCGACTCGTTTCATTCAGTTGTGATTTTATGACCACCACACATTTTGAATTATATTTTATTATAATATTATTATGATTATTTAAGACAAAAATAAACAAAATAGGTTGAGCCGTTCTCAAGTTTTGGCGAGACTAACAAAATTGAAAATTCATCATCTACTTACTACTATGCTTTCTATTATAAATGCGAAAGTGTATCTGTCTGTCTGTCTGTTTGTTACCTCTTCACACTAAAACCGCTGAACCGATTTTGATGAAATTTGGCTAATACTTTGAGTCCCGAGAAAGGACATTAATAGGATAGTTTTTATCTCGAAACCATAACGGGAAACGTTATACCCCGCACCATAAACGAATTTTGGCGCAACGGAGTTGCAGGCGTCACCTACTTAGTTATTTTTACTGAAGACTATAGCTATGACGCCCGCAACTCCGTTGCGCCAATATTCGTTTATCTCTCGGATACAGTAAAATTTTCCGGGATAAAAGTATCCTATGTCCTTTCCCGGGGCTCAAAGTATTTCCATACCAAATTTCAGCGAAATCAGTTTTGCGGTTTGGGCGTGAAGAGGTAACGGACAGACAGACAGACAGACTTTTTCATCTATAATAATAAAAAAGGTGTAACTAATCTAAGTGATAATACTTTTGGGTATGTATGTGCCGCTTATATTGAGTTCAAATTTCACTGTGAAAGTAGCAGCGCTGAAAGATGCGCATCATGAATTTTTCCATACAAGGGTGAAAAAAAAGTTAGTTTTTCAGCGCTGCTACTTTCACAGCGAACTCTATATACGGGACACATACACACCCTAAAGTATTGTCACTTAGTTTTATTACATCCTGTATATCCATACGTTCATATTGGATTGGTAATATTGGTTCAAAGTATGTTGGCAATATGGTTCAGAATAAATTCAAATTTTTCTTGTAGGTACGGGGAAAATTATATTTTTAACATATCTTAATAGATTATTGTAGGTTTTTTATATTTTGTTGTAAGGATAAAGTTAGGCTATAATTACACGCGACCCAGATAAAATTATTGTGAGACACGAAATATTTTTGTTATATTTTACCTCAAAGTATTCTGTGAAGTCGTAACTCTTTCGTGAGATCAAGAACGCTAGTGAGTGGTGACGGTCTTGGAAAATATACTATACTGTACTCCGTGAAGCATGGCGTAGCGGTCATTGACTCCCTGTCAAAATCTTGTAATTTTCTATAAGTATAATTCGCGATTGACAATGACGTGTCAGATGTTGTCAATCGCGGTTTTGTATAGAAAATGACAAGTTTTTGACAGGGAGCCAATGACCGCTACCACAATGTTTCGCCGAGTATAGAATTATTAAATTCATGTATTACATTATAAACTGACAACTGAGGACTGACGCTCTAACATACTTCTAAACACAGGGTGCAATTAAACCTTCCTGCCAAATTTTGATATATTGATCCTTGTTAAAAATAAAAAAACACGTATTTTTTCTTTTATAATCACTCAGTACTAAAATTTTGAGAAAAAGCTTCCGAAAGTTATCCTGAAAAACACTACAATTAATGGACACGACGCGTCGCCGGCACGTAACGCGCGCGCCGTCTCTCGCGTCACCCCCGCTCATTCCCCGGCGCCGCTAGTGACCATTCTGCAACGATTTTAAGGTGACGCCGCGTTAAAGTAAGAAACCGTGTTAGATATGTTTTAGATTGCTTGTTTTCTATGAGAGGCCGGGCCGGCCTCTCATAGAAAACAAGCAATGGAACAGCAAAAAAGGAAAGGGCGTAAGCGATAAAATGGTTTTTGTCGCGTAATTTAAAAACCATAAATACATTTCATATAAGCTATGCACATATTAAAGTGTATGCTTCAACCAATTTATGTACAAATTTTGGAACCTTAAATCACTCTCCTCCGTTGGAAAAATAGGAATCCCTTTTTTTACAGAGGTCTTTTCGATTGATAATTCTGTGTTATAAAAGTTGTCCAATCGTGTTATGCTATGGGCAATTCAAAGACAAAGACATGATGAATACTGACAATGAACTTTAGTTTCGTAGCTTTAGTCATTGCTGAGAAAAATCGGCATCGCTATAGCCAAATTATCAAGGCGTCGCCTTAAAAGCTATAAAATATTATATCATAAAAAAATAACACCCAATTTTTGTTGGTTAAATGGACTCGCCTAATGATACCTAAGCCCTGGAAAAAAATTGGCAGGAAGGTTTAATTGCACCCTGTATATAAATATGGTGTAACGAAACTTAAGTGATACTTTAGCGTTTGTATGTGTCCCATAAATAAATATCATTGCAATAGTAGCAGCGCTGAATTAGCATTTTTAGGGTTCCGTACCCAAAGGGTAAAAACTAAAAGGGTATTACTAAGACTCCTGATGACCCTATTACTAAGATGTCTGTCCGTCTATCTCGCACTTGGCCGATTATTTTGCAATTCGTATGGGTAATCGCCGCAGCTTGTCATGAATTTGCTCATACAAAAATTTAAAAAAAGGTAATTTTCAGCGCTTCTACTTTTACATCAATTGATAATTGAACTCTGTACAAGCGACTCATGCACACCCTAAACTCTATAATGTTAATGACTTACACTTATTTCACTTATGCCCAAACTCTAATGTAATATAATATTATACTAGGTATGGGAGCCCCCCTTAAATATTAATTTTATTTTGTTTTTAGTATTTGTTGTTATAGCGGCAACAGATATACACATTCTGTGAAAATTTCAGAAGTCTTGCAATAGCCGTTCTTGAGATACAGCCTGGAGACAGACAGACGGACAGACAGACATCGAAGTCTTAGTAAGAGGGCCGCGTTTTTAGCCTTTGGGTACGGAACCCTAAAAAAGATCTTAAAAGTACGTCTGTTACTCATTCTAGACCTAACGAGGCATCATCAAATAGTATTTAAACTGAGCTGGATCTAGCTAACGTAGGTAATTTTATTCGGGGTGACACACAAAACAAACAATATTATTACTTGCCTCCGCTTCACCCCTATTTCCCCACCCAGTACCCGCTTTTCCCCCTTCGACCCCCTTCTGCCAGTCGTGTCAGCCTTCCACATGTAAATTAGTGGGACACAGGATTCTAGCTTATGTATTTTTAAAAGTCGAATTTAAATTTCGAACTCCGTTCTACAAAAATAAGATGGCGGATTTTGCGGTAGTGTTCAGTGATTTCTTTAACATTGGTTCTGTATGTATGAAACGAATGTTTTTTCATACATACATGTTACTTTAACCAAAATAAAGAGTTAGAAATGCAAGCAGATTTAATCTACTATTTTTGAACCTTGTTTTCAAGATATATTTGATTTCGTTGTGCTTCGACTTTTAAAAAAGAAACTGGAGGAGGACTAATCTACTATAATGGCGTTCATACCTATAACCGTTAATGACCTAAAACCGTTTGATCGCGATGCACCAATAACGACTCGTCTGATTATTATCTACCAATAACATGCGAGCGCACTCGCCTCGCCCTATCAATGTGACCTACAATTATTTTTAACAAAAAATTAAAATCGACTTCCAAGGTAAAACATCCTTATAATATGAACTAAAAAGTATTAAATAATTATTCCTATCTAATAGTGGCTTTTTCCGAATTCGGCTAAAACTCAACTATTTCTGTACTCAATCTTCATCATTTTGAAGTCGGTACCAGATGAATCTTCTGTTCTCTGACAGAATATTTGAAACTTTTGGAACTGGCTGGAACTTATAATATCAGCTGCAGCCTGCAGATAATTTTAAACAATTATATTATTATATAATTATATCATTATATTATTTTATATAATATTATAATATAATAATATAATATAATTATATTATTATTATTATTATGTAATTATATTATTTTATATAATACTAGCTGTCCCGGCAAACGTTGCTTTGCCATAATATAAAGTACCTATTTCGCCCATATTATTTTTTTGAAGTGAATGAATAAGTATGTTACCATAGCAACGTCTATCGCTATCCCGTCGCACAAACAATGGTCGCCGTCAGTCTCGAGTTGTAATAATTTACTATTATTCAACAAAATATGCACTTATCAATATATAAAGTACCCAGTAACCGATTCTCAGACCTACTGAATATGCTTCTAAAATTTGGTAGAAATCAGTAAAGCCGTTTCGGAGGGGTTCGTGAACTAACATTGTGACACGAGAATTTTATATATAAGACTATCTGTCCCGGCAACGTTGTTTTGCCATAATATAATTTGCCACGGATTTAAAAAAAATACGGATGTAACCTTGTCTAATCCCGAGTGAAGCATAGTAATGGCCGCCCGTGTAGGATGTGTGCGTGTCATTGGCGCCGTCACTCTATGTACAATGACAGCGGGTTGTAGTACCTAGTTGCGTGTGTGAGTGTCGGTCACGTGTACAATAAACGAAATTGTGACGAAATTGTCGTACCTTGCATCTTCACCTCTTTATAGTGTAATGCTTTATCCGTATTTTTTTTTAATCCGTGATAATTTGCCATATTATTTTATTGAAGTGACTAAATAAGTATGTCACCATGGCGACGTCGACCGCTATCCCGTCGCACAAACTTAATGGTCGCCGTCAGTCTCAGGTTGTAATAATTTACTATTATTTATTCAACAAATGCACATATCAATATATAAAGTACCCAGTAGCCGATTCTCAGACCTACTGAATATGCATATAAAACTTGGTAAAAATCAGTAAAGCTGTTTCGGAGGAGTTCGTGGACTAACATTGTGACACGAGAATTTTATATATAATATTATATTCCGATAGGTATATTACCTTTATGGTCTTAATACACTCACAGCCAAATTAGAAAGTTTCCGTCGTCCAAAAACGTGACACATTTTCGTTACTTGTTAGTAGGTTTTACCCCTCGGATTTTTCTCATACCGGGCGCCTTATATATGAAAATCGATTCTTAAGGAGTAAACTCCAAATATATATATATATATATATATATATATATATATATATATATATATATATATATATATATATATATATATATATATCCATAGCCAAACATATAACCTCCTCGTTTTTTGGAAGTTGGTTAAAAACAATGCGCCTTCTCTATTTTTGCCGGGCAATCTTAAAGCTGTACGCGGCCTACAACCTTCTTGACATACCGATCAAAACTAAATCGGAATTGGACTATCGATCATCTAAGGTCGGTCCACTCGACACTCCACCTTGGACATTCATCAACCCCGAAGGTGATCTGCTGTTCAATGTCAGCTGTTGTTCTGGAGTATACTTCACCCGGAGGGCTGAGAGATACAAAAACCGATACGAGTTGATCGATTGGCTTATTACTTACTGGACTTTTTGCTCTCTCTGCTCCGAAAACGTGCTTTGCAAAATAGAACAATGGTTCTATTTTGCACAGCACTTTTTCGCAGCAGAGAGAGAGCAAAAAGTGTCTCTTTACAGTCTTGGTTAATTTTAATGAGTAAGAATGATATTTGAAGATTCAAATATAATACTTATATAACTTTGTAAAAAATTATATGCTCAATAGAAATTTTTTAATTGCAGGTAGCAAATACAACACAATCAAGTCGAACAACACGATTCTCTTAAAGTACTTAATAATATTCTTAATTTAGATTTGACTAAGATTTCATTTTTAACCCAAAATATCAATAGATTAAGTTTTAAACTTGATCATCATCTTTAAAGACAGTCATGCAGTTTTTCTATGAAGTCATAGCCCATAGGTCATAGGATGCAAGCACTATTTATGTCATCCCACACCAATAATATCAAGTGTTCTTCTGACTAAAACACTATAATAAAGTGTCTTATCATTTACCTGTCTGACTCAGTCACAGGAAAAATGTGCATCCTAAATGAACTACCGTGAACTAAGGGCATATAATATTGTTGACATTACTTTTAACTTACTTGAGCTAGGTATGAAGATGTAAGGAACATTTTATCTTATGAAATCTACATTGATCTAAAACTAAACGTAGCACCAACAAAAGTACTTGTTGTAGAGATCAACTACGAAAACATGGCGCGACTCTCCAAATGACTGCTTCAATGTGTGTAGTCACATCCTTATGAGTCTGTATGTAGTAAGTATTCAACCAATCACAGTACACGTAATATTTCAGTTAATGTCACTTATTACCAAGATTTGTTGGTCAACTAATCATAACTAGCCGACCGCGCAAGACAACACACTTCAAACGTTTTGAGAAGGCACTTCAAGCGTTTTGAATTTTGGAGAGGTGCGCCATGTTATCGTAGTTGATCTCTATGCGTAGACGTAAAAGATACAGGCGTTCTGTCGTGACAAAAGTGCTCAAATGAGATATCGTTTCAGAGTTGCTTGAGGCTATTAACATTTAAGCTGATCGCACATATTTGGTCAGAACGGTGCGTTATAGTGCACGAAATGCGGCGCGTACGGTGCGGACGAATGTGCGAGGTTTTACATCATTTCATACATTGAATTCTAATGGGGAGCGTTCGACGCGTGCGGCTGATAAATGTGCGATCACCTTTAAAGTTTTATTTTTTTATTTTTGTCAAATATACCTCGTGCCATACGTCAAGTTCTATTTGAAGTTAAAACCATGCCTTTCCCCGGACGTACTTTATTTTTGTTCAGGGAAGGGTCCAGTTGATGATAAATAATCACCGGATATCCGCATTGTCTGGAGGCTACAAATGCGTTGCCAAAGTTAAAGGTCTTTTTGGTTCGGAAATTCCAAAGGTCAAGTCGATACGTTGGAGACGCAATATCTTATAGTATGCCTGTCTATTCTGAAATCCGTTGGGTGCGATGTGAATTAGTTGACGCTGTTATAATGAGTTTCTATACAGTACCTATACGAGGTACATAGTAAGTTGAAACTGATACTCTTTACTTGAACTTCTGATAATTTCTTGTTGAAGCCAGGAATATAGTGCTTGTGAGTGTTCAAGGCCAGGGGTCTCAGACCATTGCTTCCTGCATAGTCTGTGACCCCATTCCTTGAACACTTGCTTTGTGGTACTGGGAGTTATAGCACAGACTGGTTCCGGGCCATATGTGAGACTCTCGGCCCCAAGCCTAGCTATAGTTCGTCAGCGGTTTCATTGTCGGGGACGTTACAGTGGTCCGGGACCCATACTAGTGGGATAGCACTGTCTATTTCGGGCTCCTATGTATCCCACCCAAACAGGACTGAAGGATCCCTGTATAAAGCCGTCTGCAGGTGGGCCCTGGGCGGTGGACCACCGATTTTGGCAGAAGGCGATTTATTATTTATTTAGAAGGGCACCACTTTTGGTTTTCGCACCACCTGAAAAGACTAGGACCGGCACTGGTCCTCACCCTTAAGCGGCTGAACAAACTATACGTCTTGTACCTTGTACCCATTTCATTTTGACCGCGCGCTTGCGAGGGGGCGCTAGGGTAATATTTGCACACGGCGTAATATAAGCCTGTAGGCCTACTACGAAACTGTTTTGAGACTCAAACAATTGGACGAGAATGCTGTGTCTTACTTTAACAAACGTGAAATGACATTGTTAGAGCAGGACGCGACATTCTTGTCCGATTGTTTGAGTCTCAAAATAGTTTCATGCTATAAGGTCTGTTGCGTGCGATGCGTCTGATTCGTGTGAAGCGGGCCTAATCACAACTACAGAATAGAGTGGCGAGAGTGCAAGCAGACAATTTGATTGACCGAGAGCACTGTCTCTCCACTGTACCCAGTAGGTGTGCCAAGACCCTTAGTTTTTTTTTATATGGGGACAAAGGAGCAAACGGGTCACATGAGCAACTGGACATTCGCAACAATAGAAGAGGTGCGGTGCGATGGCTTTTAAGAGGAAATGCGCTCTCTCCTTGAAGGTTTGCAGGTTGCATTGGTCCCCCGTCCCTCCCGCACTAGGCGCATGATGGAGGGCTGGGGGGTTTTAGTGGGTAGACCTCGTGTAGGGAGTCCCACATACCCCCGCCCCTTCCCCCGAAGGGGTGGGGGATACGTAACGTATTTCCCCTCCTCAAAAAAATGGTTGCATTGGTCCGGAAATACTGTTACAGTTTAATAGAAGGTATGACTCACCGAGCAGCAGCGTTTCGTCGTCTAGCGCGGTGACGAGGGAGTCGGTGCAGCAGGTGTTGGTGTTGTCTATGGAGATGCGTACGGAGGCGCAGTCGGCGGGCGATCGCTGCAGGTGCTCCGCCGACGCCACGCGCCCGTTCGCCAGCCGCAGCGACGCCGCGCGCCCCGGCCCTGTCGCCGCGCCGCCTCCATCCTCGCATCTGGAAATAATATTAGCTATGGTTAAAAAAGAACTGAACAGACCATAATAGCATTTGGGACAGCCCTGGATTTATGGATAGGTAGTATAGGACATGACCTATGCATGCAGCATAATAAATATATAGGCAGCGTCCTAGGATGGCAGCAGAGTTCGTAAATATAGGGGCGGCAAAATTAAAGCGGCCCATACATACTCATAAAAAATATAAATCCGGCTCACTTGGGAACAGCATCAGTTATAGTAAAAAAGTAGACAAGAGAACATCTTATCCTCGCTGAACAAGAACACTATCAGCATTGCGTAGTGATGACTGATGAGTAAGTCTAACTGCTTTATCACGTAGTGGAACTACGCGATACGGTACTCGGTGGGAACTTAAGGGCCTGTTTCACCGTTTCCTGATAAGGCTATCCACCACTTAAATTGACAGATGAAGTATGGAGAATCTGTCAAATAAGCTTATCGGGCACCTTATCAGGAAGCGGTGAAACAGGCCCTAAGTGTCACCGCACACGGGCCACACTCGACAGCCACAAACGCCGTTTGTGGCAACGGTCGTAAAGTGAATCGTTGTAGGGTGTGGCGTCCAACAGGAAATATGCCGGTAGCGGCGTTTTGTGGTTGTAGCCGGTGGCACGTGTGCGGGAGTCCTAAGCGCCGCATTGATCCCCTTCAGGAAGGCTAGTCTTTATCTCTCAAGTAAAATAGTGATAACGGAACACCAGCAAACATACAAACAACAAATCTTTACCACAAGCTACACCACAGGACTATCGAGTATCGAGACAAAGACGTAGCATTAGCTGTGTTGTGGCTTAGATTATTTTTTCGCAAAAACAAGAAAGGCTTTCACATGTTAGTCGGCCGGATATGGCTCTGTATGGAGCAATTTCCTGCCCTACATTACTCTGTGGGGGCACTTGTTAAGTGACAGTCAATACAAGCCTTTTGCGATGGACAATCTGATTACGATAAAAGCAAATGCAAAAAATACAAGCAATTTTTTGCGTATTCAATGGCCTAGGTTTTTATAGCCAGCTTGCCAACCTGTCAACCCAAATGGATCTATAATATTGGGACTCTACATAAGCATAAAGTTTAGAGAATAATAGAGAATTATATGGAACTAGATGACGCCCGCAAATCCGTTGTGACAAAATTTGTTTATCGCGCGGGAATCGTGCATTTTTCGGGATAAAAAGTATCCAATCACCTATGTCTTTTCCTCGGACTCAAAGTATCTCCATGCCTTTCAGCAAAATCGGTTCAGCGGTTTGGGAGTGGGGAGATAACAGACAGACAGACAGACACACTTTCGCGTTTCTAATATTAGTATGGATATCGTTAGGAACCTCATTCTAACTACCATGTTGTATATTTTAATATGCTGCCTATGTTATAAGGCTGTACACAAATCTATAAAACATGTCTACACCTCTGACATTCAACTTGATAAAGAATTAAGCAGATGGCAGATAAGTCACGTCGTTGGTACGCCGCGAGAAAGCCAATAACTTAAGGGGCCGGGTTACCCTCGAAATTCTCATACAAACGTAATACCAAAATCATTTTGTCATACGAAAATATTTAACATGTTTGAGTTATTTTTCAGCTTAAAATAGTAATTACCTAGGTTCCTGAACAAAAATTAACTTCAAAATATTTACACACTAAAAAATATAAGCGATTACATTTCATAAATTTTTACGCCATTGTCGACATACTTTTCGCACACTTGTTTTATATTAAAAACTCATCGAATCGTAATGTATTTTTCCTGGGAACACAGCTTATATTGTGTAGTTACAGAATGTCTTCAAAAGAATGGCAATATAATAAATTTTCATTCATCATTTTTGGTATTCGTAAACGCAACGAAATTTCTCTATAATTTCCAACATGGTATCGTGCCGATCCGCTCACACGACAGAGCGCGGCAACGGGCGGGAGGCGCGTTCAGGGTGGCGGAGTGTTGTAACCGGTGCACGTGACAATAATTCATTCAAGGCATTCATTATTCAAGTACAATATTCCCTCAAGCTCCAAGCGGTCGCATGCGACCGCGCGCGCGATAACAGTAGATTTCCCAGAATTCGCGATCGAGAGAATGTTATTGTTGTTGAATGTTGATTTTGAAAATTTTTATGTGATACTTGAAGACAATTGCTTGAACAACTTGCTTTTATTGCTTAAACTTTTGATAATAATTAATAATGGATACCGAAAGGTGGGATGTATGATGTATCCCACAGTAGTTTAAAATAAATAATAATTATGAATATCATAAATCATAATATTATTATTTTCTTATATACTGTATTTTGTAAATAACGTTTAGGAATATTAGCGATAGTCATAATATTATAATATGATTATACAGTATACATTGATATTATGTATAATTAATTTCGTTAGTCTCGCTAAAACTCGAGAACTCCTGAACAGACTTGCTAATTTCTGTCTTGAAATAAAATAAAATATAAAAGTGAACTTGTATTCTAAGTTTGTATACCTATGTTAGTATATTTTATTTTAGTTTGTATTTTTAGTAATTATTTCCTGATGTCAGTTTTATTCAATTAAATAATATAAATACTTTAATAATTAAATAATATTATTATAAAGCGGAAGAGTTTGTTTGTTTGTTTGAACGCGCTAATCTCAGGAACTACTGGTCCGATTTGAAAAATTATTTCAGTGTTAGTCCATTTATCGAGAAAGGCTACAGGCTATATTTTATCACGCTACGATTAATAGAAGCGAAGAAATAGATATTCCATACTAGCTGTTGCCCGCGACTTCGTCCGCGTTAGCATAGTAGTTCACATCCCAAGTAGGTATTAATATTTATTGTACAAAAATGTTCAATGTACAGAATTGACTTTCCTATGACTTTATTATAATATAGCTGTTGCCCGCGACTTCGTTCGCATTATCATAGTAGATCACATCCCAAGTATTATTTTTTGTACAAAAATATTCAATGTACAGAATTGACTTTCCTACGATTTTATTATTCGGCTTCGCTTGCGTAATTTAGGAATTTCACGCAACCGTACATTTTTCCGCAAAAAATAGCCTATGTCCCTTCAAGTGGTCTATTCTTTATGTTTGCCAAATAACATAAAAATTGCTCCAGTAGATCTTAAGATAATAAGCAATTTCATATAACTTCCCCCGTTTTTCCACATTTTTCTCTATTTCTTCACTCCAATTAATTTTAGCGTTATAAAATATAGCCTATAGCCTTCCTCGATAAATGGGCTATCTAACACTGAACAGCAACAGCTAGTAATTAATAATACACTTTTAATTTTTAGGCTTCCGTAGCCAAATGGCAAAAAACAGAACCCTAATAGATTCGTCATGTCTGTGTGTCTGTCTGTCCGTATGTCACAGCCACTTTTCTCCGAAACTATAAAAAAAAACCTTATAATTTCATAAAAATAAACCTTATTGTTGCTGCGGATTGCGGAACCATTTATGGGCGAGTCCAACTCGCACTTGTCCGATTTTATTATTTTGAATGATAACAATGTGAGGAATATTTGGAGTAGCCTTTTTTCTGTTTTTGAAACTTTATTGTTACGTACTGTCTTTTAATAATTTTTAAATAAAAGCGTCGACCTCTGTGGCGCAGTGGTTGAGCGCATGGTAGCTCAAGCCGGGGGTCGCTGGTTCGAAATTCGAATCCCACCGACGGAACAAAACGTTTTCCTGGGTCATGACTCATGACTCATGTATGTGTATTAAATATGTGTATAATAATATTGTAAAAACTAGATGACGCCCGCAACTCTGTTGCGCCAAAACTAGTTTATCGCGCGGAAACCGTGCATTTTTTCGGGATAAAAAGTATTATATGTCAAAGGACAAAGACTCGGGACCGCCTCAAAGTATCTTCATGCCAAATTTCAGCAAAATCGGTTCAGCGGTTTGGGCGTGAAGAGGTAATAAGCTATTAACAGACAGACAAACAGACACACTTTTTTATTAATTTTTTACAATTAGTATGGAAGTATGGATCTTAAATAAGTTGAGTATAATAAAAAGGAAATCTATATCTAAATAATCCTTCAGGCCCCGCGCGAGCACCGGTGATCGCGACAACAATAGAATACAATAGCAATTCCTAGAAATTCCGACTGAAGTAATATTATAGGTACTTATTATAAAACAAAGTCCCTTTTTTCCCTCATGTCCCTTTGTTCCCTTTAATCTTTAAAACTACGCAACGGATTTTGATGATTCTTTCAGTGTTAGATAGCCCATTTATCGAGGAAGGCTATAGGCTATATTTTATCACGCTAAGACTAATAGGAGCGAAGAAATAGAGGAAAATGTGGAAAAAAACGGGGGAAATTATTTGAAAGGGCTAACTTGAACGCGCTAATCTCAGGAACACTGGTCTGATTTAAAAAATTCTTTCAGTGTTAGATAGCCTATTTATTGAGGAAGGCTATAGAGTATAGGCTATATTTTATCACGCTAAGACTAATAGGAGTATGTGGATAAAACGTTGGAAATTATTTGAAACGGGGGAAAATTATCTCGCGAATTACTGAGCAATTTTTATGTTATTTGGCACAGATAAGAAGTAGATCATAGGCTAAGAAGTAGATCATAGGATAGATCATTGATTTTAATCATTTTTTCAGTGGCTATATATTTTATACCCGTGCGACGCCGGGGCGGGTCGCTAGTATAAATTATAATATATTCGGTATTATATGTCTGGTACTTGTAAGTTGTAACACAAGTCCTTAGTGTACTTAGCACGGGGCCAGGCTGACGTGGTGTGATTTGTGAAGAGTCCAATGTAGATATTATAGTAAGTATATTATTTTAATATATTATGTAGAATCTGTATTCTGTTCAGTTCAGTGACAAGATCGACGACACTACGCCCGCGCCCGTATTCCTACTATTCCAATATATAAAACAACCACAAAAACAATATTGTTAATGATTCATGAAACAATAAAATATAATACTTCGCAAATCGCAACAAACGCACGGCTTGAATAACTTGATCAGAGTAAAATAATGAATGACGACGCACGCACACATATAATACGCTGCCGGAGGCGCGCGGGGCGCGGGGGTACCCCGTACCCCGCACGCAATAGCGAGACAGCAACATATAAAACTTGTACTGGCGCGGTATCGAATTTCATTTTTTCGAGCGCGTCACCCGAGCCCTTAAGGAAAAATACTCGTTTTTTACCGACTACCTACATTATAAATATTGTGTAACACATTCGTCTTACGTAGCTCGGTTATTCCCCCAAACGAACGCATTTGAAATTCCAGGTAACATACGTCCAAACATTATCGACTAGTCATCATAACAATTAGTTGATTAAAATATTGCTGACGATAAATTAAGAATAGTAATGAGATTATGTCTACATAAAGAATTAAAAACGTATTGTCTAGATGCATCGAAGGCCAATTCTACTAATAAATATAATGCAGTATCGATCAGTCTTAGATTTTATCTTTCCTGCAATTATCTGGCGGCACGGCAGTGCCCCAGCCAAGCTTTTTAGCAAAGGCACGGCCGTACCATACTTTTCTCGAAGAGGTTCGCGGCTATTTACAACCCCCTTTATCTTCGACGTTAACAAAGCTAGGGATTTCAAATTTTGGTCACTAGGAGCAAGTATTAAAACTAGCTTAATCTCCAAATTACATGAAATTTCGTTAAATAGTTTAATAGTTACGGATGGTCAAAGTTACTACATTTTGTCACTCACTGACATATAGATCATCAGAATTCTAAGGTACTTCTAGCAGACTTAGAACCTTGAAATTTGGTACCCGGATAGGTCTTTATTCACAATGAAAGGAAAAATTATGAAACCGGCCAAGTGCGAGTCTGACTGGCGTACATAGGGTTCCGTACCGTAAATTTGTATGGGAGCCCCTCTTTAATAATAAGTTTATTTATTTTTTATTATTAATTATTAAAGCTAACATAAAATTGACGGTTTTCTGAAATTTTCAAAAACCTTAGTCTTACCATTATGGACATAGCAGAAATAGAGAAAAAATCGTGATTGTTGTATGAGTATAACCCTTTAATAATTTATTTTATTTTTATTAAACTATTAGCTTTTATAACGACACCAGAAATATATAATTTGTGAAAATCGCTATCTACTAAACTATCTAGCTATTGCGGTTCTCGAGATCCAGCCTAGTGACATACAGATGTACGACGGACAGACAGCGAAGACTTATTAATAATAGGGCCCCGTTTTCATCCTTTGGGCAGGGAAACCTAAAAACTGAAATTGAAAAATAATAGTATAATACTTTAAGTATTAAATAAAATAAAATATTTTTATGTTTGTAACTTTGCAAGAACAGTATGAGTTTCGACTGCATATTTGTTTGACGTACAAAAGGCTTTAAGTTAATTATGAACTTAATGAAATGGTATTAATTAAATAAAATATAATATTAACAACGTTAATAATGAAACAATAATCAAATTCGATTTAAATATTATGAATGTAATCACTAATCAGTACTGACACTCCTTACTTGCTCGATATAATATGAGAGTTTTAAGTTATCGCATGAACTAAGGTGTGCCACCTTTCTGCGAAGAACGTCAAGACGCTTACAACAGTGCAGCTATGTATTCAACGGTAATGCTAATTATTATTATTTTTAACAAAAAATTAAAACCGACTTCCAAGGTAAAAACAATAATAACATTAATATGAACTAAAAAGTATTAAATAATTTTTACTATCTAATGGTGCCTTTTTCCGAATTCGGCTAAAACTCAACTATTTCTGTATTCAATCTTCATAATTTTGAAGTCGGTACCAGATAGCTGAATCTTCAGTCCTCTGACAGAATATTTGAAACTTTTGGAACTGGCACCGACTTCAAAATTATGAAGATTGAATACAGAAATAGTTGAGTTTTAGCCGAATTCGGAAAAAGGCACCATTAGATAGTAAAAATTATTTAATACTTTTTAGTTCATATTAATGTTATTATTGTTTTTACCTTGGAAGTCGGTTTTAATTTTTTGTTAAAAATAATAATAATTTCACTCTTTTTAGTTACACTAGTAGGTAAACCTTCGCGTATATTTTACGTATCTTATTACAATTTGTCAAGAGTCACAACTCACACTCACAAAATCATATATTATCAGTGAAGTGAACATATTGTGCTAAGTAATTTAACAATTTTAATGCTTCAAGCCCCAAGCGGTCACCGGCGATTGAGATAACAATAGAAAGGCTATTGTGTCTCGTTTTTCCACGATCGAAGGATCTATCAGATAAAAAATTGTATAAACTTGCATAGGATGTAGCGTAGCTACTCATAATATTTAATATTATCATAATTATTGACAGCTCTGTTCTTGTAAAGCGCTTATTCCACTTATCCTAGCTAGGAAGTCCTAGCTAGGATCCTAGCTTTCTAAATGTCATTCCACTTGACTAAATTTTTCCGATTTAGGATCCTAGCTAGGATCCTAGCTTCTAAATGTTATTCCACTTGACCAAATTTTTTAGGACCCTAGCTAGGACTTCCTAGCTAGGATAAGTGGAATAAGCGCTTAATCAAGAATTCAAATCAATACTTAGTGCGCCATCTATCGATTAATAAGTATAACTGATTAAAAAGACACTTAATGACTTTGTTTTGTGTAAATGCTCTTTTTAAAATAACTTTATTTTAATTCTATTTGTCTATTTAAATTTTATAAAGTAATTAGTAAAGTATTCGATCTGTTGTCTGCCGCCACGCGCCACGCGGCGCGGCGGCGCGGCGACGCCGTCGCCTCTGCGGCGCCGACCGCCATGTATTAAACAAACAGGTGTTGTTATACAGTACATAATTATTATTATTAGTATATCCATACCTATGCCTTGTACTATTATTAATTCTGTGCCATGAGACATTGGTGACCTTAATGATGATGATGACGATGATGATGATGATGATGATTATGATGATGAATATGAATTGCATAGTAGCATATGCTTTCTGTTCTTAAAACAACGCCGAAACTCCCGAACGTGTATCTATAAGGAGTCAGGAGTTCTCTCAGCATCTTCGAAACCATGGTATACTTTGACCCAATATTTGACTTTTTGGTAGCATATTCTTAGTACACTTCACATAAAACCAAAATCACCATATGTTTTCATATAAATATCGAGGAGTTCCCTCGATTACTCATGGATCCCATCATCAGGTCACCACTTTTATGAACATGGTACCAAATTGGAGTGAAACCTAATACAACAAAACAAAAATTTCGAAAATCGGTTCACAAACGGCGGAGTAATCGTTGAACATACAAAAATAAAAAAAATAAAAAATAAAAAAAATATCCACAGCCGAACATATAACCTCCTCGTTTTTTGGAAGTCGGTTAAAAATGACCACCTTCAATTATTAGCTTAAGAGTCAATTACATAATATTATGAATTCAGAACTCAGAAGTATTTACGTTACGTTGTCCACCTATAGAACTAACGAAGCTTCAAAGAAAAAATATAAAGGAGATAGGGAATGGGTGCTAAGCTAAGTACAGTAAAGTTATATAACGTGACCTGAAAAGAAAAGAAAAAAAACCTTCAAAAAAGAAATCAAATCCCACCAAAATATGAAATGTAAAAGGAGCCAAGCAAAATATTGCATAGCTATTCAATTCAATACTTCTGTCGTAAAAAGTTTTCAGATCACATTCAAGCCAAGCCTTCAACTTATTTTGTAATTTTAATCAACATTCAGTAAATGTATCAATAAATTTCTTTATTTTATAATTATTATAGTGGCTTGGCAATGAGCACAATAGAAAGAAATATAAAACTGCATATTGGGAGGAGTTCATACTTACACAGACGGCAAGCGTAAAGTGTTTTAATATGTAACGACACATGTGGCTGATGGTACCCAATAAATCCAATTAGTAGCTGATTATTTCTCTAGTGCTCATTGCCGAGCCACTATAATAATTATAAAATAAAGAAATCTATTGATACGTTTACTGAATGTTGATTTAAATTACAAAATAAGTTGAAGGCTTGGCTTGAATGTGATCTGAAAACTTTTTACGACAGAAGTATTGAATAGCTACGCAATATTTTGCTTGGCTCCTTTTACATTTCATGTTTTGGTGGGATATCCTTTACCGTTAGTCTATTGCAATCGTTGTGGTGTAATAAACATTATTTTTTATGAGCAAAGTAACTTGTTTTTTAAATATTCTCACAGCATATTTGTACGTGGGAGAGCCATGCTTCGGCACGAATGGGCCGGCTCGATCGGAGAAATACCACGTTCTCACAGAAAACCGACGTGAAACACTGTGTTTCGCCGAGTGAGTGAGTTTACCGGAGGCCCAATCCCCTACCATATTCCCTTCCCTATCCTCCCCTATTCCCTTCCCTTCCCTTCCCATCCCTACCCTCCCCTATTACTCTATTCCCTCTTAAAAGGCCGGCAACGCACCTGCAGCTCTTCTGATGCTGCGGGTGTCCATGGGCGACCGAAGTTGCTTTCCATCAGGTGACCCGTTTGCTCGTTTGCCCCCTTATTTCATAAAAAAATATTCAGTCGATATTGCCTAGAAGAATGAACTGGTAAATATATGTTTGGGACCAATCATGTCCGGGTTTCCTTCAGCATACATGGCGGTAGCGGTCATTGACTCCAAGTCAAAAAGTCATTTTCTATACAAAGGCGCAATTGACAACCTCTCACACTTCATTGTCAACAGCCGTTTATATAGAAAATGACAAGTTTTTGACAGGGGGTCAATGACCGCTACCGCCATGTTTCGCCGAGAACAGTATAGTACCCGTAGTAAGTAGATCTGAAAGTATCACATTAGTACCACATGACATCGAACCGGCACCTCTATAATGTGCATTAGATCAAAGCCATGGACGCACTATATCAAAATTCAGCACCCCTTGCAGCAAACAATCAACCAAATAAACAATCAAACAAATAAAGCTTTAAAAGTTGCATGGCAAACGTATAATCAGCGAAGTTGATTCATAGGCCGATGGAACCACGTAATTTGGTAGTGTTTGTCAAAATCAGCCAGACAGATTATAAAAACATTGACATACATAACCCGACTAAGCGATTAGGTCCTCCATATCTGCTTATATATCAATTGGTTCAATGGTACAATAAATTCGACAGTATGCAAATTGCTCTTAAGGCGACGCCTTGATAATTTGGCTATAGCGATGCCGATTTTTCTCAGCAATGACTAAAGCTAAGAAACTAAAGTTCATTGTCAGTATTCATCATGTCTTTGTCTTTGAATTGCCCATAGCATAACACGATTGGACAACTTTTATAACACAGAATTATCAATCGAAAAGACCTCTGTAAAAAAAGGGATTCCTATTTTTCCAACAGAGGAGAGTGATTTAAGGTTCCAAAATTTGTACATAAATTGGTTGAAGCATACACTTTAATATGTGCATAGCTTATATGAAATGTATTTATGGTTTTTAAATTACGCGATAAAAACCATTTTATCGCTTACGCACTTTCCATTTTTGCTGTTCCATTGCTTGTTTTCTATGAGAGGCCGGCCCGGCCTCTCATAGAAAACAAGCAATCTAAAACATATCCAACACGGTTTCTTACTTTAACGCGGCGTCACCTTAAATCTCAACTCTTTCACAGCGACCCAAACTCGCACCAAGCGCACGGAGTAGTCAAAGTATAATAATATTATATTGTATTATCTATGGTCAAAGTAGTCATAGAGCGTTTGTGTGCTAAAGCCTATTACAAGGTCAATGATTTCATAAACGATTCCACATCATGGAAGTAGGATGGCTGCTTGCAAGGCTACTTCTACATTATTTTATGACTTACAATTATGTATTGTAATAAGCTGCCAAACCATCGGCCGCTTTTATATAAATGCACCATTTTTAGGGTTCCCAAGCCAAAATGGCAAAAAACGGAACCCTTATAGATTCGTCATGTCTGTCTGTCTGTCTGTCTGTCTGTCTGTCCGTCCGTATGTCACAGCCACTTTTCTCCGAAACTATAAGACCTGTACTATTGAAACTTGGTAAGTAGATGTAGTCTGTGAACCGCATTAAGATTTTGATACAAAATTGGAAAACATATTAAAAATTTTAGGGGTCCCCATAGGTACAACTGAAACAAAAAAAATTTTTTCGTTTAACCTATGCGTGTGAGGTATCTATGGATAGGTCTTCAATAATAATATTGAGGTTTTTAATA
The DNA here is from genome assembly GCA_905333045.1 of Lysandra bellargus. Lineage (NCBI taxonomy): Eukaryota > Metazoa > Arthropoda > Insecta > Lepidoptera > Lycaenidae > Lysandra > Lysandra bellargus. The sequence continues at coordinate 5,694,982 of HG995356.1, forward strand.
TAATTTTTTTCTAATCTGAATAGTTTGCGAGAGAGACTCTTCCAAAGTGATAAAATGTGTGTAACTAACTAACTAATTAACTAACTTCTAAAGTAGGGGCATGATAATTCTAAAAAAAATATATGATGTACATTATTATAAAAATTACCAACGAAAATTGGTTTGAACGAGATCTAACAAGTATTTTTTTTATACGTCATAAATGGTGAACCTTAATTTTACTTTCATTTAATCAACTAAAATATGAAAATAAATCAAAAACGTTTTAATTTTATAGAAATAAACCTTATTGCTGCTGCGGAACCCTCCATGGGCGAGTCCAACTCGCACTTGGCCGGTTTTTTAATAACTATAAATAATAACTTTTTAATAACCACGCAGACTTTATGCGAACATTTGTTTCAAATTTATTCAGAAATAAAACGTTTTTTTAGAACCGCTTCGTGTGACGTCACCAAGCACTCGAGACAAGCATGAACTATGTTATCACGACTCTCGCTTGTTACCTCAGCCGCTAATCCTAATCGGTGGATTAGCGGCTGAGGTCACGGGCGAGAGTGATGATAACATCAGTTCATGATCGTCTCGAGTGATTGGTGACGTAGATTACCATCTTATCCTACCTCTAAAGGCTTACCTAGAGTAGGTATAGAGATACAGTGCCCTCGGCCGAGCACATCCATACTTTTCGCGCCCCGTTCCGCTTTTACCCAACAAGCCCCGTACGAGCACCGATGATCGCGACAACAGTTAACAATAGAATACAATGGCAATTCCGAGAATCTCCGATCGAAAGATTAATTGGAGGAATCCCGACGTAATCACAATATTATATTTTACCTTATACTACTTATACTACTAACTACTTATTACTTACACTAATATTATAAATGCGAAAGTGTGTCTGTCTATCTGTCTGTCTGTTTTTGAGCAAATCGGTTAAGCAGTTTGGGCGTGAAGAGGCTCACGCCCAAACCGCATAACCGATTTAGCTGAAATTTGGCATGAAGATATTTTGAGACCCGGGAAAGGACATAATGAGATCTATTCTAATGTTATAAGTGCGAAAGTGTGTCTGTCTGTCTGTTACCTCTCCACACTCAACTGCTGAACCGGTTTAGCTGAAATTTGGTATGGAAATACTTTGAGTCCCGGGAAAGGACATAGGATACTGTTAATCCCGGAAAAATCTACGGTTCCTGCGCGATAAACGACTTTTGGCGTAACGAAGTTGCGGGCATCATCTAGTCCATAATAAACATGCCAAGAGCTCGGCCGAGAACACTGACTCGCCACTCTAATCGGTGATCTTATCCTACCTCTCATATTGAAGATGCTACGCATTTTGACAGCTTATCCTAACGAGGACTTCTTTGAAGCTCGGCCATTAGAATTTTTTCTTAGTGATCAAAGTTATGGGACTAAGGATGAACATGGCAAAAAAACAGACTACTATTTCATACGAAATGACAAGTTGAAGATTTTCATATAAAATACCCTCCGATTAAAATAATTAAAATCTTAATATTTCTATTTATTTTAATAAATAAACGTTCTTAATATACGTTAAAAATCTAATATATTAATTTATAATCGAATCTAAATATGTAATTACTAATTAAAAATAATCGTTGTACGCCGTACGGTATCAAGTATGTGCGAGCTCTAATAAACGAAGTGTGAGTGCCTAAATTCAACTATGCTGTCAAACTGCTGCTATTCAGCCCATCTAGCATACGCCAACAAAAAAATTTTGTCTACACGTTTTCTCGATGTTTGATGGCGTTTCTCTTCATCTCTATTGACCCTAACACGACATAATTTTTTTCTCGTGTAGATCTGTCGTCAAAATCTATCGACATGCATAGTGTCAAAAATGATTTTGACATTATGTCGTCATCGACAATATAACTACACACGAGAGTGAGATATCTTAAGATTTTCTCGTTGCGTATCTTAGGCCGGCAGGTATCTCAGAATAAGGATTTAATAATTAAAGTCGTGACGTTATTAGCCCTAATCTGCGCTCTAATGATTACATACCATTTGAAAGAGCCGTCTTTAAGCAAATAAATCTGCGTAACAAAGGTGTCATTTTCATCTACTTTATGTAGGTACAGATATAACTCCTACATTGATGTACCTAAGCGGAAATATTAAATGGATCGTAATTCTGAAATCGAATACGTAACATCTCGGAGCGTAATGTTTTAAGATCTACGTTTATGACACCGTAAAGAACGTTCTGTTTTTCACGAATAAATATATTTTTACTAGATGACGCCCGCAACTCCGTTGCACCAAACTTAGTGTATCGCGTGTGAACCGTACATTTTTCCGGGATGAAAAGTATTCTATGTCCTTTCCCGGGACCCAAAATATCTTCATACCAAATTTCATTATTAGCAAAATCGGTTCAGCGGTTTGGGCGTGAAGAGGTAACAGACAGACCGACATCACATTAGTATGGATTTTATTACTTTCGCATTTATATAGATAATATTAGTATGGATTTGTAGAGTAACACGCATTCTTGGAAGAGTTGACTAGGAGTATGTAGATTATTAAGTATTAACCCAGTTTTGAAGTATTATTATTACGATTACGATTATAGCTTACGCAGTATTACGATTTATAGCTTTTATTCGACTTAAAAGGATTTTAAAATGGCTGAAGGAATATCAAAACAGATTCTTAAAGGAGTTACGACTCTTTTTATTTAAATACACACTAAAATAAAATAATACGGCTGTATCTCATTATATGCTCCGTAAAGATCCAGCCATCTATACTTACTTTAATAATCCATATTATTATAAAACGTGTTAAATGTGCAGCCTAGGCGTTGTATCAGCTGGCTATTATTAATAATATTGTTAAAGTGGCTATATCTGGTTGTCCTGGAACCGTACATTTTTTCGGGATAAAAAAAAATCTATTTCCTTTCTCGGGACTCAAAATATTATTTCCATACCAAATTTTTGTAAAGTCGATTCCACGGGTTGGGCGTGAAGAGGTAACAGATATACAGACATACAAATATAACTGCGAAAGCATTTATAATATTAGTATGGACGGCTACTTGGCTATATTATGTAATTAGGTATAACCATTTTATCTTTATTAGTCAGCAACGTATATTTTCAGTAACGATATAAACACAAAACATAAACATATATACGAAATAACGTTATGCAAGACGCTTTTCTATGCAAATAGCATGCATTATGAAAGTTCGCTACATTAGCATTTGAATCAGTTGTCGAACTGCACTGCCGGGGGAGGGAGGTTATACGTTTAGTGTCACTCACACTTGATAGATGGCGCTGGAGGGAGCTGGCCAATAGCAGACGTAGCAGACTATTAAATAGCATTCAATAAAACACATTATAGTTGGTGCAATTCAATATTCGGACCTCAGTCTATTAGATAGACTGGAATACATCAACTATAATTTACTTTTTGTAGGCCAGTGGCATAGTCAAGGCTTGATGGGGCCTTTATCAAAACATTTTTTTATACAAGGTCTAACAAAAATAAGTGATAATACTTTAGGCTGTATGAGACCCTGACAATATAAACCTTTCCTTGTGAAAGAGTACATTTTTCAATCTTTTGTATTGTATTTGTATTTTGTAAACTTGTGACGCTGGGGCGCTTGCCCGTACAAATCACAAAATAAATAATCGGCCAAGTAAAGGGTTCCGTACCATTATAGAGCAAAATTAGGCCAAAAATTGTGTTATTTGTATGGGAGCTCTCCTTAATTTTTTATTTTATTTTAATATTATTATTAATTAATAAAGTGCAGATATAACTAAGGATTTTGTGAAAAATTGAAGTACTTGCCTGTTGCCATAACTGATATAAAGCAAAAAAGGCCAAAAAAATTACGTTTGTTGTATGGGAGCCCCCCTTGAATATTAATTTTATTTTGTTTTTAGTATTTGTTGTTATAACGGCAACAGATATACACGATCTGTGAAAATTTCAACTCTCTAGCTATTACCGTTCTTGAGTTACAGCCTGATGACAGACAGACGGACAGACAACGAAGTCTTAGTAACAGGGTCCCGTTTTTACCCTTTGGGTACGGAACCCTAAAATATCTTTCAGCGTTGCTACTTTCGCAACGAACTCTACATTAGAAACAAGATATACACATCCTATAAAGGCCTAAAGCCTTTATAGGGTGTGTATATTGTGTTCTCTCTACTATCTACTCACTTAGTTTTGTTACACTCTGTATATTGTATAATTCATAATATTATAGACTGGCATACAGCAAGTATATTATTTAGTTGCTGTATGCCAGTGGCATAGTTAAAGTTAGATGGTGCCTTTATAGTAAGCAACTACTGCCGCTCATAGACACTCGCAACATCAGGCGACAACATTTTCGATTTTATAATTCATTTATATATTTATTATACTTACTTGAAAATAAGCCTCGAATTGTTTCATTTTCTAAAGGCGCGACGGAGTTGCGAGCGGGAAAATTATTCATGCAATAAAACAATAAATTATAAAAACCAAACATTTGGGTAAAGTGTCCAAAAACGTCACATTTCCTTACAAATTGGCCGCAGAAATTCAGCAGAATTTAATTTGTAAAAATGTGGGTAGATGTAAATGTGAGCGTTTGACATGTTAATTTGTACGTGCGGCCTCGTCGACAGGTAAGGACCTTTATGTTAAGGGGACAAGGTTTATATTCATGGAAATAGGGGCAAAATAGCTTTGAATATGTGCTTAATTGTAGGGACTATAATTTGCACTGAATTTGTAGAGTTGCAGGTTTTTTTGACTGAAGATTAAATACATTTTTAGAGCGTCCATTTTAGTTTGCTAAAAGTATGCGAGCGAGCAAAATATAATTAACAGCAACGTAGATAATAGATTCGTTTAGAGTTTAGACTTTAGACTTTAAAATAAAGCCACATTGAAATCGCATTTAGCTTCGCTTCAAAAACTCGTGTGCTAGGGCCCTAAACCATTCAAAAATTTAAAGTTATTTAAATAAAATGTAAATAATACTCAGTTAATTAACTAATTGCAATGAAATGCATTTAATTTACAGTTGAGTTTCAGAATTCGCAGTTATATTATGTAAATTTAAGCCCTAAGTTAGTAAACAAAAACTTTAACCTGTAAGGTCATACAAAATCTTCAAAAGATTCTGAAAGCCTTACCTTTCAACACGAGACTTTCCCATGAGCAAAATATTATTATACTAATCACCACCGCATTGAATCTACACTTTTCAACTCCTTTAATAACCGAACAAAACCCGGAGAAGCAACTAGTTAGTTATTATGATTTATGGAAATGTTTATAATAATGAGTTTATGGTACATTACACTGCGTACTACCAGTCACTACTGGACGAGCGAGAACTAAGACGGAGGAAAAATCCACGACTTTACAATAACATAGCATGATCTAGTACTAATAAATAATAACTAATAATATGAGATAACCTAATGCGCTATTAGTACATAATATAATAAACTGGATGACGCATAACTAGATGAACTTTGTAGCTCGAAAATTCATTTATCGCGCAGATACCGTACATTTTTCTGGATAAAAAGTATTCTATGTCCTATTCTCGGGACTCAAAGTATCTCCAAACAAAATGTCATCAAAATCTGTTTATCTGTTTAAATGTGAAGATGTAAGAGATAAAGAGACAGACACTCTATCTCATTTATAATATATTAATATATATATTATATTATATAGATGATAGATCTATACTATTTTTTGATTCATTTTGATCTAAATATAATCGAGAATAATATTATTTAACTCAATGGTATTTTTTGCGCAATGTAAAAATTATGTCTCCTTCAGTGTTTTGGTGACCTAGATCATTGAAACCAGGCCAGATACGAAGGTGTGATTATACCTAATAATAAATAATAATAATTCCAATACCGGTTTCGGTGACGGTGGCCGGCTTCATTGAAACCAGGCCAGTTACGCAGGAGGAATTTTATAGTGTCCAAGTGTGTGCGCAGTACACAAGAGCACTCTCTATTCTTTTCACTCTCATAACCCAATGGGACGGAAGACCGACACGACTGGCGAGAGACGACGCGCAGGGCCGACTTTTTACATGCCCATCCGACCATGGATCATCTTACTTGTCAGACAATCAGGTTATCAGCCTGCATTGTCCTAACCAAACTTGGAAATAACATGTTTCCAACGCGGGAATCGAACCCACGACCTCCGAGTCAAGAGCCGCGCTCTAAACCACTGGACCATGGAGGCGGCAAAGGTGTGATTGGATAGTGCTCAAGTGCCCAAGCACTGCCCAAGTGTGTAAGCAGGAGCACTCTTTTCCTTTACCCTCATATGTCATAACCCAGTAAGACGGAAGACCGACACGATTGGCAAGACAGAATTGATGTTAGGAATACATATATATTTACAAGGATTATTAAAACTTCATTCTGAATAGCCCATGATTATAATAAATCTGTCAGGATCTTTTAGATCCCTAACCTTTTAAAAGCTTACAAAACGTGTATTTAGTACTAAGCTAATCGAAAACACGGTATTCATAATGATAGAGTAAATTATAAAATAAAATATTAATTTTGCTCATAATTTTATTAGAATAATGTATTTTTAATGTTACCGGCTTATACGATTTCAGGCGCAGCTAGAGCTTTAAGGCCGTCGCTGGTAAAATTTAATTTACATATTCAAAATATAGCAAATTTTTAAACTCACATTTAGAAGTTATTCCAATTTTTTGATTCACAAATTATAAAAGTAAAAGTTATTTTATGAGCCATTCATGCTCAATTTCTGCAGATTTTGGCAGAAGTTTAATAGATAGATAGATAAAACTCTTTATTGCTCACAGATTGGTTAAAACTATACTTTACTCGGCGAAACATGGCGGTATCGGTCATTGACTCCCTGTCAATAACTTGTCATTTTCTATACAATGCCGCGATTGACAACATCTGACACTTCATTGCCAATCGCGGCTTATATAGAAAATGACAACTTTTTGGCAGGGAGTCAATGACCGCTACCGTCATGTTTCGCCGAGTACAGTATAGTTCGCTTAACTTATCAAAATTACAGATAAATGTGGGCAACATTGACATGATCGCTATTTATATTTATGTTTAGTACCTACGTAATCACAAGCTTTTGATTGGCCGGCGCCAAAACATTTATAACATAGCTACACCTTTGAATTGATAAACTACGGTCAAAAAGTGTTTACGATGCAAACTATTCACAAAGACGAAGCCGTAATTAAAGGTTAGAGGGAATCAACTACAATATCAATAAAGAAAAGAAAAAAAAATACAATCAACAAAGTAATATTATTAAATATGTAACATTGTGTCTGTCTTTTGTCGCCTAAACCACTGAACCCATTTTGATGAAATTTGGTATGAAAATACTTTGAGTCCCGCGAAAGGAAATTGGATACTTTTATCCCGGAAAAATGTACGGTTCCCATGTGATTAACGAATTTTGGCGCATCAGAGTTACGGGTGACATCTAGTTAACTAATAAATAATCGGCCATCTAATTGGACTCGCGCACGAAGGGTTCCGTATCGTTAGAGAGCAAAAATGGGCCAAAATTGTGTTCTTTGTATGGGAGCCCCCCTTAAATTTTTATTTTATTTTAATATTATTATTAATTATTGACGTAGACATACAATAAGGGCCTTCGTGAAAATATCATGTGCCTACCTGTTGCCATTACTGATATAGAGCAAAAAAGGCAGAAAAAATCACGTTTGTTGTATGGGAGCCACCATTAAATATTAATTTTATTTTGTTTTTAGTATTTGTTGTTATAGCGGCAACCGAAATACACAATCTGTGAAAATTTCAGAAGTCTAGCTATAGCGGTTCTTGAGTTACAGCCTGGAGACAGACAGGCTGACGGACGGTTGGACGGACGGACGGACAGACATCGAAGTCTTAGTAATAGGGTCCCGTTTTTACCCTTTAGGTACGGAACCCTAAAAACGAATAAAACAAAATAAAAACGTTTGTAAAAATTGTTACTAGAAAATTCTAATAAATCTCTAGTATAAAGTTTTAACTTCCAGTTATGCCAATATGGAAAAATGAAACAAAAAGGGGTTATGATTTCATTTCAAATATAAATGTTTGGTTTTAATTCCCGTGACCGAATGGATCGAAAATATTACTCTTTTTAGGGTTCCGTATCCAAAATTTTCACAGAATATGTATTTCGGTTGCCGCTATGACAACAAATACCAAAAACAAAATAAATCAAATATTTACGTTTAACTACTTATTTAAAAAACGTATTTTTTGGCTTTTTTTGCTTTATAATTTATATTAATAATGGCTACACGTAGGTACGTGAAACATTCACACAGGGCCGTCTCTAGCCGGTGTGGCGCCCGTGTGCAAATATTACCCTAGCGCCCCCTAGCAAGCACGCGGTCGATAAAAAATCGACCAAGTGCGAGTCGGACTCGCGCACGAAGGGTTCCGTACGACTATAAAGCAAAGATAGGCAAAAAAAATATGTTTTTATGGGAGCCCCTTAAATGTTTAATTAAGTACAAAATATACAATTAAGTATTTTGTGAATATTTCAAATTTCAAGTTCCTACGTTAATGGCAAAAAATCACATTTCTTGTATGGGATTGTATCCTTAAATATTTAATTTATTTTGCTTTGTAGTATTCTTTTTTAAAAAAAGCAACAGAATCACATAATCTGTTATCTGAAAATTTCAACTCTCTAAGAGAATATAATGAATGCCATATCTACGACCTGCAGTCTATGACCAGAATAAATATGAAGTGAGCCGACTGCCTAAAAGTTAATACTTTTTAGTTTTTTTTAAGACCAGACCACCTCAAATTCTAATATTAATGACTTTGAGGTGGTCTGTTCTTGGCCTTCTAACTTCTGTGGAACATCGGCTACCATTGCATCCTGCGAACGGCCCATCTGCGTGGGCTACGTTTGGATTGCTATTATACACTATACTGACGACACATATTATATGATGTCCGCCCACGGAGACATATTTTTTGAGGAAACAATACGAATGGCGAGAGTGGCTGAGTCTCAGGTTGTGGCGCTTATAGAAGCGTTGGGGCTGCAAGTCGCAGTCGACAAGACGTAGGCCATGTTTTTATATGGGCCCAGGAAGCACCGCCCCCGCGGAGGCATCACTGCGCAACGCAGAGATGTGGAGGAGAGTGTGCCGATCGGCGCTGAAATGCAGTGCTTGATTCTGGTCCTTGATTCTGAATGGATCTTTAATACCCCTCATTTTCGTCGATTGGCACTATCTCTGAAGAAGATGGCCATGGCCCTGGATTGCCTTCTGCAAAAGTCTGTGGTCCAGGGTTCACCTGCAGATGAGGAACACATGACACCCGGAATAGACAGCTGCTTAGAAGCCCGCAGCATGCTTTAGCACTGCGGATACTACGCTGATATCGAATCGTTAGCTGGCGAAGCGGCGTTGGCGCTGATCCCTCCGTGGGATCTGGAGGCACGCGTGTTGTCGGAGGGTGTATCAACACATAGCTTTAAAGAGCGAGGAGAACGGGTGCTACTAGACCTGGCAACCCAAAGGCGCCACTACTACTACACTTACAATACGAACCTGGCAAGACCAGATGGCGTCCCCAACTGCCAGCTGCCGAACTGTGAAAGCGATCCGGTCGATACTACAACAGTCGATGGCACATTCAAGGGGCGCCATACGGCTAGGAGGAAAACATCGCCTAGGTGCCACCACAGTCTGACAAAGACGATTGAACGCTCTGCTTGGGCTGAGCAACGGGCTGAGTTTTACACCGTCCTTGGATTGGACTTTACTACTTATTGGGAGGCTGTAGCTTATACCCTCTGCGAAACTGTTATGTTGCAAACGGAGGATGCATAAAGAGAGCGGGAAGTAAATACGCAGATCTCATGAGAAGGATGCACGGAGGGCGTAGGCTGCATGGCGCCTGGTGCTACCGCAAGGGCGCCGTCAAGAATACATATTTTGTTTATGATCTTGTGGTTTAGCGGCGAAACCGCGCTTACGCGCTTATTTTGGCGCCTACCTTGACGACAAATATAATCTCCATTTATGTGTTTTAAGATTCATTTCATGTTGAAAAGTGTAGTTTATTCTTATATTGCAAAATCCGAGCCGCTCATGGCGCGCCTTGCTTTGCTGTAATTCGACAAAATATATAAGAGGAGCTCCAGATAATTCACAAAATGTATGCAAATTGGAGTTCTTTTTACGGTGCTCATTAAAGCACGGCGACCGGCCAACGCGGGCGCGCGCCTTTTTGCGAGCGGCGCTCGGCGCCCCTAGGACCGCGGCGCCCGTGTGCACCGCACACCCTGCACCTAAGGGAAAGTTGCCCATGGACACTCGCAACATCAGAAGAGCTGCAGGTGCGTTGTCGGCCTTTTAAGAGGGAATACGCTCTCTTCTTGAAGGTTTGCAGGTCGTATAGGTCCGGAAATACTGCTGGTGACAGTTCGTTCCAGAGTTTTACAGTGCGCGGCAGAAAGTTACGCGAAAAACGCACCGTGGAAGACTGCCACTCATCAAGGTGATGAGGATGGTATGTTTTTCGCGTGGGACGATGGCGAAAAGTTGCAGGTGGTATGATTCCGAACAATTCCTCGGAGCACTCCCCGTGATACAACCGATAGAGGATGCAGAGTGAAGCTACATCTCGGCGTAATTCCAAGGGGTCCAAGCTGTTTGAAACACTATGGCAGTCAACAATTCGAGCGGCCCTTCGTTGGATACGATCCAGAGAGAGCAGTTGGTATTTTGGCGCCCCTGCCCAGAGATGAGAACAATATGCCATATGAGGCCGAACCTGCGCCTTGTAGAGTTGTAGGCGTTGGTCCGGACTGAAGTAGTGTCTCGCTCTGTCAAGAACACTATTTGTACCCTCTATCCACAAGCAGCATCCGGCTGTCGCATTTATAACAATTATTGAAAATCTATTGTGTCTGCGATTCCCACGATCGATGTATTAATAAGGGCTCCCATGCATAAAATATTTTTTTTTGCCCAATTTTACTCTTTAATGGTATCCGTACCCTTTGTGCGCAAGTTTGACTCGCACTTGGCCGATTTTTTTATATCAAACTCAATACAGCCTAGGACTTCGGTTGCACTAATAATAATTTTAATATCACATGGCAAATATAGTTCCGTTTTAGGGTACCGTAGTCAACCAAGTTTTGTTGAGTACAGAACCATAAAACGGAACCCTAACCAGCTGATTTTTTGTATATTGGTAGGTTAATAGTTATATAACTTAAGAGTAACGTAAGTGTCCTACAAATAGAACAATCCATATTTTAGGACCATCAAATCATAGTTACTAACTGCCGCACTCACTCACTCCTACTCTTGACGTGGGAGAGCCATGTTTCGGCACGAATGGGCCGGCTCGACCGGAGAAATACCACGGGCTCACCGGAAAACCGGCGTGAAATAGCGCTTGCGCTGTGTTTTGCCGAGTGAGTGAGTTTACCGTAGGCCCAATCCCCTATCCTTTTCCCTTCTCTACCCTCCCTTATTTCCTTCCCTACCCTCCACTATTCCCTTCCCTACCCTCCCCTATTACCCTATTCCCTCTTAAAATGCCGGCAAAGCACCTGCAGTTCTTCTGATGCTACGAGTGTCCATGGGCGACGGAAGTTGCTTTCCATCAGGTAACCCGTTTGCTCGTTTGCCCCCTTATTTCATAAAAAAAACTCAGAGTGGAACATTACTTAAAAAATGTAATCAATTCAAAATTTTGACATAAGCCCCATACGTCATTATCTGTCAAGCTCTTCATTAAATTGAAGGTTAATCATAATTAAATATCTCTGAGTACGGCGGTAAGTCTTTAACTGAGTTTTTTAAGCAACCAGTAGATCTCGTGAGTCATGGTTATGAATGATGTTGTATGTTCATTACATATTATGAGTATAAAGCTCGTGTCCAAAAACACGTTCGTTATCTCTAATTAAAGTTGGCATGCGATGTAATAGTTACCGCTAATGTATCTCCATATTTATAACGTAAATGATGTACATGATTTTCAGAACTGTCTTTAGATTTATAGTTATTACTAGGGCGTCGCACGGGTATAAAATATATAGCCACTGAAAAAATGATTAAAATCGATAGCCTATGATCCTTCACGTGGTCTACTTCTTATCTGTGCCAAATAACATAAAAATTGCTCCATAGTTCGGGAGACCTTTCAAATAATTTCTCCCGTTTTTTCCATATTCTCCTATTAGTCTTAGCGCGATAAAATATAACCTATAGCCTTTCTCAATAAATGGGCTACCTAACACTGAAATAATTTTTCAAATCGGACCAGTAGTTCCTGAGATTCGCGTGTCCAAGTTAGCCCTTTCATTGAATTTTCCCCGTTTTTTCCACATTTTCCTCTATTTCTTTGCTCCTATTAGTCTTAGCGTGATAAAATATAGCCTATAGCCTTCCTCGATAAATGGGCTACCTAACACTGAAAGAATCATCAAAATCTGTTGAGTAGTTTTAAAGATTAAAGGGAACAAAGGGACATGAGGGAAAAAAAGCGACTTTGTTTTATAATAAGTATAGATATAGATAATAATAATAATATAATATATATGGACGCTTCACACCACGTCAGTCTGCTAAGTACCTGAAGGACTTGTGTTACAGGTACCAGACAACGAAAATATATTTAATAGGGGTGGGCCGAAATTCGTTTTACATTTGGTTTAACTTAACCGAACTTCGTCATTCGGCCGAATTTCGGTTAAAATGCTGAACATTCGGCACTAAATATATTTGCACTATCATAATAGAAATTATTAAAAAAAAAACATATTATCTGTAGTAATAGTGAAATAAAATAAGTCTGATACAAGAACTATACTCATTCATAGTCATTTAAGTACTTATTTGAATTAGAAAAAGTAATCATATGTGATAAACAAAAAACTTAAAAATTGGTCTTTTTAACGACCAGTCTTAAAAATGTTTGGTTACTTAAACAAACAAATACAAAATTAAACCGCTCTTCTTACTAACCAAACCAGCTTCAGGAATCAAACCAGGTTTATGGAGAGAAACTATAAAGAATTATGCATTTTTTAAAAAATATATATATATTTTTTAATAAAATAAATAAATAAATAAAAATAATACTTAATCAATAACCAAAAATTTTGACTTTAGTTTTACTTTACAATTAATGACTAGCTGGCTAACGGCCCCGCGGGGAAGTGAGGAGTGCGGGCGGGCACATCTAGCAATATTTGCAGCAAGTGCGTAACAACACGACAAAGCGCGGCGAAATTGAACCGAAGTTCGGCCGAACTTCGGCTGGATTTTTCATTTTTACCGAATGTTCGGCCGAAGTTCGAATTCGGTTCAAACCACATTCGGCCCATCACTAATATTTAATACTTTTTATACTATGCATATATTTAAGATTTTTATTATATGATCCACATATTTAATGCACATCCATGACCCAGGAACTTTATAAACTTTTTGTTCCGTCGGCGGGACTCGAACCCTCGACCTCCGGCTTGAGCTACCAACGCGCTCACCACTGCGCCACGGAGATCGTCATAGATGTAGATTTATAATTATTATTGTTATTACCAGATGATGCCCGTTGCAACTCCGTTGCGCCAAAATTTGTTTATAATTCGAGTACCGACTACCGTACTTTTTTCCGGGATAAAAGTATCCTATTTTTTCCCGGGACTCAAAGTATCTCGATACAAACAGCAAAATTGGTTCAGCGGTTTGTGTGTGAAGAGGTAACAGACAGACAGACACACTTTCGCATTTATAATAATATGGATTTCAGGTAATTGGAGAGTAGAGTTTGAAGATAGACATTTTATTAAGAAAATTTTAAAAGCAACAAACAATACATTCCGTTTTGCATTAGGGATAAGAAGTTAAACGATTTTGAATAAACTTTTAATATTATAATAACATTTCTATTTTACATTTTTAAGTTGCTCGCTATTCTGAAGTTTCAAGAGCACTGAATAGTTGGGAGTTTGGCAGGGGTTTGAACGAAGACTGGGCAAACTTCACAGTTGGGCAACTTTGGCCAAAGTTTGGCCAAATCGGAAATAGGGCACCTGCACCCAAACTTGATCAACCTTGTACATTTGTTCAGGTATTACATCGGCAACATTTGAGAACTTAATCTTTACTCAGATAGAAAAATCTACAAGGTGTAACTAAACAAAATGAAATTCCTTATACCTAATTAATATTTCACTGTAAGAGTACCTAGCAGCGCTCTTAAAGTTACTTAATACTTCTATGTTTCAGAAATTCCATTTCATAAATCAAAAAATGCTACTCATTCAGCTATTCTACTTTTACAGTGTTCTCTATACAATAATACACACCCTTAGTATTATCATTTTTTTACATCCTTTTCTAGGTTTTAAATAATTAACAACAACAAAAATTTCGTAAGTCAAACAACAATTACGGTCAAACTAAAATTTTCCGACATTAAAAAAATAACCTTGAGTTTGCGAAAGTGATGACGTCAGCACATTCGCGAAGATCGAATTTATCGACGATCTATCGACTAGTGATGGGCCTTGACCTCACCACGCGAGGTCTCGTGATAGGGCTGTACCCCTCACTAGATTACTATCTGTGAGCTATCTGATATAATAGCTTGTGCTAGTGATCTTAGATAATAATAATATTATAATCGTCAAAGTCATAGGAAACGTTGAATTTAATAATAATCAAAGGAGACTTATGTTAGAAGGAACACAACCTTAATATTGTTTGTGTTGATTACATATTTATGTTTAATAATGTTACTAAATAGAATAGGTATTACAGCAGACCTCTTCGATAACATTTTATGGAGAAAAAATGTATAGCGAGACCATTCTGCTAATGTAGACATTAGTCTTGTCAATCTTCGTTTTTCTACGGAAATTCATTACAGATGACTAAAAAATCTTCTATAACAGAGCAATTACGCGTAATTTAGTATTATAATTGAGTCTTAAAAAATCCAAATCTTTTAAAAGATACTGAAAGCGCCATCTATATTTTTATAGGGGAACCAGTAAAGCAATTAGTTTCAGCTGAAACCGCGCAAATCTGTGTAGCGCTAGTGTGCCCGAATTTCAGCTTCGAAAAACTAGCTAAAGCTTTTTTTTCTTTATTCTTTAGATATAACGTTTTGTATAAAATCATAAGGGTTATATTATTTATATATTTTGTCTCTGTCACACAGAATTTAAGTTTTAAATTAGCTGTGTTTAATCTTCAGATAAGTTATTCGTCACTTGTTTGCCGATTATGAAATATCATAGTCAAAAAAAATGGTTTCGCCAGTTTCGGTAGCGAAGTAAGATGTCAAAATGTATGGGATTTGACATAATCAAATGTATCGCAAGCGTCATGAAACTAATTATACTGTACTCGACGAAACATGGCGGTAGCGGTCGTTGACTGTCTGTCAAAAACTTGTCATTTTCTATATAAACCACGATTGACAATGAAGTGTCAGTGTTGTCAATCGTGGCTTTGTATAGAAAATGATAAGTTTTTGACAGGGAGTCAGTGACCGCTACCGTCATGTTTCGTCAAGTAGGTATAACAGTGTAGTGTATTGATAAATAAAGATGGCCGCACTACCTATGAGTGGGGGCTTGGAGAATATGGCCGCCAGACGTCAGAGCTGTCGTCCACTTCTTACCGAGCCACCGCCGAGACTAGAGCGTTCAGTGAAACAGTATTCTGTGTTTAATTTACTCCTTCAACGATAATGTACCAATGGTACATACAGTATAGCTTACATTAAGGCCCGTATTCACTTTCATTAGTAATAAGTGCAAGTAATTAGGACAGGTGATTAGTTATTAGGAAAAAGTAAGTGTGGACAGCGACTGTTTAGTGCAAGTGATTAGCCGGCTGCGTAGTAACGTGATTAGTTCTGTATTCACTTTGATTAGTGATTAAGTGCAGGTGACTAATACAGGTGATGAGTGATTAGTAGAAAGTAAGTGTGGACAGCGACTGATTGACTTGATTGACTGTCACACACTTGCGAGTGCAAGTGTGTGACAGATGAAAACCAACTTTGGTTTCGTTTGACAGCTCGAGATTGTTACTATTATTCCGCTAGGTATATTAACATTATGGGCCAGACTGACGTGGTGTGCCGTGTGAAGCGTCCATAGATATAGTATATCATTATTATAATATATACCTAATAAAAGTACAAAAGGACACCCTTTCAATTACTTCCATACTAATCCATACTTATTACTTACTAATATACTAATAATATTATAAATGCGAATATGTGTCTGTCTGTCTGTTATCTCTTCACGTTTATACCTTAGAAGTCAGAACCGATTTTGCTGAAATTTGGTATGGAGATACTTTGAGTCCTGGGAAAGGACATATAAAAATACTTCATGGTCAAATAGTTTTTAATAAAACCAATATTAAAAATGAAGGACATGTCAAAATAGCAGTTTTATTTTTGAAACTTGGACACTCGTGTTGACAGCTACTACTGAATTTACTAAATTAAATTACTAAAGAGCCACTAAACAAGAATTGGACACTACTTGCACTACACACCTGCACTCCACTGCCTTAATTACTAGTCACTTGCACTTGCACTAATCAAAGTGAATACAGGCCTTTTATGTCAAATCCTATAAGTATTTTTGAAATTTTACTTCGCTTAAGAAACTAGGGAATGCATTTACACAATGCTCTCAAGATTATTAGCCAACTGTATTCGATAATTTAGATAGCGAAGTTAAAGTTAATGATGACTAGAAGTTAGGGAACACATCTAGTTATTTATAAATAATTCGGTATTTTCTATTGATTCGTAACGCCAAAGGACAGAGCAATAAACAATAAGTTATTTACCCCAAGGTATACCTGGTCCCTGGCATATACGACACGATTGGAAAAGGGAAATATACCTTTACGACGGTTTTACTGCCCATTCCTTATGTAGGTTAATCATTACTGCAAATTCGATGGGTTTTTTTTATGAGACCTACCGCCTTTGGGCCGAGTGTTTATTATACTAATAATCGCGTTAATGTGTTTTGGATGTTTGTGTCAGTTTCAAAAGCTGTTGCAATAAATGTTTACGCACGTACTTTATAATATATTCGTCTGCAGATTGTTTTTTTTAAATCCATACTAATATTATAAACGCGAAAGTGTGTCTGTCTGTCTGTCTGTCTGTCCGTCTGTCTATCTGTCTGTTACTTCTTCACGCCCAAACCGCTGAACCGATTTTGCTGAAATTTGGTATGGAGATACTCTGAGTCCCGAGAAAGGATGTAATGTATGTCACACCTCCCTCCTATATAAGGTAGATTTAGTAATAATTAAAGTTAGTTAATAAAGATCAGTCGCGACAAAAACATCTTTCAATTAGTCTCCCAAGCCTGCAACATTGCATGGCGACCCTGCCAGTGCTGCCTTGTGGCAGCGCTGCGCAGCTGGTACAGGGGATGTATAAGTGAATTTTTATAATTGGACTTAAAATCAAAATATATTAAAAATACAAAAAGTGTAATTAAACAGTGACTGATAAATGTGGACATAATATTTTAGTGGTAAAAACTGAATGGCCATTAGTTTTAAATTAAAATAATGCAGGATTAAAAAATATGAATAAATACCGTAGAGACTAAAATAAATACAAATCTGTTAAAATGTGATAAAAATATCAATAGTAATAATAATTTAAAAAAGAAGACTCGGTAAAAAATAATAAACTAAAAGAAAATACATCGAAATGTTGCAAGAATAATATTTGCCGTTCGCGTTGCTAAAAATCTATGGAAGAAAAAATTTAAAACTTTGGAGTGGAAATGTAAAGCAGGCAGCCGGGAGTTGATGGTGTCAGATGAGTGGAATATGCAGGCAGCCGGGAGATGTTGGAGTCGGATGAGAGGAATGTAGAGCAGGCGGCCGGGAGATGTTCGTGTCGGAAGTGGATGCAGCCGGGAGAAGAACAGAGGATGGAAAAATGCGATTTTAGCAGTACTTGTTTTATGTCAAAATTTTAAAATAAAATAAAATAATATGTCATTCATTTTGTAACTACAGCGGTATGTAATGGAAGAGTATATTAATTATGTTTCAAATCTTTCTAAATTTAAATTTTATGTTCCGTTTGAAAAATATAATTAGAAATATAACATACAGTAAGTACATAATAAAAATAATAGTAGTAGAATTTCACTTAACACTTAACAATATATTCAATTTTATGTCTAATATTTCGATTAACATAGTTTTGAGTAAAATAAATTAAATTGTTGGAATAAAGATTTCGGTAAAAATAAGTAAAGTGAAAAATTAACAGTTAATTAATTAGTAGAAAGTCAGATTGCTTTATGAAATAAATTAGTTTTTGCGAAATTTTGAATGTTGGTAATATTTTGATGATATGTTTTATAATAGGTAACTGTCTTATTGGCATTTTCAAATAGTTGCAGTAACTAATATATTTAAGACATTTACCCCAGGTACTATTTTTTTTTTGTGTGCATATTAGCATAATAATCATTATCAAATTATTCAGAATCATTTTTGGATAAGGTTTTTAGCGATATAACCCAATAAAAGTATTTTTGAATACCTTTACATGTTTAGTGTTTTGAGAGTAAAATAATTTTAAATAATGGTATTATTCTGCAACTTGCAAAAATTTTGTATTCTTTTTTTTTTTGGAAAATAACGATTTAATATAACATTTGAATGAGATTAAATTAAAAGAAAATAATGTTAATTGGACAAGTATTCGGAAATAAAATTTATTTTTAATTTAGAATGTGGATTTGATAAGTATCTAATAGTTACTGTGCTGTTGTAAAGAAAAAGTTAAAAATTTAAAACAGGGTGTTGACGATGAATTTTCATATGAAGTAAGTTCTGGCATTCATGAGTAGTACAAATATATTTTGGTTTAATCGTATTTTTACAGTACTTATATTAAGAAATAAATATGTGTGGTATTACTAAAGTATTTTAAAAATAGGAAATTGTGTAGAACGATGCTACTTTTGAAAAGTTGAAGGGTTCTTAAGTTTGTTTTTGGAATAGAGGAATACATAGCAACTCATAACTAATCAAATAATATGCGCAGTTGGTTAAAACAGGTAGGTAACACCTCAGGTAAGTTTCCACGATATGCAACGCCTTTGTGGGAAAAGCGTCAAATGTCCGCGGTGCCAACTCAGCATTCGCGCAACGAAATGTAAGTAGAAACTTTTTCTGACCGACTTTACAAAAGAGTAGGTTCTTTGTTCGGTCAAATATATTTTAGTCATAGGCTTGTACCAAGTAGATATAAATTTTGTTAAAAGAATTTTAATCAACAT
This sequence comes from Lysandra bellargus, assembly GCA_905333045.1. Classification (NCBI taxonomy): domain Eukaryota; kingdom Metazoa; phylum Arthropoda; class Insecta; order Lepidoptera; family Lycaenidae; genus Lysandra; species Lysandra bellargus. The sequence continues at coordinate 5,714,407 of HG995356.1, forward strand.
ATTAAATTTCTTAAAAAAGTATAGATTACGTCTTTGAAGGAGGTTCTTTTATGAAAAGATTTTGGAGATTTATTGTTTTGCAAAAAAAAAAAAGTGTTGTTTTAAATAATATAAATATCTAATTGCAAACTAAAATAGTTTGATTTTTAATCATTTTTTTAATTCAGTAGTAGGTAACATTTCTTTTCGTCGTTTGTGTAAGTAATTTTAATTTTTCAAAATTTAGTAAAAGTGGTAAAAGCTTCAAACGGGTTAGTAGTTACGTAAAATGTTAAATTTATTTTGTTTTATATGCAAAAATGCAATGTAAGTATTGGTTTTGTGTCACAATAATGAAACATTAAATTTATATTAAGTACAGTACAGTTTGTAATCCAAAATAGATCATCATATTTTGGTTGCGCATAACAATATCAAAACACTTCGTGCATTATATTTGGTACAAAGAAACGTGATGCAATGAGTTTATGCATCCAAATATGTCATGTAAGCGCATTTCATATTTATGTTTGAATATGATTCCAGAAATTTATTTCCAGTAATTAACTAGATGTAAATAACTGTGCATCAAAATATGCAATATATTAAATAATTATAATATCAGTACCAACATAATTTATTCTAAGAATTAATTTTATTAACCTTTACTAAAGCTTATCAGTTTGAATATGAGTAATTTAATAAATTAAAATTATAAAGTTAATATCAGAATTTAGTAAACTTTGTATACAATTTTATATACAAAATTTAAATTTAAGTTACGTAACTACTTAATAATATTTTTAAAAATTATTTAAATATAAGCTTATAAACATTCTTTTTGAAATTTTATGAAATATAATTGAATATAATGTCTTTTTAAAAAGTTTTTTTTTTTCTAAATTAAATAGAAAGTATGAGTTCATTTTTTTAAATTTATTTTCAATAAAAATAATCACGTACATTGCTTATTTTTAGTTGTCAGTTTATGACCATTTGAAATGAAGTAACTGAAAAAGCGCAATAATTCAATTACATTAAAATTAAACGACATTTCATGTAAAAACGTAATAAGTAAAAAATACTAAATTTAAAGAATAATGAATATTATATTATATTTTTAAATCTAAAGCATTAGAGGCGTATTTGAAATTACTTTAATAATAATTATAGGTGCATTAAATTAACGTAAATAAAAATAAATAAGTTGGTTAGGTGATGATTTAATAAAAAAAGTAATGTTGCTATGTACCTATATCAATTCAATTATTTAATTAGAACTTAGAAGTTAATAATGAATAGTTTTGTAATTAAAGAGAAAATAATAAAGAAATAGAAACAATAATAACTTAAATATATTTTTGTTAATAGATAAAAGAGGCACTTTAAAAGGAATAGTACAATATTTAATTAATGCAATAATAATAAAATAGGTCGTATAGAAATAAGGTTTTTATTATCATAGAATGTTTTGTTGCTATGTATTCCGACACAATTAAATTCAGTAAGATTTTAGAAGTTACATATAAATTTTTATTAAAATTATTTTGAATTGGTTCCATGGTTACTTTGTAAATCTTAATGTAAAATTAAAGGTAAAATAAAAGTGAAATAGTAGAGAAAGAGAAACAAAAATAAAAGATGTACTTAGATAACAATATGTTAAAAAAGTAAATTATGCTATGTAAAATAAACATACTTTTTCAGTGAACTTATGAAAATATAGAGAAAGGGAGAAATAATTCTTGAAAATGTATTAAATTCTTTTTAACTACTTTAGTAAGTTAATTGGCTACATTTTCTAAGAAATGAGACTGGATATGACTACACGGATTTACTTAAAAATATTTACGTTCATACGAGATATGACGTAATATTAGAACGTACGAATACGTAGAAAGGATTAGGAATGTGATATTTGGTTTGCAAAATAGCTTAAAGCTATTATTTAGGTATAGAAATGGTTATTTTGAAGTTAGGAAATAAGGGTTTTAGTGTTTTTAGAAGGCATTTGACTGAAAAAGGATTGTTTATAGGTTGATAGGGTTGCATCAATGTTTAAAATGTCTAGTAGCTGTTGGCCTGATCACCCAATAGTTAAGGATATTTTAAATATTTATTGCATAAAATTATGGAATGGGTCTTTTGTTAGGCATAGGTAAAGAATAGGTTTAAAAATGCCATAGAGCATTATAAAATACTAGCTTAAATGCTACGTATCGTTGAGGAATAAATAAAATGCCGAGAGCATTAAAAAAAATACGCAAGGGAATCCTTCATTCGATCATGGTGTAAACGAGTTTTCTCTGTGAGAATAGTTGGAGGTCAGGTTGCCTTAAAATAACCTTGGTATTAAATATGGTACAAAATGGTACAAAAATAAATGGTACTTAGAGCATGCTCGGCGGGAACAATCCTTCATTTAAGTAAAATGGTTGGAGACATTTTTTTTTTGGTGGTTAGTCTTAAAAAAGGTCCCGTTTAATGTTGTATAAAATATGAATGTATTGTATAAAATATGAATGTATTGTACCAAATAAAAGTGCGCACATGAAGTAATATATAAAAAATATGTACCATTATAATAAATAAAAGAGTCGACTATAAATAAAAATATTATAAAAAGAAATGTACCAGTAATGTTAATAAAATAATATAAATAAATGAATAGGCATGCATGCATGAAAAATGACAAAAAGAGTTAAGAGCTAATGAATTAAGGTATACCTAATATGAAACGACAATTTAAAATGTAAGTGACTGGCCAGTCCACTAATCAAAAGTATTAGTAAATGATTGATAGGGTAATAAATTTATAATTAATATTATGAGATGAATGACTATAAAACGAGTAGGTTATGTAAGGTGAGTTATGTACCTACCTATTGAAAATGAATGAATTAAGAATACAATTATATTATAGTATTTTATATTCAAAGAGTAAATATTATTGTTATTAATTTAAATATAAAGGTTTCAGAAATTATTAATGAGTATTATTGCGAATTTTTGAGAGTAAATTGAAGAAAAATTGTATTTTTTTTGTAATTAAACTGTTTTTATAGAGGTTCATAAGATATTGAGTAGGTAAATGAGGAATAGAGTTTATATTTTAAAGGGTGTAAGAAAAATTAAAAGGCAAAGTAACCATGTGAAGAACTTTTATTAAAACTCTGAGAAAATGTTAAATGTTTGATATTTTTGTGTATTTAAAAATTACATCGTCAACCACCCATCACTGAAGTAAAACAAAATGTATCAAATTTTAATTAAATAAAACTATACAGATTTGTATTTATTGTAATTTATAATATAAAAAAGGTTTTACATATTAGGTTGAAATGTTAAGATAATATTGTAGTTTTTAGTAAGTATAATAAGAAAAAAAAATGTGTAAAGTAAGTTATGAACTTAGTACATATGATTAAGTACTTTACAAAATAAATATACCTAGTGTAAGTAATTTTTTTTTTCAAAAAAACGGGGGAGGTGTAATGTATGTCACACCTCCCTCCTATATAAGGTAGATTTAGTAATAATTAAAGTTAGTTAATAAAGATCAGTCGCGACAAAAACATCTTTTAATTAGTCTCCCAAGCCTGCAACATTGCAAGGACATAGGATACTTTTTATTCTGGAAAAATGTACGGTTCCCGCGCGATAAACGAATTTTGGCGCAACGAAGTTGCGGGTGTCATCTAGTTGTAAGTGAGATGAAGGAAGCTCTTCCCTGAGCTTCAAACATTATGATTGAAGGTGGCGTGATAGATTCATTGTTTGTTTAGCGTCGAATTAGAGGTCGAGATCCGTGACCTTGGGCTGGACGAAATTGATAGCCTTCGGGAAATGCGGATAAATATACACAAGGAAGTGAGACGAGGCGCAAATAATACTATTAACACATACAGGGTGTAACAAAACAAAGTGATAATATTTTAAGGTGTGTTTCCGTGATACAGGGTGTACTGTGAAAGAAGCAGCACTGAAAGTGACTGATTGATTTTAAATGTTATGCATGACGTTAGTACATTTCTTGAAACATACTCGTAGAAGTGAAAAATAATGTCAACGCTGATTCCTTTACAGTGAATGAACACATACATACCCTAAAGTATTATTAGTTTTGTTACTGTATAGTTTTATTTAAATTCATCGTCAATAATAACAAAATGATGACTGACTTTCTGAATGTTTTGTATGACGTTGGTACATTTCTCATAGAAACATACTCGTAGAAGTGAAAAATAATGTCTAATGATTCTTTTACACACCCTAAAGTATCATTTTTTGTTACTGCATAGTTTTTTTGAATTAATTATATTATCAACAATAGCAAAATGATTTGTTTTATCGCAATAAAATTGCGAGCTAGTGAAATCTGCGCGCTAAATATAGATGGGTCAATACCACCCGCCCCCGCCACCCCCCCAACCGGCGACGCCGCGTCTACCGCGTGAGGTGTTGCCAGTACCACCTGAAGGGAAATTGCCCGAAAACTGCCAGATGCAGAGAAGTGTTGCCAACACTACCTGCGGGGAAATATTCCGAAAATTGCTACGTGAGTGTCATGATTTTATTTTATATAAATGATAAGTTTGTTTTATGTCTACCAATATCGTTTCAATCCCACCACTGCTTTGTTGATGGTAGGTAAGGAAAGGCATTAAATTCAAACAAATTCTAAGACGTCAGTAACAGGATGACTGCCAACAATGTCGATTACGAACTTCGTCGTCAAAATTTATCGAATGTATCTTGACTACGCGCCCTACGTAGTTACTCAATGTGAGTTTTAACTCACATTAAGTAACTACCAATAACCAATTAAACCATCAACCAAACCAAGATACTGCTGAATGTCCCAACTCAGGAGATTGTAGTAAAAAAAGATAGAGAGAAAAAAAAAAACCATCAATCTCTAAGCGGCACACGGCAACCATTGAAAATCTATCGCGTCTACGATTTCTACGATCGAGGTATTAAGTATTTCAAACAAAAACATTCCTTCATTGATCGGACTGGAGTTGTTTATGAATTCGACTGGGGTTAATGACCCTCATTACAAATTCATCGTTTGGGGGTTTCGGTGCGGGCTAATTACTCACGCAACTTATATTTTTATACACTAAACCTTACATTTCTATACACTTACTAATACAAGTTCCTTAAATCATTATTTTGACTTGATTACTATCAAGCTAAATTTTCGTGGGTAGCTTCATTTTGATAAGATCAACAACAATTTTCTTTGCAAAAATTGTCGAAAGTTGTAGCTAACAGAGATAGAAAGGATTAATATATAAATAATAACAAAATGAAGGATTCCAATATATATCCAAATAAAGGATTAATATATAAGAAATATTTCGATTTAATGGTCCTAATATAATTATGGATTATTCTATTTGTAGGACAATGTTACTCTTAAATTATATAAATAGTAACCTATCCAAATACAGAAAATCAGCTTGTTCGGGTTCTGTTTTAGGTTCCGTAATCAACAAGTCCTCGAAGACTATCAAAGTCAAATAAAATATGCAGGGAACTTGTACTATAGGTACCCCTCGAGTAATAAAAATATTTGTATAAAAATATTGTGTAGTGTGTAGTGTGTATACATTGTGTTGTAGTTATGAAATATTTTGTCCTTGTCAATGAACACTTTTTTAAAGTTTCGGACAAAGACAAACAATGTGTAACTATAACACGCAAAGATGCGATGTCTTGCGATGCGAAAAATCTGACCGTTGACCGGTTCAATCGACGTCCCAATATACAGGGCCGTGCATAATTGAAGACACGAGTGGAAGAAGCAGGTAATTGATACTTAAAATTTGCCGTTGTTTTGCATAAATGGAGACTTTAAGGCCGGGAAAATGATTTGAAATAAAAAAATGTGCGCGCAAAATTTAATCAGGCAGTAACCGTACACTTTTCTGCATTAAAAGTTAGCAACTATTTACCCTGAATAGCTGTGCCTGATTTCATTACCTGGCTTGTAGTTTTGAGGCTCGTGCTTTTTCTAAGAAATTAATAAAAGTCTATGTCCATTATAATTTTTCAGTAGCTTCGGCATTAAGGCGTCTCAGAAAGACACACTTTCTCACTGATAATGTAAAGCTCCCTCACCGCGAGCATTCACGTGTAATGTAACATTATAGATTCGTCTTTGAGCATTACATTACAATACTACCACCCTGACTGACATTAGTAACTTTTGATATAGAGCATTCCATGGCTAGTTGATTCCATAATGTCAGATTGATGTACAAGTTGTATCAAGATATTACACATTGTATCATTACAAGTAGCGCATTGTAATGATCGGCTCTCCTCCCTCACTGATGTAATACTCGACTCTGTAACGATACATTACAAGCGAATGCTCCCGGTGAGGGAGCACCATAAGTAAATTACTTAAAAAGTATATGTATGTAAAAATGTATGTAGTCTTCTTGACATATTATAATTTTTTCCCTCATGTCCTTTTGTTCTCTTTAATCTTTAAAACTACGCAACGGATATTGATGATTCTTTCAGTGTTAGATAGCCCATTTATCGAGGAAGGTTATAGGCTATATTTTATAACGCTAAAACCAATAGGAGAATGTGGAAAAAACGGGGCAAATTATTTGAAAGGGCTTATCTCGCGAATTACTGGAGCAATTTTTATGTTATTTGGCACAGATAAGAAGTAGATCACGTGAAGGATCATTAGGCCATCGATTTTAATCATTTTTTCAGTGGCTATATATATTATTATACCCGTGCGGCGCCGGGCGTGTCGCTAGTAATAATTTTATTTAACAAAATGAAATAAAAGTATTGTGGAACTCGTAGCTCGTAGCGGCCTACGCCGTAGCCCGTAGCGCTACGAGCCTACGCCGCCCCCGCGTAGACGTCACAAGCTCAACTTCTATTAGCTTCATATGAGCTTTGCAAGCTTTAGCAAGTGTCAATATATTTTTAGCTTTAGCTTTAGTGTCAATATAATATAAAATTTATATAGTGGACTTATTTTTGTTCCTTTTTTCGATTTTATTTAATATAGCAATAAACTTTGTTGGCAGTCATCTTATTGTTAATAGCTTAGATTTAGTTTGGAAATGAATGTAAATAGGAATTTTGTAAAATATGAACCCTTAAATTGGTAATAATTGGGTAAAAAAGAATTATTGGCATAGATTATGGTCTAGAGGAAATAATTGAGTATTTCTTCTTATTGTATAGGCTTCAAAGGTACAGGAATAATCGAAATAAAGTTTATTATAGATGACTATAGAAAAAAACGGTTCTCGTTTGTACAAACGGCGTCGCTGGCAATACTCAATAACATCGAAACTATAAAAACTAAACTTCTAATCCCATGGTTTAAAGATAACTTTCGCTAGTAAAAGTTATATAAAGCTTATTTGGCAATGGCAGCAAGGCAGTGTGGCAGTGTGGCAGTGGGATAGGCTTTAGGCTGCCAACAGTCAGGTCAGTGCAAAACCAGTGCAATTTTAGCCATTTTCGGTTTCGTCGCTATGTAGATTACGCTCCGAATCTAATTTCGTATACGCGAATGCCTGTACGTTCGTGGAAATGAGATGTTTAGCTAAATAGTTCGTTCTATTTAAAGATTGCTTTCTACGTCGCACACTGTATTCATTTTGTCATTTTTTGAATATACTAAGGATTACTTTTGTTGCAATATATATCGTTTCTAGATTTATTTTTAGATCATAGTAAATAATATACGAGGGCGGCACTGAAAATTTCGGGAATCAAGGAGGTGACACAACAGTACTATTTAAAAATATGTTTATTGCTTTTCGAAGTATTCTCCGCGAAATTTGACATACGATGGAACCAATCATTGAAGCAACCATTCCATTCGGAAGTTGGGGTCTCCAAAATGGCCGTTTTGTAGGCGTCCACAGCTTCTTCAGGTGATGAATATCTCTGACCACGCAATTTATTCTTTATTTTAGGTAAAGTATAGAAATCATTAGGGCTTAAGTCGGGGCTGTACGGCGGATGGTCTAATAATTCTATGTTTTCTTGCTCTAAAAATTCTTTTGTTCTGTGCGTGGTGTGAGAATTCGCATTGTCGTGATGGAGGATGATGCGGCGGTTGCAGTTCTCTTTACGGAGTTCAGATACGACCTGTAGCAAACAAATGCTAGCATACTATTCTGCATTAACCGTTCTTTGTCCCTCAAGAGGAATAGTCGCAATATGGCCGGTTTTGGAGACAAACGTGGCCACCATTTTTTTTGCAACACTCCGTGAACGAACAATTTTTGTTGGCTTTAACTCATTTTCGAACACCCAAACTCGTGACTGGTTTTTAGTTTCGGATTCGTACGCATATATCCAGGATTCGTCACATTTAAATAAATAAATGGTATTCGATTTTTAAAACCAAGGAGTTTTCAATTAAAAAGATTTTAATATGACAGGAATAGTGGAAGTATTCCATTCCCGATATTTTTAGTACAGCCTATGCATTTTTTAATTTTTTATAAGTATAAGTATATTTTTTCAGTTTTCAAGTTTGTGAGTATTTTTATACTAAATAACTTCTTAACATGATTTTGATGGACATGCAAAGCTAGTTGCAGTAAAAAGTATGACTAACGCCTGCTTTTGCTAGTTTCACTCGACAAATATTGATTTGGCTTTGTTCGTTGACATTTACAAAAGAAATTCAGTCTTTATAGAGTTGGCAAGGACATGCAGCCTATGTGTAGACTGTAAAAGATTATTATAGTTCAAATGAGAACCGAGGCACAAATCTTAATTTAAAATGTCAAAATGTATGCCTCGTTATTAGATTTTATCCTAGCCTACCCTAGCACATGTGCTATAATGATCGTAACTAATGTTACCTACAAACTGTTGCTTGACAGACAGCTGGTGTGAACAATACGTGGGAGAGCCATGCTTCGGCACGAATGGGCCAGCTCGACCGGAGAAATACCACGTTCTCACAGAAAACCGGCGTGAAACAGCGCTTGCGCTTGTTTCGCCAAGTGAGTGAGTTTACCGGAGGCCCAAACCCCTACCCTATTCCCTTCCCTTCCCATCCCTACTCTCCCCTATTACCCTATTCCCTCTTAAAAGGCCGGCAGCTCTTCTGATGCTGCGGGTGTCCATGGGCGACGGAAGTTGCTTTCCATCAGGAGACCCGTTTGCTCGTTTGCCCCCTTATTTCATAAAAAAAGTTGCGAAACTCACGCATTTCATCTAAACTAGCCCCTAGACGATCAACTATATTGTGCAATATCACGCTTCAATTTTATTGATTAGTTTATTTGACAATTAGATTGAAGGTGCGCAATTCTCAATATCAACCCTAGACGGTCAATAATATTACGCTATACGTGATATTTGCGCAATAAAATTGCTCGTGTAGGGTCCCACTAAGTGCCACAAGATTATTATCGGGTAGTAGCTATAATCTATATTATATTTTGTGCTTAATAATCAATGTCACAATTAAGGTCAATGTGTGGCATCCAGTGTCCATTCAGTGACACTGAACTTGAAAGTTGATCTCGATGTCACGCAAAGGACAATTACCTCATAAATTTAGTTAATAGGGTTACCATTAATAACATTAATGAGGGTCTTCTATATATCATACTAGATGACGCCCGCAACTCCGTTGCGCCAAAATTAGTTTATCGCGCGATAACCGTACATTTTTCCGGGATAAAAAGTATCCTATGTCCCGGGACTCAAAATATCTATTTTGCTGGGTATGGACCCAGCAAAATAGAAATTTGGGCGTGCAGAGGTAGCCGACAGACAGACAGACACGTTTCGAGGTAGAGCTATGCTGGAACCGTAGAGTTTTACGTGTCAAATAATAATAATTGTCATACTACATATCGTACCCATAGTAAACTATATATAGTAGTTATTATCATGGAGAAATATCGATGTTACATAACTCTTATGATTTCAGTCACGACAGTGTTTGTCGTCGATGTAAGTGGCCGAGTCGTTATCATTCACGGTTTGAATATATAGGATAATGAACTCAATTATAGCAATAATATCCGGGTTTACTTAGGTGATGGGAAATAACATGTGATTTGGTAATCACGTAAACTAGCTTACCCGACAAACGTTGTTTTACCATATTATACGTGTATCAAAAATAGTGTTGCCCGATCCTCAGATCTATTCAATAAGCACACAAAATGTCATCAAAATCGGTCCACCCAGAGAATTTGGCAAAAACACCACTACAACATATTTAAATCAATTTTAAGTCATAATGTAACTGTAAGCCAAGATAATAAAAAAATGAGACACAGTTTATAAAAACAGCATACTAAGGTTTAATATAAATTAGTTATGTTTTTAATACAATGTGTGAACAGCTTTAATGTTATCTTCAGTAAAATGTGTGAAAAAAAAATAGTCATAAATTAGAGATAATTTAGTCTTATCGATCTACATACAGTTTGGCGACAGCTCTATGTTTTTGTAAAGCTTTACAAGACCTTGGGTAGACAGTTCTTCGAAACACAATAATACGGTATTAGCCAACATGAATTATTCAATGTTCATGTTATGCGCGAATAGCTAGCAGTGCGTTACGAAACGAAAATGGCCACTTTTCCTCATATAATGAATGTAATGAGTACAGTGACAATATTTTTTCATTATAACTAAACTTATTATTACAAGAAATATCGTGCCAATAGTTCTTAATGATTTGGATATTGTGTACAACATGGTTCCGGTAAAGATTCGTTTATCACGCTGTAATAATAAAATATTTCTACTGATCTTATATCCTTTATATTATGTTGTTTGTCTGGATTCTTTTTTATAAATTTCATCAAAACCGCTTAAGCTGACGAAGTTACCGATAAACATTTTTAAAATGTTGAAAATAAATTTTTATTAAACCAAGTCTTACATTTATAATCAATTAGCCTAAATACCTGATTACTACAGCAAATAACAGATATACCTAAAAAATTACAAGAGAAATATAGACCGTACATTATTGATTTGGGTTTTTCTAATTCTGGGGTCTGAAAAGATGTTTATCGATCCAAAATTACTTGATAACTATTATAACGCTGTACTTTAACTTTGGAAAGAGTATAATTATGCCTATAATGATAACTAAGCTTTTAAGCTTTTTAAGCTAGCAATAATATTATGTGCTCAGTGCCTCTAATGATGACTTAATATTATTATCAAGTTGAATGTATTTTGTCAACAATTACTTACCATTTTTAAGTCATGTATAGTTATAACAACAAACATTTCTGCAATTATTACATTTATTTATAGCTAGAACTGTGAGAAGAGGCATCATTTCGTATTGATTCAGAAAGCTATGAAATTCTTTGTCATTTCTCAAGGTTCTGACTATAATATGGTGACAAGCGCAAATAAAACACGATTGCATATCAACATTTATTTGAACAACAACATACAGTACCACTGATGATGTAAGAAGCAACATCAAGGACATTGAGAACAGAATAGAAGGAAACAGAAAGTGAGAATGAAGTGAAACAAAAAATAATAAAATATGTTTTCTCTTCATATTGCCATCTTTTACCAAATTATTTGAAAAATTATTGTAATAGAAAAATATTTAACCGACTTCCAAAAAAGAGACATCTAATTCTTTATTTTTACAACTTAAAACCAAATTTAAACTTAAAAACACAATATAGGTAAACTTTGTACAAATAGGCGGTCTTACTGCTTACAGCAGATTCTGCCAGACAACCTTGAGGTGGATTATTTTCAACCTTTTGGCTGCCACATAAAAATATTTTTACGTAGTTACGTGACTGCCAAAATAATGTTTTGAGAACCATAAAAGAAAATCTTGTGAATTTCGGCCAATCAAAAAAAGTGAGCGGAGAAGCAGAAAAGAACATCGAAAGATAGAAAGAGACGTACAGATGGTTGGTTTGGTCGTTGTCATTACTGTGGGTCGGCTGCGAGCCCGACCGTCGCAGACGCCAGATGGCGTGGCGGGCGGCCACCAGTCGCGCGAACCCGTGACGAGCCACGCTCGCTTCCCGCTACCCGCTCCGCTTGTCGCTCCACTCAACAAGTAGCACGCGGAACAGCGCTCACCATATGAATGACAGGAATGACGGGCCAGGGATATATACACAGGATGGATCGAGGATACAGCTCCGTTACTTACCTAGTAGCAAAAGCTCGCTTAACTAATATCACAACCGAGTATCACAAAAGCGGTGGCAAGCGAAGCTCCGTGGACGGCGGCTTTTTAACCTAACTACTGTAAATGTGCTAAAATATATTGATCACAATAAGCTTTATCACTATAAAATGTGCCCGAGGACTTATGTAACGTAGCTGTAGGAGTAAGGACGAGCGCATACATGCGCAGGGCTGGGAGTTTGGGCGAGCACTGCCTGACGCGCCCCCGCCCCCGCCCTCGCGCCGCCCCCGCCTTCCCCTCGCCCCCATCTAGACGTCCTAGGCTATAAGCACTTATTGAACATGGACGATAACGAGAGTACTGAGGTACTACTTTTATATATAATAGATTTTCTATTTTTAGAGCACTAGATTGAAATTTGTTTTCGTGATGATATTGTTTGTTTACATTCAAAACATTGCGAATATAATATTATGAGCTGTTAATTGTTATATTTATTTTTTAATTGCATGTACCGTCATGCAAGCAAACATTTTCGTATTAAAAAAAAAGTTTTACTTTCTGTATTTGCAAAATATACCTATGCTTTTTCAACGCCATCTGGCAGCAAATGCTTGAACAAAATGAAAGCTTTGTGAAGTTGAAGTTTTGCAACTTAAGGCGGGATTATAGGCAACTGACATTTTAGAATTTGTGGAAAACTAGCTCAATAGATGGCGCTCGATAGGTACATATTTACTTTTCAAGCCGTCGTCGATTTCAACAATTTTCAGAAATAATGTGATCACGTGGTAAACTCGACATACAGACTAATGATTAACAGAGAGGCCATGTTCATAACCTAATAAACGGAATAATATGTAATTAATTTTATATTGTAATAAGATTCTGTATTACTTTAATATGCTTGTTCTGTACTCACGATTCACGAATATGAAAAAAAGTATTTTCTCATAATAATACATGATATAATTGATTATACAATGTCGAACAAAATAAAGTATTACTCATATTAAGGGACACATCCATGCCCCCAAATTATTCAACCGAAGTACATACTTAGATTTAAAATTCTATAAAGTAGATTCAAAAGTGCAATAATCGTCGCTCACTGCTGGTAGACATGGAGGTTATTTTATGACCTCAATGAGAATGGTTCAAATATTTTTTGTTGTTGGTGGTTATTTGCAATACCTTTAATAAATAGGATGTATAGATCTTATTTCTGTGATGTAGACCCATGATGATCAGTTGTACCTGACGCTGCAGCATCACCTGGAATCTATATTTATATAATATTATAACAACCTCCACAAGTTCAACTACGGAACCCTAAAAACGATAATTCTACTTTCAATAGAGGTAACGTTTTTGACCTGCTTGACAAGTTTTTAATGAATAGTAGATTATATTCACTATAGTTATGCAGATCATATTCATATTTTCTTTGTCGTTTTTAGGAATCTGTTCCCAAAAGAAACCCTTGGTCCGGGAACTTTTAGCTTCGCTGTTTATCCGTCGGTCTGTCTCCAGGTTGTATATCAAGTAACGCGGTAGCTAGATAGCTGAAATTTTCAGAAATTATGTATTTTTGTTGTCACCATAACCACAAATAGAAACAAAATAAAATAAATATTTAAGAGGGCTAAAATATTCAACACAAAAACGCGATTTTTAGGCCTTTTCTGCTCGACATCAATAATGGCAACCTGTAAGTGTTTGAAATATTTATGAATTCAGAATCATTATATTTAAAGTTATTAAAGTTTTATTATTATTATTAAATAATCTATACTAATATTAGACTAGTCTGTCTGTCACCTTTCCATCCTTAAACCACTGAACAATTTTTATAAAATTTGGTGAAGAAAGGACCAAAGATACTTTTTATCCTGAAAAAAATTACGATTCCCACGCGATGAACAATCTTTTGAAGAATTTCCAATGTGATAGCGGCTATCAACTAGTTCATAACAAAATTAATAATAAAAAATGATCGAAGTAGGATCTCATGCAAAAAAAAAATGTTTTTGGCCTTTTTTTGCTCTATAGGTACCCTTACTACGGAACTACTCGCACTTGGCAAATTTTATTCCTTTATTTAATTAAAAGCATAAAAGTAGCTCTAATGTTAACAATTGTTTAGGCTAATTGTAAGCTATTAAAAAGCCAACATATAACGCTACCAACTATTTTACACTAACTGCCGCAATCACATTGATGTGGAATGTTTGGCGCTATGTAGCCGTAGGGTCTATCTTGTCAATTGTCGTGTCAAACAGCTTTCATATGTCACGAAATAGCTTCCACATGTCACGATATAGCTGTCGTAATAGACAGCGATAATAATAATATGACAGTTATATAGCAGACAGGCATGACTGACACGAAATCAAACATCCCTCATTTAATGAAGAATTTAAAAGAATTGCACCAAGTTGTCGTGAGTAAAAAAATAATAATTGCATAAAATGTAATTTCTTTGCTCTCTACTTTTAAGTATCGTCGTGATTTTTATTCACAAAATACTATATTTTTGATAAAATCAAATAAGGTTTTAGGGTATTTACTTTCGATCGACATTATTTTTTGTGTAAAGTATGGATATAATGTTCGTTAAAATTGTAGTATAACCAATGATATTCAACATATTATACAGATCTGTTACGTTCATACTATTTTCCGGCTTAAATCTGTTCCGAACAAGTTCCGAACAATTTTCAAATTCAAAATTGCAAACATTGACAAATTTGACAGATAAGTGAAACAAAAGATACGAAAAACCATTTACATAAAAGAGACAGTTATATTTTTAAACGTCGAATCGTATCGCTGTCTCTTTCTTTGCCTGAGTTATGACGAAAATTCGATTTTTTCCAGATTGTTCGAAAAAATAATTGAAAATGTAAATAATGGAGGTATTTATTGCAATCAAGACATGTGGTAAGAGATTCCATGTGTTTTGTTTTCTTTTGAGTCATAATTGGTACATTTTCGAAACACGCACGACGTCATTTTCAATTTATTTAGGTAAGACAAGACGTGGCACGTTCGTGAAGTGCGTTCAATGGTTCGATGCAGACTAAATAAAGGACGGGTCAATTGGCCCGTATTTGAAGCTTCACAATGCGCGCGGTAATAACATATCTGCTTTGAGTTTTTTATAAAATATATCATTGAGAACATAATATCATATCATACTAAAATCACGGTGTTTCTATGAATGTTGATCTATTCGCTTGATAATATTATTTTTAACGATTTATTGTGCAGATTTACCATTTTACTCCAGTGCTAAAATGTTATATGTTTCCATTGCTATGAATTGGACATGTTCAATAAAATTCTTGTTTAGCATACTTATTATCATTTTACAATGTTTTGACACATCCGTTAAAATCAGTCTCTTTGTTGTGGCACTCTGTACATTATTATCTGACTTAGCTGTAATATTTGTATTTATGACTTTAAAACCTACCAAAAACGTATAAATGATCGTTTGGCGAATGTAAATTATTAAATATATATCAATAAGATACCTAATAAGGTAGTTTCTCACCAAATAATTAGGTTACAAAACAATATTGTAATATTTGTAAATCAAACATATTACCTATGTTCCGAAATAAGACCCAGTTTACTGACCAGTGATTAAGACGTCATCTTACGGCGCTGTATTGTACTGGTATTCCACCAGTAAGACAAGTGTGACGTATTATAATCACATCACAACAAACACATGTTCGATAATGCACTGGCAAATATTTCGAAACGAATCAACGTATGGGACCACGGCGATTCTAGGCCTAAGGAGCTCTGGCCAGTATACTGGGATATATTTGTGAACGTACTCTAGGTTTTCTACAGGGTGTAACAAAAACTAGTGATAATACTTTAGGATGTGTACGTGTTCCCTGTAGAGAGTTCACTGTGAAAGTAGCAGCGCTGAAAGACCAAAAAATTTTTTCACTTTTGTATGGGGAAACTCGTGACGCTCGGGCCCTTGCCCATACAAAAGTGAAAAAAAAATTTGGTCTTTCAGCGCTGCTACTTTCACAGTGAACTCTCTACAAGGAATACGTACACACCCTAAAGTATTATCACTTGTTTTTGTTACACCCTGTATAGATAATCAGTCTCTGAAAGACAGATTTGACTGACATTGTCATTCAATTATTATCTATTAAAACGCCTGTGGAATTGTTGTGGCAAATATTTAAAAGCAAATTGCTATTGCAAATCAACAAATCGTTCGAATTTGTGATCAGAACGATTTATCTTTATTACTGTTACTATTTATCAAAAACTAAGCTGACCCTAACCTTCGAAATCATAATTGAAAATTTTTTGTGTAAAAATATTTTTTCCTGCATTTACTTTCACTGAATTCTGGTCGAAATAAAATTTCGAAAGCATCATACTTTATTACTCTTTTTAATCAAAATACTAAGCTGACTGGGACCTTGGTAAGGAACGTAACAAACCTACAACAAATGTTTAAATGCTTATAATTACTCCTAGTCAAAGTTCTAGTGAAAATAAAAACACGAAATTTCACTAATCCTCGTTGTATACGGCCAAACGCGTCTTGTAGAATTTTACATGATGATGCTACATATAAAGGCAGTGTCTTAAAATACCTAAAAAGTTACATAAGCAGATGTTAAAAAATAGAGCTTTCAGAAACATAATCCAAAAAGTTTATAAAAACATAACACCTTTCACAAAATTACCGGCAAAGCTTTTAAGAAAAACTTTTTTACACCTAAAAATATGTAATAATTATTGTAAAAATAAACAGTAGACAGCTTTTTTGCTTTTCCCCTGTGTAGTAAAAGGGAAAAAAACAAAAAAAGCCGTTATAATATGCTTCAAGAGAATCAATATTCGTCACAGAAGCCTTGTGACCCAGTGGCATACGCGCGTGGGTGAAATTGCCACAACTCCGAGTGGATTACAAAAGGGTCGAATGACCTTTTGCGCCCTTCGTAATACACTTGGACGGGGACCAAGAGGACGCGAATAAAAGTGAAACTTCATTAAGTGTAAAAATAAACTCAGGGACTATTGTTGACTGGAATAAGCTACTTGTTGTAATATCATTATGTGACTCACACAATTTTATTACGTAAAAGTGTCAAGCTATTTTAAACTGCTAAGCTGATTTAGGTATATTTGTTATAAAATTTAAGCCGTAAAGAAGTGCAGTTTTTATCACGGAAAAATAAAGTTTTTTACTACAAGCGAAAACTTGTGAAGATTAATCCTTCGATTGTAGATTCATGGAAATCTATTGTTATTCTATTGTTGTCGTGATCACCGCTGATCTTATGGTGCTTAATAGGTTTTTTAATATTTTAGAACTTAGTTAAAAAAGCTGTTATTACCATACCACTATTTTACAAAATAATTAAAGCATTAAATAATAAGTTGCTTAAAAAATATATCCACCCGAGAGCTTTTAACAAACTTAATATTAGCTATTCGCCGCTAGACGGCGCTAATCGACAAGAGACATTTTCCGAAAACAGGTTACAAATCTCGCACATAGATGGCGTTGTTCGTGATGAACGACCACTGAATTCACAATGGTTAAGAGCGGTCTGGAATACGAATGAAGCGACGTCTCGCGAATTTTATATCAGCTACTAATATTATCAGAATGTCTATTAATATTCAAGGTATATGAGCACCACCAAGGTATATTACCATCCACCGTATTAGTTTATAATATGTATACGAGGTGTAACAATACTAAGTGAGAATACTTTGAGTACTGAGTATGGGTCCCTTATATAGAGTTCACACTTCACTATGAAAGTAGCAGGCGAAAGGGCAATTTTTGGTGATTAGTATTTAAGCAAACGACCCAGTGTCTTTGACTTTTTGCATACAAAAGTAAAAAAAGAACTTACTCTTTCAGCGCTGCCACTTTCACAATGAACTTTATATAGGGAAACCATATACACCTAAAGTATTGTTACATTATGTATAAATTATGTATAGGTACACTATACAGGTATCGATAAAATATCGTAATAAGGTTACATCTATACTTATTATAAAACAAAGTCGCTTTTTTTCCCTCATGTCCCTTTTTTCCCTTTATCTTTAAAACTACGCAACGGATTTTGACGATTCTTTCAGTTTTAGATAGCTCATTTATCGAGGAAGGCTATAGGCTATATTTTATCACGCTAAGACTAATAGGGGCGAAGAAATAGAGGAAAATGTGGAAAAAACGGGGAAAAATATTTGAAAGGGCTAACTTGAACGCGATAATCTCAGGAACTACTGGTCTGATTTGAAAAATTATTTCAGTGTTAGATAGCCCATTTATTGAGGAAGGCTATAGGCTATATTTTATCACGCTAAGACTAATAGGAGAATGTGAAAAAAACGGGGGAAATTATTTCAAAGGGCTTATATCGCGAACTACTGGAGCAATTTTTATGTGATTTGGTACAGATAAGAAGTAGACCACGTGAAGGATCATAGGCTATCGATTTTAATCATTTTTTCAGTGGCTATATCTTTTATACCCGTGCGACGCCGGGGCGGGTCGCTAGTACTTATTATAAGACAAAGTCGCTTTTTTTCCCTCATGTCCCTTTGTTCCCTTTAATCTTTAAAACTACGCAACGGATTTTGATGATTCTTTCAGTGTTAGATATCCCATTTATCGAGGAAGGTTATAGGCTATATTTTATCACGCTAAGACTAACAGGAGCGAAGAAATAGAGGAAAATGTGGAAAAAACGGGGAAAATTATTTGAAAGGGCTAACTTGAATGCGCTAATCTCAGGAACTACTGGTCCGATTTGAAAAATTATTTTAGTGTTACATAGCCCATTTATTGAGAAAGCCTATAATAGGCATAAATTTTTCAGTGGCTATATATTTTATACCCGCGCGACGCCGGGGCGGGTCGCTAGTAATATAATAAAAGAAGACTAGCTGCAGGAGTAAGAACACAATTGTGACGTTATCAGCGTGAAGGGACCTTATTGTCGGTATTGAGTTATTAGTATCTCCATAATCTACATTTAATAGGCTATCGAACCATGTAAATAACATGCGTGTAGGTCTGGAAAATATTTAAAAAAAAATGTTTAAACTCGAAAGTCGTAAAAGGTGATATTGAGAAAATCGCATTCAAACTTCAACACCCAAAAAAAGTATGTTATTGTAGGAAGTTACATAGATATCATGTTTTTTAAGAAGTACGTTATATGGTCTTTTAGAATTTAACTTCAGTTATATAATTTTATAACTCTATTCCTGTTGTTTACCACTCCAAAGTGCATGATGTAATGAAAATGTCCAAGATAGTTTTTTATTAAATATTTCATTTATAGTATGTTTTCTACTGGATTTTATAAAAGAATAATATAAAACAGATCAGTTTTTATTAAATAGAGATGTCTTCGATATTAAACAACTTTGTTTATTGTATTTAAAAAATTTTTGAAGAAATAAACATTGTGCTTCTACTAATCTTATTAATCAGTCAAAATTAACAAAAATATATGTTAACTACACTAAAACATAGTCAAATGAAATCAAATATATAAACTTCTATTTAAAAAGTAACTTTTTTCTGTCTTAAAATTCAAGGTAAAGTTTAGTAAAGAGCTGGTACAAACAGTTAACACTTTTCAAAAGGGACCTTATTGTCGGTGATTAAAAGTTTAGTGATATCACATAAAATTAATATACATTTTTACTAACATTGAAGTTCTATTTTTTTAAATAACTTTAATTATACTTTAGTAACAAGACGTGTACCAAAAACATGTAATTTTTCATTTTTACCATAGAAGTATTCATAAATATTAAAAGGGACCTTAATGTCGGTCGTTACATTTTTAGTAATAAAGATAAAAGAAGATACAAAAAAACTATTAATTTCGTAGTTGTAACATTACTTTTCATTTTTTTTTAATATTTATTTAATTATATTTTTCATTATTTAATTATAATGTTTCTGAGATTTCTCTATAAAAATAAAGGAACCTCAGACTTGGTACGACTTTGTCTAGATTTCATTACTTTTTAGGGTTCCGTAGTCAACAAGGACTATTATTCTGGCGCATTTTCACTGGTCGATAGGGCCTGCATGCGGGGTGCGGGAGATTTCTAAAATGCATGCCACGACCAATCAAAACGCGTCATTAGTTGTCATAGACTCCCCGTATGCTGTATACCGCACGAGTTAACGACTAATGAAAATGCGCCCTTAGAGATAAACAAGCAGCTCCATCGAGATTCGAGACTTGGCTAGTTTTTTTTACAGAATGTTTTTGATGGGATTTCACTTATTTTTATAGAAACGTGGGCTGCATATTAATTTTTTTAAGCTGAGCCGTAAGTAGTGGGTTTCATCATATCGCTCGTGTAGTATTGCGCGCAAGTTTGGTTAGGACAATGATTGTCTGACAAGTAAGATGATCCATGGACCATGCGTCGGATGGGCATATAAAAGTCGGTCCTGCGCCTGATCTCTCGCCAGTCGTGTCGGTCTTTCGTCCCACTGGGTTATGCGAGTAAAGGAACAGAGATTGCTCTTGTGTACTGCGCACACACTTGGGCACTATAAAATTACTCCTGCGTAACCGGCCTGGTTTCAATGAAACCAGCCATCGTCACCAAAACCGGCGTGGGAATTATTATTATTATCACACGTGTACATAATATGCATTTCACGTTTTATGTTCAGCAACGTACGGTATGCAACTATTGCAGATCTGTGGGGGCATCACCATATCTCTAATACATCTGAGACCAGCTGAGGGTTCTTCATCAGATACTTCAGAATGAAGCGGCCCACCAAGTTGAATATTTTTTGTAAAGGTGGCATGTCGATCTCTAATAGTTTGTTTGGGCTCTTGTGATTTCTAATCAGGGTCACCAGGTACTTCAGATCTTCGATTATCTTAGTTTTTACGGTCGCGTACCCAAAGGGTAAAAACTGTCTCTCCGTCTGTCTATCTGTCTCCAGGCTGTATCTCAAGAACCGCTATAGACTTCTGAAATTTTCATAGATTGTGCATTTTTGTTGCCGCTATAACAACAAAATAGTAAAAATAAAATTAGTATTTAAAGGGGGCTCCCATACAAAAAAGCTATTTTTTTTTGGTCTTTCTTGCTTGATATCGATAATGGCAACATTTACGCACTTGAAATTTTCGTAAAATCCTCAATTATATATTTACGTTAATTGTTAAACTAAATTGAAATTAAAATTTAAGGGGAGCTCCCATATAATAAACCTAATTTCGAGTCCGACTTGCACTTGGAAAATTTTAATGGTTTTCCTTTTATGTGGCCA
Source organism: Lysandra bellargus (assembly GCA_905333045.1). Classification (NCBI taxonomy): domain Eukaryota; kingdom Metazoa; phylum Arthropoda; class Insecta; order Lepidoptera; family Lycaenidae; genus Lysandra; species Lysandra bellargus. The sequence continues at coordinate 5,735,877 of HG995356.1, forward strand.
TTAAACCCTAAATTCTGTGCCAAATTTCAGCTCTCTGAGTTTATGGAAAGTACATACTTATAGTTCTATTTTGATGATCTTGAATGAGTGAGCGAGTGTCATAAATGAGAAACTTTGCTTTAGCTTAACTACGGAACTTAATGACCTCTAGAGGTTCTCAAATAGGGGCCTAAAATGCGGTGAAATGGTTCCTGTAAACGATGGTACGACAGTGTTCGTTTCGCGCTCTACTTGGCGGGGGCACTGCCGTGCCTCCAGATATCCACTAATCAATATTACCGATTTTCAGCTTGGTACAAATTACTAATAGAATAACAGTAGATACCGTGCCGAAAGAAAGCCGCAATCGACTCTCGACTGCAGCACCGACAATAAGGTCCCTTTTTTACTAAACTTTAAGATATATTTTAAACTATAAAAAATCGTTTTTAAAACCTGTGTCTTTGTCATATCAAAATTTAGAGTCTGTTTATTAATATGGAGCAAAAAAAGAAAATATGATTTTTTTCGACACTTTAAATGCGACTATCTCGGAAACACATATAGCCTTCCTCAATAAATGGGCTATCTAACACTGAAAGAATTTTTAAAATCAGACCAGTAGTTCCTGAGATTAGCGCGCTCAAATAAGCCCTTTCAAATAATTTCCCCCCTTTCTTCCACATTTTCCTCTATTTCTTCGCTACTATTGGTCTTAGCGTGATAAAATATAGCCTATAGCCTTCCTCGATAAATGGGCTATCCAACAGTAAAATAATTTTTCAAATCGGACCAGTAGTTCCTGAGATTAGCGCGTTCAAACAAACAAACAAACAAACTCTTCCCAATTATAATATTAGTATAGATTTCTTACCCCTCGCGTGTAGATTATGACGTAATGCCAACTTCCCTAGCCTTTTCTTTCAGGACCTTTAGCCAAGATGTTTTCTTTATAGCTTCTTTATAAAATCGCTGATCAAAATGTATGAAATTGACACAAGCGTTAGATAAAATAAAATCGACATTCCACTTTTGTTACGTCAAATCCATTCATTTTGATCGGCGATTCTATAAAGGAATGAATAAAGAAAACATCTTGGCTAGGGGTTCTGGTCCCTTACTCAGCCCAGATAAGGCCTTTGTCCCAGTAATGTTAAATGAAAACTTTACAAAGCTTGTTTTATGTATGACACATTATAATCGTAGCGTAGCTAATTTTAGAATACCCAAGTTTGTAGCGATTTCCAACCAAAGTTTATATTATATACTTGCACGGGGAGCCTGATATAATCACATATAAAAAGTTATGACGGCATTTTTAAAAACCTTATAACTAGCTCATGCTATAAATTGCACCTTTAGTCAAAATAATTTAAGGTGGCACCTTGAGCTTTCTAGTCTAGGAGCTATGTGAAAAACGCTCGTACTGCATTCTGTTAGCTTGAATCTATAATAGTCTGTGTCTTTATAAAAGTTCTATATTTTTCTTAAGCTAACAGAATGCAGTGCGAGCGTTTTTCACATAGCTCCTGGACTATAAAGATCAATGTGCCACCTTAAATTATTTTGACTATATATTGATATTACCTAGCTCTTAGTATGATAATCTCCAACTATGTATTTATGAGTTCGAAGTAATATACTTCATACTCAGTTCGCATGGAGTATGCATATTATAATATTATCATCATATGCCAAAATGCCTAGATCTTGTATGTAGATAATAATATTATGTTAGGGAAAAGTCATACTAATCATTATAGTCTAAATAAATACAAATAATGGTTATGATTTTGAAAAGCATAATATCTAATATCTACAGTGTGTTAGAATAAACGACGTTATCCTTGAAACCATCAAATGAGCCCTTCAAAATGAACAACTTTTTCTATGAGAACAATGCTGGGAACTCAAAAAAAATGCCGTCTTCATACCCATACGGATGCCCGGATGGCAATTTGTATGGGTATGAAGACAGATTTTTTTGAGTTCCCAGCATTGTTCCCTTAGAAAAAGTTGTTCATTTTGACGGGCTTATTTGATGGTTTCAAGGATAACGGTGTTTACAATAACATCTTATATACCTACAGCGGACACCCTTTGTCTTTCTAGGCTATCTGTACTCTAACCTGTGACCCATTGCCCGCATTTACTGACCCAAAGGGGTCTAACAATGATAAAATTACAGAATACTTTGGGACTTTTTTGAACTTTAACAATTTTGGCAATCGTCAATCAACTGGCGTCTTTCAAGGTTGTTGCTACCATTGTTTCAGTCTAATTGATGTTATTTCTGAACAAAGTCTTTCTTTTATTACATTTCTGAATAATAAATTGCTGTTTTTCGCTTATTTCGTGTGATATAAATAAGCTGTACCTCTTTATTAAAATGGCTGCCGCCGAATATGGAACCTCCTGCTTTTTTCGTGAGTTGGTTAAAAAAGTAATACTTCTATCATTAATTGCAAAGCTCCAAAAAGAAGATCCGCTTTATATTATATTCACTAGAGCTATTAAGTTTTAACCCATCAAGTCCCATAAGCTCACCGGTGAGCGAGACACAATAAAATAACAATAGATTTCCAAGAATCCACGATCGAAGGATAAATTGGCTGTCGTCAAAATATTAACACAGTTAAGTCACTGACCTCCATTATAAAAGTACGCTGGACCTATGATACCCTTTGAAATGACAGCTGTTTTTTGTGCCTTTTTGAAGCAGAATCAGCGCCCCCAAAATCGGGGGAAGAGAACTAAATCTGACGTAAACATGACGTTTAAGTCGTCACATTGGCGCTGATAGCAGTAGTGGGAGTACTTGGAACTAATACTAGTTTCTACCACCGTAGTGATTATATTCTCTTTGGTTTCTACAACCAATAGCGATTGAGCGGCCATTTGCAAGTTACGTCAGATTTAGTTCCTCCGATTTTGAGGACGCTGATTCCGCTTCAAATAGGCACAAAAAACAGCTGGGTATCATCTGTCCAGAGTACTTGTATAATGGAGGTCATTGCAGTTAAATACACCGACTTCTGTCAAAAAGCCACAGAAACCTACAAGTTTCCTAATTATTTGTCAATTAAAATAAAGGTATATATTTTATTAAATTACTAATTAGCAGTTGCTCTTATAAGAGTAAATGGGTCGATTTATAAAGAGGAAATCTGCAGCGGACAGATTAATAAGTTCATTTACTTAGGCGAAGTTTGAGATGAATTTTAAAATTTCTTTTAACGGCTAAAAGTCATTTAATTAAAGGTTACAAAGCCGTAATGAAAACAGATGGATGTCGGGCCCTCGCCCCTGGCTATTATGATTTTTAAACAAAATCTGTTCGTGTAGATAACCGCGGATTTAGATAAGATTTTATTCGGTTGCTTCACTTTTCCATCCTTCTCTGTTACAGTTTTTAAAAGTATAGACCTATCATAATTATACGAGTTATAATAAAATTATGTGATAATACGTGAAAGTATCAGCGCGCTGAGAGAGTAAATTTTTTGTGTGATTTGTATGGGCAAGCGTCCCAGCGCCATGATTTATCCTACACAAAAGTAAATAAAGTTATTCTCGAAAGTAAAAAAATTCTCCATTTTCCAAATTTTGCCGCCCAAGAAAACTTGCCGCCCTGGACACTAGCCCCGACTGACCCTAGTGGAAAGCCACCACTGCGCAAATCATCACTTTATTTTATTACACCCTGTATAAGAACCAGTAAGGATGTGTATTAACTTTTTTAGTGGGCATGAAAGTTTTAAGAGTCCGTATACGAAATTTTGCCGATGAATATGAAATTGCAAAGGTTCGCTACAGAAATATTATTTGGTTTTACCCCTTGTTAGATTTAAAAAATATATATATATTAATTATTAGATTTAAAAATATATTCAAGCGCCGACTGCCGACTCGAGCCTTGCGGCGAGTAATATAATGTGAGATTTAGGTTGTTTTGAATCGTGTTTTTTGGCACATTTTTTTTTCTTTTTTCTCGTATTGGATAGAATTTTATCTATAGATTATTTCTGTCGTTTTCTTTTTATGAATTACAGCTCCAAGTTGCCGAAATTAACAGCAATTCTTTGCCCATTTTCTCTAAAATTTTGCCGAGTTACATATTTTTTTACTCAACTATTTCATATTAAAGTGGTAAAAAGTAATTCCAACATTGTATAAACGATTTTCTCAACAGCACATTGTATTTTTTTCATACCGTTAAAACGTCAATACAATCCATAAACAGGTGATATTCTAAACCTTCTACAGCAAAAATCACAAAACTGTCGCGGGTTTGAGTTGGATTATTTAAAAATACTTAAAAAAAACTAGCTCCAACATTAGATTATAATTGAAATGATCTTACATGTTGTGCATTAAAACTTATAGAAATACTGTATTTTAACTGTTAAATCACGTCTGTTAAATCAGCGAAATCGGCAAATTTCGTGTACGGACTCTTAACACGACATTATGTTTTCGGTACGATATTATTTCTCGCGTAACTTTCTGCCGCGCACTGTATAAAACTCTGGAACGAACTGTCACCAGCAGTATTTCCGGACCTATACGACCTGAAAACTTTCAAGAAGAAAGCGTATTCCCCCTTAAAAGGCCGGCAACGCACCTGCAGCTCTACTGATGTTGCGAGTGTCCATGGGCGACGGTACTTTCCATCAGGTGACCCGTTTGCTCCCTTATTTTATAAAAAAAAATAACAAGTGTTTTCACCTCAAACCCGACAAAATCAAAAAACTTAAACGACGGCTATAATATTGTTACGGATACGGGCAGTTGTTTACGTGTTACGGATACGGGCAGTTCGATCCGAGCGATCATCAAGGCGACTTCAAAGTGAGACAAGTGATCAATAGTGAGTGATTGTGATAGTGAACTAACGACTCGGCTACGACCTAGGACAGTGATAGTGCTCAGTGATTTGGATCTAGTGCTTAGTGTTTGGACTTAGTGATTTGTGTGAGCTAGTGTTTGTGAATAAAGTCTTCAAGAGAGTCACCAGGTCTTTCTCTCCGAATCCTCGAACCCTAGCACGTAACAACTGGTGTCGGAAGTGAGATTTGGAGATGCCATTGACTCCGAGAGAGGACTTCAAGGGGAGTGTCAGGACAAGGGCACAGCGAGCTGCTGCCATTGACTCCGAGAGAGGAGTTGGAGGTGGAGCTGCGGAGGCCACACCCACTGGGGACCAAGCTCCGCCCATTGCGGGGCAGGTCCCATCCGCTGGCCCCGCCCACCAGGACCCGCCCACTGACCACGCCCCCCAGGCTCCGCCCACTTTGGGCATGGCCACGCCCACCGGCCCCGCCCACCAAGCCACGCCCACTGGCCCCGCCCACTGGGCCCCGCCTGCTCAGTCCCCGTCGACTAGCTCCATCCAGCCTGCCACGCCCGTAGTTTCTACGGCCCCTCAAATGGCTCTTCAATTGGAAAGCATAATTGAGTTAATTCAGGCTCAAAGGACAATGATGGAGTCACAAGATCGCAAGCTCAGCGCTTTGCAGGAGTCACAAGAGCAACAAAAGGACCTCCAAGAAAAAGCGCTTCTGGCTATAAATGATGTCAGTGATACGGTGACTAAGCTTCGAAAAGATGTCGACATAATGGAAGAACGAGTTACAGGGCTAGGAGTGGATATGGAAAGTGTAAAAACCGGCCTCACGGAACTACAAAAGTGGAAAGTGCGCCTGGAAACCACAGGAGTCGCGACGTCTAGTGGAACTACCGGAGTGGTGCAAGTGGTACAAGGACCAAGAGTTAAAGTGCCACCATACGACGGTACTACTTCATGGAACGCTTATCGTCAGCAATTCCAGACGGTTGCTTCTGCCAACGGATGGACTGACGAACAATGCCTGACCGCTCTCACTGTTGCGCTCAGAGGGCAAGCTTTGTCGGTCCTAGAAGCACATACAGGAAATGGGTTCCAAGACCTGATGGAGGCCCTTGAATCCAGATACGGGGAGCGACACCTGGAGCACGTGTTCCGTGCTCAACTTCATGACAGAGTCCAACGCTCAGGAGAGGGACTACAGCAATGGGCGTTGGAAATTGAAAAACTCGTCAAGAAGGCACACCCAGGAGCCGATTCCAAAATGGTCGACACGAATATTGTACAAGCATTTGTCGACGGAATCAGGGATCTGGAGGTCAGAGCTGCAGTAAGGCTACGTCACCACACCTCGTTAAAGGAAGCGTTGGCGCATGCTTTGGAGGTCGAGGCTGTTCGCTATGAGATACAGCAGACCCATAAGATCCGCAAGGTCTCCGAAGTAAAGGCTCCTGCAAGGAAAATATTTGAAGCCATGTGCTATAAGTGCGGGAAGAGGGGCCATCTTCAGCTCAACTGCCCGCAGAAGGAGACCCAGATGTCAAGGATGAAAAGGCTCGAGCAACAAGTAGAGGAGCTGAAGAAGCAGGGAGCTTCAGCTAGGACTAAGAGGCGTGTACTGGCTGACGCGGAGGAAGCCCCAATAACTGTTGTCTCCCAAGCAAGCAGCAACTACGGATTAGTGACTGAACTACTCGACGACTGCAAGAGTAATCTGACTTATTCGCAGAGCATGAAAGCTAAGAAGTTTTTACAGCGCCACGCGAATATCTTCTCCAGTCAGGAAGGCGACCTTGGAAGAACGTCGATGGTTCAGCACAGAATAGATACCGGAAGTGAGAACCCAATTCGTCAACGAGCAAGACGGATACCCATTGCAAAGGAAAAAGAAGTTGAAGGCCTTTTGGAGGACATGAGAAGGCATAAGATTATTGAACCGTCTGCAAGTCCGTGGTACTCACCTGTTGTGTTAGTGAAGAAGAAAGATGGTAGCACAAGATTTTGTGTGGACTACAGGCGTCTCAATGATGTCACTAAGAAGGATAGCTATCCATTACCTCGGATCGACGACACTCTGGATACCTTGAGTGGCATGAAATGGTTCTCGACCCTGGACCTGAAATCTGGATACTGGCAGGTGGAAATTCATCCCAAAGACAAGGAGAAGACAGCTTTCTCCACCGGTAAAGGTTTATGGCAGTTTAACGTCATGCCCTTTGGATTGTGCAACGCACCTGCCACATTTGAGCGACTCATGGAGTGTGTACTGGCAGGCTTAGTTGGAGAGGCTTGCTTAGTCTACTTGGACGACGTCATCATTGTTGGCCGCGACTTCGAGGACCATTTGCGAAACCTAGAACGAGTTTTCGCTAAAATAGAGGGGGCCAAGTTAAAGTTGAATCCGAAAAAGTGTCGTTTATTCAGGAGTAAGGTCAATTATCTCGGCCATGTCATCTCCAGTGATGGAATCCAGACGGACCCGGAGAAACTGGAAGCAGTTCAAAATTGGCCAACCCCTAAGAACAAAACCAAAGTGCGGGCATTTCTCGGCCTATGCTCCTACTACAGGCGTTTTGTCAAGGGATTCTCAGAGATAGCCAAGCCATTACATCGGCTGACGGAAGATAAACGACAGTTTATGTGGGACGAGACTTCTGAAGATTCTTTTCAGAAACTGAAGAAACATCTGTGTGAAACACCAATCCTGGGGTATCCACAACCTGGAGGTCAGTTTATAGTCGACACTGACGCAAGCAACACGGCCATTGGAGGGGTGTTATCTCAAAAACAGGGCGAAAGAGAAGTTGTAATTGCATATTTCAGCAAATCTTTATTTAAGCCAGAGAGAAACTACTGTGTGACAAGAAGAGAACTCTTGGCTGTTGTAAAGACGCTACAACATTTCAGCAAATATCTCATCTAGTTTTTACTGCGAACTGATCACGCAGCCTTGAAGTGGCTACTGCAATTCAAGAACCCAGAAGGCCAAGTAGCTCGATGGATTGAACAACTCCAGGAGTACGACTTCAAGACGGAACACCGCAGCGGAAAGGCGCATGGGAATGCCGACGCACTTTCACGAAGGCCGTGTTCAGAAGACTGCAAACACTGTGTTAAGCAGGAATCTAAGGAAGTGACATTAAAGTTAACGAAAACAAGTCCTTTGGGTCCATGGGAGAATGATGCTATGAGGGAGGCTCAAGAAACAGATGACGACCTACGGCACATCATCACATGGAAGAAACGAGGTGACGAAAAACCAATCTGGAGTGAGGTTGCACCCACTGGCGCTGTCACTAAGGCGTACTGGGCGCAATGGGACAGTCTGATACTTCAAAATGGAATACTTTACCGAAAATGGGAGAAGACTAACGGCAGAGAGTTCCATCTTCAGATAGTTGTCCCAAGAACGAGAGTACCAGATGTTCTCCGTGAAATACACGATGGCGTATCAGGAGGTCATCTAGGTGTTAAGAGGACGTTAACAAAAGTGCGAGAACGATTCTACTGGTTGCATTGTCGAGATGATGTACAGGATTGGTGCCGCAAATGCACTACTTGCGCTGCAGTGAAGGGACCACAGACCAGGAGCCGTGGGAACCTGCGGTTGTATAACGTTGGCGCACCGTGGGAACGAATTGCAGTTGACCTAGCTGGGCCATTTCCCGTGACGGAATCGGGAAACAAGTACTTTATGGTCGTCATGGACTACTTCACCAAATGGCCCGAAGTGTTCGCCATACCAAACCAGGAAGCTACAACAGTTGCTTCTAAGCTAGTCGAAGAAGTGATATCTCGCTTTGGTGTGCCTCTCGAAATCCATTCCGATCAGGGCAGGAACTTCGAATCGCAGGTCTTCCAGGAAGTGTGCAGAATTTTGGGAATGCATAAGACGAGGACCACCGCGTACCATCCACAGTCTGATGGAATGGTTGAGAGATTTAACCAGACTCTAGAGAGGCATTTGGCGAAATTGGTAGATGACTGACAAAAGGATTGGGACAAGTATATACCACTCTTCCTTCTCTCGTACCGTACCGCCGAGCATGAGAGCATAAAAGCTACCCCGGCATTTGTCAATTACGGTAGAGAACTACGAATACCAATAGACCTCTTGACAGGAGCGTCACCGGGGGAACCAAAGACCGTACAAGACTATGTCTGCGATTTAAGGGAAAAGATGCACTACATACACGCCATGGTTCGGGAAAATGGGTTACAGTCAAGTGAGAACATGAAGACCAGATACGACCGGAAAGCGAACACGAGCGGCTTCGAAGAAGGGTCACTGGTATGGCTGCATAACCCAACTCGCCGAAAAGGGAAATCTCCAAAGTTGCAGACCAAGTGGGACGGCCCATATAAAGTGGTTACCCGATTGAATGATGTGACTTACAGGATTCAAAAGCCACCAAGAGGCACATTCAAAGTGGTACACATAGACCGTTTGGCGCGTTATCATGGCAGTAACAACGATGCTCGGGACGAGCATCTCTAAGAGGGGAGTAGTGTTACGGATACGGGCAGTTGTTTACGTGTTACGGATACGGGCAGTTCGATCCGAGCGATCATCAAGGCGACTTCAAAGTGAGACAAGTGATCAATAGTGAGTGATTGTGATAGTGAACTAACGACTCGGCTACGACCTAGGACAGTGATAGTGCTCAGTGATTTGGATCTAGTGCTTAGTGTTTGGACTTAGTGATTTGTGTGAGCTAGTGTTTGTGAATAAAGTCTTCAAGAGAGTCACCAGGTCTTTCTCTCCGAATCCTCGAACCCTAGCACGTAACAATATAAATGTAAAGAAACATAATAGCCTAGTAAACGAATGATTCTGCTTGGAAAAGTCGAAAGCAGAAATTTTGATTTTGGTACTTTGTTAAGACTAGTTAGGAGATAAACATACTAAAAGTCCTGACCCCTCCAAGGTGCGCTCGAGGGAGGGGGGAGCAAAGAAGGTCCCGTTTTTTGGTTTTTTGCTTACTCATCAAAAACGGTGCTTTATACGAAATTCTCTTGTACTACATAATAAAAGCTAATTAAATTCTCTACAACTTTGTCCTTACACTTTGTATCTATATCCAATCATTGCCTCGCTATGAGTTTCTAAAATTGGCCGAGTGTGTTTTTTAGGGTTTCGTACCCAAAGGGTAAAAACGGGACCCTATACTGAGACTTTAATGTCTGTCCGTCTTCCTGACCGTCTGTCTGTCCATCTGTCTGTCCGTCTGTTTGTCCGTCTGTCTGTCCGTCTGTCTGTCCTTCTGTCTGTCCGTCTGTCTGTCTCCGGCTATAACTCAAAAACGATAATAGCTGGAGAGTTGAAACTTACAGAGATTATGTATTTCTGTTGCCTTGTAAGAAATTAAATATTTTAGGGGGCTCTCATATATAGGGGGCTCGATATCTATCATGGCATAAGGTAGGCTGAAATGTTTACAAAATACTTAGTTATATTTATACTATAATAATTAAAAATAAATTTTAAATAAAATAAATAATTAATTTTTAAAGGAGGGGCATATTGTCCAAACTAATGTAGCACTTTGAGACATACGCCAAATGAAAGGGCTTGAAAAGTTGAATATTTTATTGTACGACAAAAAATCTCTAAACCATTTGAGAAAAAACTAAATGAGGGTAGAAGGTAAGAAAAAATCACAAAAAACACCCTGTATTATTGCATCAATTTATAGTGTTACTGGTAAGGAATGACTTCTGGAAAGTAATCGTATATGGCAAACTTGAGGAAAGTGTTGTATTTTAGTATATTGTTTCATATGTTTAAGAAATGTATGGGAAAACAATAAAACCTTAAAAATCTAACCTTTCCTGGATTTAACCGTACATCGTTACCTTGGAGAATTTATTTATAATAAGCAATACTAGCGAATGGTGCAATAATACAGGGTGTTTTATTTTTCCTAAAAAATAAAAAACATTTATTATTGCACCATGCGCTAGTTTTGCTAATTATAAACAATTTCTCCAAGGTGATATTAAACGAAAAAATCAGGCAAAGGGTCGATATTCAATATTTTATTGTTTTCTGTATGAGAAAAGTCAAGTTTGTTGTATGAGAGCCCCCCTAAAATACTTAATTTATTTTGTTTTTAGTATTTATTGTTATAGCGGCAACAGAAATACATAATCTCTGAAAATTTCAACTCTAGCTATTATCGTTCTTGAGTTACAGCCTGGAGACAGACAGACGGACATACACAAGGACAGACAAGCGGACAGACAGACGGACACACAGACGAACTGACAGACGGACAGACAGACGGTCACGAAGACGGACATCAAAGTCTCAGTATCAGGGTCCCGTTTTTACCCTTTGGGTACAAAACCCTAAGAAACACACTTTTGAAAATCGGCCAATTTTAGAAGCTCATAGTGAGGCAATTATTGGAGATAGATACAAAGTGTAAAGGACGAAGTTGTAGAGAATTTAATTAGCTTTTATTATGTAGCAGACGAGAATTTCGTACGAAGCACCGTTTTTGATGAGTAAGCAAAAAACCAAAAAATGGGACCTTGTTTGCCCCCCCCCCCCTCCCTCCCTCGGGCGCATCTTGGAGGGGTCAGGACTTTTAGTATGTTTATCTCCTAACCACTCTAAACAAAGTACCAAAGTTAAAATTTCTGCTTTCGACTTTTCCAAGCAGACACCCATTTTGGGCATTCGTTACTAGGCTATAATAGTACGGAAGCCTAGAACAATTTTTTTTGTGATTCCTCACAAACTAATTTTTTGTGAGTAGCTACATTTTGATAAGACAAACAACATTTTTATTTTAGAAAAGTCTCGAAAGTGGTAGCGAACAGAGATAGAAAGGATTTCATACTTTGACTCGATGGTCCTAAAATATCGATTGTTTTATTTGTAGGACAAGGTTTCTCTTAAATTATGTAACTATTAACCTACAAATGTACAAAAAATCAGCTGGTTAGGGTTCCGTTTTAGGGTACAGTAGTCAACCAAGTTTTGTTGATTATCTCTGTTAGCTAACACTTTCGAAATTTTTCGAAAATAAAAATGTTGTTTGTCTTTTCAAAATGTAGGCTCTACTGACAAAAAATTAGCTTGTTAGCAATCACAAAAAAACATTTGTTCTAGGGCTCCCGTACTATAATATTTAACGCAGTTCAGACTTCGTGTTGAGCGTTATCTAGGTGCGGCAGATATTGGAAAAAGATATCGAGACAAAGGAAAATATAAAGTGACGCAAAAATTAATGAAAAATTGATAAGCTTTTAAATGATAGGTAATCTATACTTTTTTTATAAAATTAGAGGGCACACGTCGAGCAAACGGGTCACCTGATGGATAGCAACTACCGTCGCCCATAACGTAATATATTATTGTTATTAGTATCCTGCAGGACGATTACGGTTCTGTCTGTGACAAGTAGGCAACTGGAGCTTGACAGCAGAATATAATCGATATTCAATATTTCTGACAGATTGTAGTTATGGCTGGTTTACACGTATTAAGTAGATAAGTAGTAACTAAATTTTAACTTAATTTGAAGTGCCTGCCCGAAATTTGTCAAGTGACAAGCCCCGCCTGCCAACTTAACAAAAAATAGTCAAAATTCTAATTTCCTCGTTTAGTACTTAACTAAATTTTAACTTACTACTTGCTACTAAATTTTGTGTTTACATGCAATAAGTAACTTAAAATTTAGTTAACTACTTATCTACTTAATACGTGTAAACCAGCCCTTAATGTGCAATATATGCTGTCAAACTCCTGTTGCGCTTACCTGTCGCGAGATAAGTTAAGGTGCCGGTTAACAGCAGGCGACATGAAGCGGCGGCAGACGATTTGTCGTCGCGACACTACTGGTTTCTATGTATTTCTATAAGTGTCGCTAGATTCGTGTTGTTAGCTGTGGAGGGTATTTCTTAGAAATACATAGAAACTAGTGTCGCGGCGACACGTCGTCTGCAGTTGCGACTTCATGTAGCCGGCTTCCAACTTGTACCTTTATTGCTAGTATTAACTAGCAACGCAGAAACTAGCTCTTAGCTAGCTCTAGAGTCTAGCTATTGCCCGCTGCTCGTACCGGCTTGGTTAGTGCTGTTGGAGTATTGCCGATTTTTTGTGGGTAGAGCTGCGTCAGCTTCCATCTTTTTTTGGCGCAGTAAGTTCTATATGGATTATGGATACATACGTCGAATTGGTTGAGTGTGTGGCAACTCAAGCCGGGGGTCGCGGGTTCGAATCCCGCCGACGGAATAAAAAGTTTTCAATGTTCCTGGGTCTAAATATGTGTATAATATATAAAAATCTTAAATATACGTATATTAAAATAAGTATTAAATATATTTCCGTTGTCTGGTACCCGTAACACAAGTCTTTCAGGTACTTAGCACGCGGCCAGACTGACGTGGTGTAAAGTGTCCATAGATATTATTACTATACCATAGAAATCCCAATTCCCCGGTGAAACCCCTATTACCCACAGATTGTCGAACGGCATTTCTCTCCAATGCATCAGTCTGGTATATAATATGAAGTGTAATGAAAAATATTTAAGACGTTACAACACAACCATTTTATAGGGTGCACTAAACTCTTTATTGCTGAGGATAACTGGGACGAATTAAAACTGTACGTGTTATATCTTTTAATGAAATAGTTTATTACTTGTGTGACTACAGCCCGGTCATTGAACACGTTGAAAATCGGTCATTAACATCTAAGGTCATTATTGAGAAGGGCAATTTTATTTCTTTATGGCGCATTTTCACTGGTCGACAGGGCCCGCATGCGGGGTGCGGGAGATTTCTAAAATGCATACCACGACCAATCAAAATGCGCCATTAGTTGTCATAAGCTCCCCGTATGCTGTATACTGCACGAGTTAACGACTAATGAAAATGCGCCCTTATTTATTTTAAGACGTGCGTGCTTTCAGTATAGTTTTCACGGAGCCAGTACTGGCTGTCAATAAGTATATGCCGCGTGTGAACACTGAACAGTTTGGCCTGGCTTGAAAAACTGTTCACACGCGGCATATACCAAGCCAATACTGGCTGCCAGTCTTATTGGCAGCCAGTACTGGCTCTGTGAAAACTATACTTTTTAAATTGTAAGCATTATTACCGCACTAAGGGCCTGCTTCACCACTTCCTGATAAGGTGCCGGATAGGCTATCCACAACTTATTTGACAGATGCGCCATACTCTATCAAGTTAAGTTGTGGATAGCCTATCCGGCACTTATCAGGAAGTGGTGAAACAGGCCCTAAGTGTTTGATTGCAATTTAAATAAGTAAACAAAAGAAGATTTAGCTAAAAAGCAAACTTAAGGCAGTCCAGTCGTAAAAATAAGCTTTTGTACACCGTGTTATTATCTATTTTTACTGATTTTGAGTCAATTGGCTAAAAAGTATATAACAACCTCTCAAGTCTCACTATATCTAGTCAAGTACTCATAATAACCTCCTATTTTAGAGTGGGAAAAATAATAAAAACAAAACTGCAAAATAAAAAGTTCGCCGCCAAAGGTGCACGCCGCAATCGCCTTTTGTTCTGTTTATCGCCGCTGCTGTGTGTTTTAAGCTGTATATTGACGTTTCTTCTCACTCTTAAAAAATAAACAAAACTAAAAAACAAGCTTAATAAATTTTTTCAAAAATTTTAACAAATTATTACATTAAGTTTTGAATTAATTAGACTACTATTTAATAAAATAAAATCTATACTAATATTATAAAGCGAAAGAATTTGTTAGTTTGTCTGTTTTTTTGTTTGTTTGTTTGTTTGAACGCGCTAATCTCAGGAACTACTGGTCCGATTTTAAAAATTCTTTCAGTGCTAGATAGTCCAGTTATCGAGGAAGGCTATAGGATATATTTTATCACGCTAAGACTAACAGGAGCGAAGAAATAGAGGAAAATGTGGTAAAACGGGGAAAGTTATTTGAAAGGGCTTATTTGAACGTGCTAATCTCAGGAACTGCTGATCCGATTTAAAAAATTCTTTCAGTGTTATAAAGCCCAGTTATCGAGAAAGGCTATAGGTTATATTTCATTACGCTAAGACTAATAAAAGCGAAGAAATAGAGGAAAATGTGAAAAAAACGGGGGAAATTATTTGAAAGGGCTTATCTCACGAACTACTACAGCATTTTTTCTGTTATATGGATCAGATAAGAAGTAGACCACGTGAAATTTCATAGGTTTTTGAAGTGAAAACTTCTTTAGCGGCGTTGAGCACTTTTGTGGGATGGGTAAAAACTGTGAAACTCGCGTCAGATTCTCGTGCTGATCGAAAAACCATATAAAAACGGTAAGACGGTTGGAGAATAGTGTTTTATGTCGAAACTCGAACTCGAACTCGATTTAAAATTTGATCGAAACTTGATCGAAACTTGATCGAAACTTGATCGAAACTTGATCGAAACCTTGATCGAAACCTTGATCGAATTTTGATCGAAACTTGATCGAAACTTGATCGAAACTGGATCGAAACTTGATCGAAACGTGATAGAAACTTGATCGGAACTTGACCGAAACTTGATCGAAACTTGATCGAAACTTGATCGAAACTTGATTGAAACTTGATCGAAACAAATTGATTGACGATTTTTTTAAATCAATTTTCATAAAAAAATGGGTTAAAAAATGCACAACGTTAATAATCAAGTTTTCACTTCTGCCGGCACTCCCGGAGTGCAACCCGTCTTTTTTTTGTGGACTAATTTTTCTGTGAAATATCTAATTTACGCGGGCGAGGCCGCGCGGAACGTCTAGTAAATAAATAAAAATACTACAGATAGGTCAAAATCGTGTTCAAAGATTCCGTTACATACATACAACCCAAGCTAATAAAATATAAACAGACGAACATATAACCTCTTCCTTTTTGGAAGTCGGTTTAAAGAGTGTTAATATAATATTTAGGTGTGACGATACATCTATCCACTAATATTGTAAATGCTAAAGTGTGTCAGTCTGTCTGTCTTAGCAGATTTTGATGAAAGGTGTAGAGATACCTTGAGTCCCGGGAAGGGACATACTAGGTTACTTTTTATCCGAGAAAAATGTACGGTTCCCTCGCAATAAAACGAATTTTGGCGCAAAGGAGTTCAAAGGAGGAGGAGGGAAGGTATATAATATATTATTATCTATTTATAATATTATGTCACTATAATATGATGTCATGAGAATTGTGTAATTAAGGATATTCCTGAACTCATCAATCCCCAAGCGGCACCGGGCTGCCGCATAACAATGATTGAAAATATATTGTGTCTGTAATTCCCACGATCGAGGTATTAATTTATACAACCAAAAACTTACTTATAATTCCTACTTTTTTCTATTTTATCGAATATCAAGTCAAAAATCACGTGTGCTCCAATTCCAAGCCATTAAATCATAAGAAGCTGTCTCACGGGCTTTCGCTCTATAAATAAAGAAATTCCGATATTGATGGCTCATTTTTATTTAGAGTTATATGTGGTTATATGGTATCGCCAACGGTTATATTAATACCTTACCATGTTTTTTACTAATTGAAGACGTGAGTGGAAGGACACGATAACTAACAATAAAAAAAATGTGTAGCATATATTAGCCAGGTAGTTAAGTAGGTAGATAAGTTACAAGGTTTGTTCAAATTATAAGTGAAAACATTTTTGAGCAAAAACAGGGGTGAATTGTGTTTCCTCTATGAGAGCCCCAATTTCATTAATTAATTAATTATTCATTTTATTCATTTTATTTTAATTTTACTATTAATTATGTGCATTTATACAACTGAGTATTTTGTGACTATTTCAAGTGCTTCCTGTTGCCATTATTGATTGTGAGCAAAAAAGGCAAAAAAAGTTTGCTGTATAGATAAAATATATTTTAATTCAAATTGGGTATCATGATATACTTTTTGAAAGTCGTAGAAAGAACGAAGAAACTTATCACCGGTTCGGGAACTAGCCCGGCGCGGGCGATGCCCGAGCCGGGCTAGTTACCGAACCGGTGGTATGGGAGCCCTCTTAAATATTAATTTTATTTTGTTCTTAGCTGATCATTTTTATTAGATTTTATTTTATTAGATTTGTTGTTATAGCGGCAGCAGAAATACACAATCTGTGAAAATTTCAGAAGTCTAGATAAAGCGGTTCTTGAGATACAGCCTCGAGACTGACAGACAGACCGAGGGACAGACAGACGTACAAACATTGAAGTCTCAGTAAAAGGGTTCCGTTTTTACCCTTTGGGTACGAAACCCTAAAAACACTATCGATGACATAAGAATATTGCAATCTTATTTTATTTACAACTCTACGATGACGTATCTAATAGCAAATCGATTTACATAGCTCCTTTCGTATGTATCTCGTTATGCCCTTATATCTTATTCCATTACATTTGTATATTTTTTCTGTCATTTCATTTCAATCAGAGACGGGATTTGGATGGATTATGAATGTCTCCAACGTGTTTTATTAGTTTTCTCTGTAATGTTTCCTGAATATTTATTTGAGAAAAGAAATTATTTTAAAAAGTTGCATTTAAAAAGCATCTACCTCCTCCTTTCTATTTGATAACCGCAATGCCTCATTGGTTAGCGCGTTACGCTTAAGCTTTGATTCGAGTCCCGTCGATGGAATATTTTGAGTCCCGGGAAAGAATATTGGATAGTGGATACTTTGTATCACGGAAAAATGTACGGTTTTCGCGCGATAAACTTAACGCAAACGATGTTGCTGGCGTCATTTAGTATTAAATATGTGTACAATATTATTAACTATATTGTACTCGGTGAAACATGGTGGTAGCGGTCATTGACTCCCTGTCAAAAACTTTTCATTTTCTATACAAAGCTGCGATTGACAACATCTGACACTTTATTGTCAATCGTGGTTTATACAGAAAATGACAAGTTTTTGACAGGGAGTCAATGACCGCTACCGCCATACTTCGCCGAGTACAGTATTAAAGATGACGCCCACAACTCCATTGTACCAAAATATTCGGAATAAAAATTACCTGTGTGAAAATTTCAGCAGACTCGGTTCAGTGGTTTGGGCATGAAGAGGTAAAATACACACAGACCCACTTTCGCATTTATAACATCGGTGGCTTTTATTCATTGCCAAAACCCGTTGAGATCGAATAGGATGTGCGTGATATTGTCGGCATAAAAGTATTATTTTATCTGAAAACTTCATCAAGGTATATCTAACTCATCAATCCCCAAGCGGCACCCGGCTGCCGCATAACAATTGAAAATCTATTGTCTGCGATTCCTACGATCGAAGTTCTAAATATCCTGTACCATTGGTACATTATCGTTGAAGGAGTAAATTAAACACAGAATACTGTATCACTGAACACTCTACTCCCGGCCGCGGCTGGTAAGCAAGTGGTCGACAGCTCTCACTCTGACGACCATCTTGTCACAGCCTCAACCTGATTGGTAGTAAGGCGGCCATCTTTATTTATCAATGCACTACATATCCCTAAGAATAAATAGATAGTTAATTAATAACCTCTTAGACACCGGTCAAAAACTCCAAAAGTTGTCTGTCAGGTGAACTTCCCACTCGGTGTAGGTTGGGTCAGTCCGAGTTATGATAATCCTGGATACAACTTCGATATTAACTTCGAGAAACACCTAAGAGTTACATGGATATGTTCACCGGGGGCTGGGCACATTCCCAAGTTTATTGGACTTGAAAGACTATTAGCTTTCATCCATTCATCCGTTGTGAGTGTGGAAATATGCGTGGTGGCCACAAAGGAAGATCTTCCGACAGAGCGAGGTATACTCTGTCAGGCCGAAGCCCACGTGATGGATTTCAGCTGTCGTATATATACCGACGTATAGAACTAGAACGTAAATGTATTGACATCGTTGTACCGAAGTATTTAAAAAAACTTCGATAGCGCGATGCAGGATTGTGGCGCTAATAATTATTGTAGGTACGACTCACGACTCACGAGAATATTGCGTCGGTTTTTCTCGTTGGGCTATTTACCAAACCGGTGGTTGGCATTAAGTAAGACCATTCCTTAAAGGTTAGAAGCTTTTAAAATGTCCTACATGATGAGAAATAAAACCCAGGCCAGGTCTCGAAAATGAATAATTACGTTAATGTTCCATAATATATTATACAAGAGAAACTGCTAAATAATCTTTCAGTAACTGTACAATTTTTTCTTCCTAGATATTGCCAGATATACGCATGAATCACAAGTCACAACTCACGCCACATCTTCACCATATCTCGCGCTTAAAAAAGTCACGATACTGTGGCATAACAATATGATATTGTGGCTAAACAATATTGTGATATGATACAGTGGCATAACAAAATGCTACTGTCTTACGAATACAGATTCGAGTTACGCGAGTTTAACATTTACCTACCTAAAAAGTGCAAAACGCCGCTAAAACAGTTTTAACTTTATAAAACTAATATTTTTCAGCAACATAAAAATTGCATGACTAACAACACAAAATAGTTTATGTAAACACTTTCTTTGCCTTTTTCAGTGTAACCCCGAGGGCCCGCCACAGGGCTGCGTTTAAAATTTCACCCCCATGTTTAATGAAGGGCTGAAACTTCACAAAAATGTGCTAACAATCCTCCAGAGGCGTGTTAGGAGACACGCGAGCTTGTTGGCTATGAAAAGTTGGCTTAGTAATGGAATGTGAAAGGGACATAAAAATTGTCCAAGTTCGAGTCGGACTCGCGCACGTAGGGTTCCGTAGGCCATAAATTGTGTTTTTTGTATGTGTTGTATGGTCAAGCGATCGCCGCAGTCTAGTCTCATTATTTACGAAACGAATCAAAATAAAATGTAATTAAACTTTAAACAATAAAGTAATGTTAACGAAACAATCTAGCTATTGATAAGTTAAAAGGCACTTAATTTACACTGAACATTTAATTAATTAATTATAATAAACAGCTGAATAATTAATTAATTAAATAATTAAGCGTCGAAAAGTGAAAAAATACTCCGTCAACACTCTAGGGGCTTGCATCTTTAATGAAAACACACGGACCAAATTAAATATCTAGGAGTGGGAATGTGGGCCAAACGGGGGTCACGAAGGGCGCTGAATTAAATAGGGACTTGGCCTTATCTTATCAGGGCCTCGTCGCCTCCACAAATGAATGACAATTCGAAAAACGGTAGTATTAAATGTGCGGAAGTTGGATAAAGACGAAGATAAATCGTGTATAAGATATACCTGTCCGTTTGATAATTAATATAATCCTTTTTAAAACAATTTTTAGAATTCGCTACGCGGGCACGTATTATATACGTCATACATTCATTGACTACCAAAATCTCTTCTTTTTGGCTTCACCTTAGTCGGATAAAGAGCAAAATACCAGTCAGTTTGTGGTTAAGGTTCGTTTTGAGGTGCTGGTTGGCAGCGGGCGACATGAAGCAACCGCAGAAGACGTGTCGCAGCGACACTATTGGTTTGTATATATTTCTATGAAAATAGCAGCCTCCGCAGCCAGCGACAGAAAGCTAGCAACACTTATTCATGTCGCTGTGATACGTCGCGTCGTCTGCGTTTGCTTCATGTCGCCAGCTGCCAACCATCATCTGTAGATATCCGCAAACATTTATTTTACAAAACTCTACCCTTAGGGGATGAAACAGGAGTGGGAAGTTTATATTTATTAATCACAGAAGCCCTAAAAATATCTTAGTAGGATCCCCAGATCACTCAGTATCTAGATCTACATTTCAGTCTGTATCTGGAAGCACAATATGAATGTTCGTGGAACTTTATAAAGGGGAGTTTTATTTCTAGATAATCCCTGGGAACCTGATGCGCTTTTAAAACTTCTTTTATTTATGATTCCGCGACGGGAGGCTGCATTTTTAATTTAAAGCTTGCAACATAGAATGCATACAACATACAATTTTGACTATTTTATTTTGCCACTACGTTTTCCGTACAAAAATAATTTTAAGTTGACGCCTATGTTAGGTTTCTAAAGTTTTTTGACAGCAGTTTATTTACTAGAGCTGATTGGCTTTAATCAGATAAGGTAATTTATAACTAGTGATTGAACAGTACCAGTCATTGGACAAAGCACAAAAACACAATATTTAGGTTGCTTTAAAAACTACTTGTTTTTCTTTAAAATCAGGCGTTCTATTACTTTAAAAACAAGTAGTTTTTAAAGCAACCTTATAAATATTGTGTTTTTCTGCTTTGTCCAATGACTGATACTGTCCAATCACAAGTCATTACCTTACGTCACAGATACTTTTCATTAAGAAATTGAACTCAGAAACTGGGTAATAAGCTCTAGTTTCAACGTATTATGACATAAATGTAAAAAATCTCTATCAAAGCAATATAATTATAATATCTTAATTTTAGTCTAAGGGCCTGTTTCACCACTTCCTGATAAGTGCCGAATAAACTACCCACCACTTAACTTGACAGATGAAGTATGAAGAATCTGTCAAAAAAGTTGTGAATAGCCTATTATAGCTTTGTCCACACTGTGCCTTTTTCTGTTGGTCAAGGGCATGCGTTATAGTGCAGTCAACACTGAACGTGAGGCATGCCCGCGACGCATGCCCTCTGACTGTATCCAAACTATCGCTTTGTTATTAAAAATGACAGTTGGTGTTGCGTTCGTTGACGCATTCAATTATTGAATGCGCCAAAACGAAAGTTGAATGAAAGAAGATGACGAAAATTGAAGACGAAAGCTAATCAGAAACAAGCCCTAAATGAAAGTAAGTGTAACGTACATAACATAGATAAAAATAATTTGACTAAACTTATAATCATTGTTTTTGTTTGTCTTCTGAGTTATAAACATGCTTTCATTTTTGCGAGTTGGATAAAACCTTAAAGTCTATCTTTTTAAAATAGGAACAAGGTTAGCTCCGAAAGAACATTTGGGGAAATATGAAAGTGTATTTAGTTTGGTACAGTCAGCGTAAGAAATATTTAACTTTGCTTCGTTTGATATTAGTAAGAAGATAAGAAGAATAATCTATAAGAAAATCAAAACCCGTCTACTTTGGATAGTGAAACTTAAAGTAGAAGGTTTTAAGACATCTTTAGTTGAAAATCTACCTAGCAAGTTTTGATTTTCTTATAGATTCTTCTTCTTAAGAAATTATTAAGAAGAAGACCTACCTCTCAGCAAATTAACTTCCGAGAAATTACTAACACTTAACACCTGCATGAGATTTAAGAAAGCACTTGAAATTTATATTCACACTTTTATAAATTAGATTTAATTATTTAATAAGCTGAATAAAATATGCTAAAATCATTCGAAATAAAAAGTTAAAATTGTACCTACACTTTTTCGAATGATTCTCATTTCTCGTAATGTGCTGAATCAATTAAGTATCTTGCTGTGCTACAATTATTATTAATATATCGCGTGCCTCGAGCGCGGCGACGGAATCAAGAAATCCCGTAACAAAAAAAAAAAAACCTAACACTCCGGTGCGGCGTTGCCGTGCATCGTCTAACGTCGTTTCAGTTCGGCAGACTTCGGCACGGTGTTTACGTGCAGTGTGTGTGCGACTAGACTATGATTGCACTAGACTTTAATTGCATGAGTATAAAATGCTATGTAATAGCATAAAAAATCATATGCAATAGCTCTATCGCGGCAGTTCCCGAGTGTCACAGGTATTTTTGTTTAATAATAATCTGTCGCTGCCTGTACGTAGTTGGCAAAAGGCAGCGTTCTGAGTGACGGCGCTGTCGGGCGCGCTGACGTTTTGGCTACAACCTCCAGATCACTTCAAAGCAGTTGCTATACCTAGCAACCTCATTTCTAAGTTTAAAATGAAAACTCGTTAAGCGTCGGTTAAAATATTTGAAAATTATTGTCTGATTGTCTTCATATGAACAATTACTTAGTCAAAATAAATAAATATATACAAATTAAATATAGAACCTCTTCTAACGTCTTTTTGTACCTCTATAAAGCATCGCTAAGTAACATGGCGTTTGCGATACTTCATGTCAATCACATAATATATCTTATCTTATATATAAAATTCTCGTGTCACAATGTTAGTCCACGAACTCCTCCGAAACGGCTTTACTGATTTTCATCAAATTTTATATGCATATTCAGTAGGTCTGAGAATCGGCTACTCGGTACTTTATATATTGATAAGTGCATTTGTTGAATAAATAATAGTAAATTATTACAACCTGAGACTGACGGCGACCATTGTTTGTGCGACGGGATAGCGATCGACGTTGCCATGGTGACATACTTATTTAGTCACTTCAATAAAATAATAATATGGCAAATATATTATGTCAAAGCAACGTTTGCCGGGACAGCTAGTCTTATGGCTCCTCTTCACAATCGGCGATGATCGGCACTCGTTGATCGCCTGTGATCGGCAAGGTAATCGCCACGATCATCGTGCAAGCATCCACACGATCGTCCGCGTTCATTCATTGAGCGGCAAGCCATCAACATGGACGTGGAGGTCATAGCTGCAGCTACAATTAGTTTAATTTCAATTTACAATCATTTTAGCAATATAGTTCAACGAAAAGTTGTGAAAAGAAAATGGAAGAAGAGAAGATGGTGGTGTTTGAGCGTTCGTCGCAAATCTCAATAGAACAAAGCAATTATTATTTTATTATAATAAATTGTAAATACCTATAGGGTAGACTGGGCACGATTGAAACAACTAATTACCACCAAACTGTTTTTTACCTAGGAAATTAATTCTGATTTACATTTACGGCCAAAGCTTTCATAAGAACTGTACAGTAGTTCATAGTATACATATTACATACCCAGTCTCCCCTACCTAAACAATTTAATAGGTGATCCTATTGTCCAGTTATAGGTATCTAGGTATTTTATTTTATAAACAAAAGCCGACGCGACGGACGTACGCACTGCTCCGCTGTCCTCCGGTGAATGAATGATCGGCGATCGTGTGGGCACGCGCTCCCGACTACACGCGATTCCCTTTGATGCGTGTCCAAAAAACCGACAAGTCACCGATCGCGGTGATCACGACGGCGACTATGCACGATCATCGCCGACTACAGGCGAGTAGCCCTGCTCGCGTGTAATCGCCTATGATCGCCGATTGTGAAGAGGCGCCTTTATATATAAAATTGTGTCACAATGCTCGTTCCCGTACTCCTCCGAAACGGCTTGATCGATTCTCATGAAATTTTGTGAGCATATTGAGTAGGTCTGAGAATCGGCCAATATCTATTTTTCATATCAAAAAATTATTTATATGGCAAAACAACATTTGCCGGGTCAGCTAGTTTTTATTTATTATATTTATTTTAAGACAGCTTCGTTATGATTACCAGTTTAAACACTGGATTTCGGTGCCCGTTTACATTATTCCAGTAGTAATTCAGTAGTAATCCACTGCATTTATATTATAATATTACAATGAGAATGACAATCAGCTGAGACTGCTAAGCATTTTATTTCCTCAACTTTACTACCAGCTTTGTTATTCCGAATTTGTTTCAGAACAGGGCATAAAATAGGGAAGTGCAATAAAAAGATTAATATCCTAGGGCAAGGAATCGGTATCCCCTCGTATAAATGCGTTGGGTTACATGGTAAAGGGGAATCCGTACAACATAAAGTAGTAAACGTTATATTGTAATATCACTGGCGAAACTGCAAAATAATAGGGGTGTAGTCAGTAAACGAAATACAACACAAATTATTGTTTTTTTAAGAGTTTGTATTATAGAATTACCAAAAATTACATATAATATAATGACATGTAACTTAAGTGTTGCGAGGTTGTCAATTCATCCCCTAAATTATAATGGTTGTGTCACAACGTTGGTGAAAACAAAACTTGCGTCAGGTGCCTCTTATGTTGGCTTAAAGGACACCTACATTTTAGGTGTTGTTGGTAAAAATAGGGGAAAATCTTGCTCGATATCTCTGTGTTGTATCATCATCATCACTACATATTATAAAACAAAGTCGCTTTTTTCCCTCATATCAATTTGTTCCCTTTAATTTTTAAAACTGCGAAACGGATTTTGATGCAGTTTTCTTTAATAGATAAAGTCATTCAGGAGGAATGTTTATAAGTGTAATAACATTCATTAAATAGCGGAAAAATACGCTTATTGTTGGGATTTCTAATGTGATGTCGTAAATAATAACATTTTTTTCCGCTTACATTGCAAACGCAGGCTGAACCCTACGAGATTTATAAAAATAATGTACTAATATAAGTATTGTACACAATGAAAAGGTCTAAGTATAGAAAACTCCGCTATGGTATATGTCTATCTTTTATGGATGTCCCACAATTACAGTTTTTTGACATTTACTTTTAATGACAGATAATGGCTAATTTCCGATTTTAACCAATACGGCATTAATCCTTATTTAATTAAACACTTTTAATATATTGTTGATTTAATATAGATCTGTATGGCTCTTTACAGCATATGAATTACATGAATATTTTCGAAGATATTACATATTTAAAAATTGCGAGTCGTAGGTTTGCGGCGGTACAGCCAATGCGGGCCACGGGTAGTAATATTGAATATTATATAAATGAAAACTGCTGAATCGATTTTAATCATTTTTTCAGTGGCTATATAATATTTTATACCAGTGCGAAGCCGGGGCGGGTCGCTAGTGAAATATAATAATAATAAATGCATCGTATCGCCTCGTCTCATTTCGTCAGGCCCTTACTTTACTGTGTATTATAGACATTGTTGCATTTCCATGAACCAGGAACCATGTATAGCATTATGCAGCCAGAAATCAGAAACAACATTACCAAGCGGCTCTGCACTAAGCGGGCTTACTTAAAATATTAGATTTCTGGGTGTGAAATGAGCATACGCACTAAAGTGAACTCTTTGACAAGAAACTGATGTGGACGCGCGTTTGACATATTTTGACAAACTAGCACATTGCATAGATGGGAGGGGAGGGGAAGAGAGGGGAGAGTATTATTTAAGTGAGAGAGCATCAAGCATAATATACAGTATGTAACACTGTTTTGGACTCCAAAAACGGGAACTGCAGAGCAAAACATACAGCTAATAGCATTTCGAAGGTCCCTACGTATATAAGGTCATGTCCAAAATAGCAAAATTTTTTTATTGCATCATGCATTTCCGTATAATGAGACGCATATTCCTACATTATTATTACTTTTCTATCACAAGTAATTCCAAAGATAAAAAGACATAAATGAGGACAAGTTGTTTTAGATTTTACTGTTGTATATACGGACATCTATACTTGCCGTCTTGTACCGCGTTGGAAATTACGCGCTATTCAGCGTCATGTCGTACATGTCCGTTTCTACAACTAAGGTAGCGAATTATTTATATACTTGTTACCATTTACGTTCAGTTATCATGAGACTTTAGTTCTTTTTCAGTGCGACTCGTGGCACAAATTCAATTACTTTTAAACCAATATGAGCATCTGAGTGTTATAAATAATCAGCACCGTGAAATAATAGTTGCAACGGAGGCTGAGGCTTCTTTTAATGATGAACAACCATCTGGACCTTACCGTTATCGATATAGAGCAAAAAATCGCGTTTTTTGTACGAGGCCTCACAATAATTATTTATTTTATTTTAATTTTGCTATATTTCTTTAAATATCGCCAACAAAAAAACGTAATATGTGAAAATTTCTACTATTGCGGTTCTTGAGATAAAGCTTGGTAATAGACGAACAAACGACAGATAGAAAGCGAAGTCTGATATGTTTTTATTTAATTATGAATATGAACGTTATTTATTTTATATAAAACGGTAATAAATTATATAAAATTAATTAAAAACTATTAAGAACACTCCTTATTCACTTGATAGTTGGACTCCCTCTAAAACGCGGAATCGCTTGGTTGTAAAAAACGTAATATGTGAAAATTTCTACTATTGCGGTTCTTGAGATAAAGCTTGGTAATAGACGAACAAACGACAGATAGAAAGCGAAGTCTGATATGTTTTTATTTAATTATGAATATGAACGTTATTTATTTTATATAAAACGGTAATAAATTATATAAAATTAATTAACCCATTAATTCCGAAGCGGCCGGATCCGGCCGCCACAGATTATACTGCAGCTATTCTGTCTACACCCAAGCGGCCGTATGTGGCCGCGCTCTTTCATTCGATCGAGTTACGTATTTCGTCGACTTAGAGACTACTTTTGTATGAAGAAGATTGGTTAGTTATAATCTATGGTACATTTGCCACATTCTGAATGCAAAATATTATACAATCTGTGGTCGACGAATATTTTTCAGTCATTAGAAAATCGTGAATTGTTTCGTGTGTGTTCTGTCATTTTGTGTGATTTGTGTGAAATAATAATTGGATTTATCGAATGTAAGTAGTAAAATCGTTTACTTTAATAGTAATAAGCAGTTTTAGATAACCATTTGCAAGAAATACATCGTAATAACTTGTGAAAGCTGAGAAAAAAGTTGTGTGTGTTATAAGTGTTTTGGACGGAATTTGCTTCATATAATTGTAAATTAATTACGTAAAAGGCTTATAGAAATTATTACACAACGTCTACATGACTATTTTATATCGATAGTATTTCTTATATTTCCAAAACAAAGAGTTAAAAGTCTACAGTTAACGGTCGTATTCTGCCGGCCGCAGCCATTTTGAACTTTATTTGTAAAGCCATAATGACGAAGTTTGCTTGTGGTAATACGAAACGCATTTTTTTCGAGTGATATTTATGACCTGTTTTTGTAAACATCTCAAGCTGTGACGATAAATTATATAAACAAGGGTCTATTCTTGGATTCTGTCGTGTAGATTATAACAAAATATTAATTTATTTCATGTGAAATAGTCAGAAAAATATATTTCAAAATATATACTTCTAAAAAGAATGTTAAATCAGACTAAATACTATATTATAATGGCTTGATTGATAGAAAATTTATTAGATATTATAAAATTCTTTACAAAAACATAAAATATGGTTTGGATGTAAAAATATTGTATTATTTGTAAAAAGGGGGTAAGGCCGGGCGCCATTTTTTTTGCACATTCCATACACTACTCTTTTGCAAATATTTTTGCACATATAGAAGGGTTAAAAACTATTAAGAACACTCCTTATTCACTTGATAGTTGGACTCCCTCTAAAACGCGGAATCGCTTGGTTGTAGGGCTGAGAAGAGCTTGAAAAAATTTCCTGAAAAGCTCATATTAAAAATCTAAAGTGACATCGGTGCATGATTAACCTAGAAATCAAAAAGTTTATGGCCTATTTTTTTTTGCTCCAATAAAGTTTGTAAGATAAGTCTTTTCAAGTTATTTCCCCCGTTTTTTTCACATTTTCCCCCGTTTCTTTGCTCCTATTAATCATAGCGCTATAATTTATAACGTATAACCTTCCTCAATAAATAAACTATCAAACACTGAAAGAATTTAGAAATCGGATAAGTAGTTCCCTAGATTAGGGCGTTCAAACAAACAAATCTCAGCTGTATAATATTCAGGCATAGAATTGATAAGGTGTTCTGTAGTCAATTTGGCAGTCGTAAATACTATTTTCTTCCTGCGAGGAACGTGTTAGACGATTAAATCAATGCAGCTCTGTATTCGACGGTAATACTAAAAATTACGACCTTCAGAAAAGTTCAAGAGTCAGTTAAAGCTGAATATTATAATAATCGACTTAGAAATATATTTTACTGTCCAGACTTGTCCACCGTAGAAGTTATAACGAAGCCTCAAAGAATTTACTCATATAAGATGCAATAAAAGTCTAAGGTCATCAACGGTCACCTAGATCTCAAAATTAGAAAAGGAATTGACCTTAATCAAGTATCCGAAATGACCAAGAAGAAGAAAAAGGCAAAGTATCTGGGCATTCGTTATCTTCAACAACATATAAAATATGTTAAAAGTTTTTTTCTACATTATATCCATATACAATCATTGAAAAATTTTCAAAAATATTATATAAAAAATCTAAATCATAGCAACGATGCATTTTGTTACAAATAAAGTCAGTCTTCTTCATCTTCAACATTATTATGTTCATGCTTTACCCTTTAGTAAAACAGAATTAATTAATAGACTTTTTAAAACTAAACAGTTTTATTTATCAAATAATCACATTTTATTACAATTTTTCATCATGGACCTAAAGTAATTGATGTCCTTTTATTCGTTCATTATAACGTAGAAAAACTACTTAAATTAGCAGCGTATAAAAAGATATGTATGTGTTTTTTAGTTTTTCTCACTGAAGAGCCAGAATTTGTATTACTTATATGTTATAAACTTATAAATTATGACAATACTATTATGACAATACAATTT
Organism: Lysandra bellargus; assembly: GCA_905333045.1. Taxonomy (NCBI): domain Eukaryota; kingdom Metazoa; phylum Arthropoda; class Insecta; order Lepidoptera; family Lycaenidae; genus Lysandra; species Lysandra bellargus. The sequence goes on from HG995356.1 coordinate 5,765,040, forward strand.
ATATAGTGCTGAATGAATTTAGGACCTAATATAATATTTTAATTCTTCCAAAGTAAAAACGGACATGTACGACTTAACCGTTATGGGCAGTCTTGAATTGTCACCGTATAAACGGTCATCTTGCAATTTTGGCGAAAATACAGTAAATATTTAAAATTGTGTTATATCATGACAAACGACCTACATTAAGCTTTACAGATCAAAAAAAAATGTGTTTATCTTTTATGGTGATCTACAGTAACAGTTTGAATCTTAAAACCACTACTTTTGACATGTCGCTTTATACGTAGGGACCGTCGATTTATTCATATGTTATGGTCATAAGTACAGGTCAACATGTCCTTTTCATGTGATAACATGTCTCCATCATAAGTAACCCAATGAGACTCACAGGCTAGCCTACGTAGGACTAGAAAGTTATTGGCACCTCATGTCTTGGAATTGAAATGTCATTTAATATTATTAAGTATTACAGAATTAATATTTATTCCGTTTTGTAACTGAAAACCATTTTTATTGTATAATGTGCAAAAAACTTCTTCATTCGTAGCAATAAATTAATGCTTTAAATAAAATCTGCCGTTTCAGTAAAGTGTCTTAGCGGCGCTGATTTTTTGTTTCAAGTAGGAAAGTTGATGTCAAAGCAAAATTTGTTAACGCGTAGGAGTGTATTAATTCTGCAAAATCTCACAACGGGATAAACAGTCAACCTGTATAATATATTTTTCACATAATGTTTCTACACGTACTGACTTACAACAGATTACTTTTTAGTAATCTCCAAAAATTAACTTAATAATATTGTATTACCTATTTAGGTTATACAAAATTATTATTTTTAACAAAAAATTAAAACCGACTTCCAAGGTAAAAACAATAATAACATCCTTATAATATGAACTAAAAAGTATTAAATAATTTTTCCTATCTCATGGTGCCTTTTTCCGAATTCGGCTAAAACTCAACTATTTCTGTACTCAATCTTCATAATTTTGAAGTCGGTACCAGATATAGCTGAATCCAGATGCCAGAATATTTGAAACATTTGTAACTGGCACCGACTTCAAAATTATGAAGATTGAGTACAGAAATAGTTGAGTTTTAGCCGAATTCGGAAAAAGGCACCATGAGATAGGAAAAATTATTTAATACTTTTTAGTTCATATTATAAGGATGTTATTATTGTTTTTACCTTGGAAGTCGGTTTTAATTTTTTGTTAAAAATAACAATTTCACTCCACGAGCATCCACGGGCGGCCGTAGATTTCTCAAGCGATACTATCTATTACAACAATGAAGATAAAGTTTAAAATCATATGACACTGAAACTGTTCTCCTCGCCTGCGCCATTCCGGTGTGAATCGGCCCTAATACACCTGTATACTATTCTACGTATCTTATTACAATTTGTTAACAGTCACACTTACAAAATATAATATCAGCTGCAGATAATTTTACATATGAATTATCAACAATACATTTAAAAAAATCGAAGTGGACACGTGCCAGAGCCGCGCCAAACCGGAATTTTAGCAGCGCGGCAGCGGCGAGGCTTTCATTGTCATATGATTTTAAACTTTATCTTTATTATTGTAATACATAGTATCGCTTGAGAAGTCTACGGCCGCCCGTGGCCGTGATTGGTAAGTGTGACAGCTGTGCACTCTAGCATGTTACTTGTATTATCGAAGCAACTTACTTCTCAGAAGTAATGACAAATGTGTGCCTTACGCTCTGGAGATAAGGTTGAATATTTTGTTATGTTCAATTTTGGTGACATTGGTGACCCTGACGTGAAAATGATGATGATGATGATGAATATAATTTGTATAGTAGCATATGCTTTCAGTTCTTAAAACAGCGCCTAAACCCCCAAACTTGTATCTAAAAGGAATCCGGAGTTCTCTTAGTATCTTCGGAACCATAGTATACCTTGGTGCAGAATCTTGTGTTTTGGTAGCATATGCTTAGGATGCTTCTCATAAAATCAAAATCACCATATGTTTCCATATAAATTTCAAGGAGTTCCCTCGATTACTCATGGATCCCATCATCAGATCACCACTTTTGTGAACATGGTACCAAATTGGAGTGAAAACTAATACAACAAAACAAAAATTTTGAAAATCGGTTCACAAACGGCGGAGTAATCGTTGAACATACAAAAAAAAAATAAAAAAATAAAAAAAATAAAAAAAAATATCCACAGCCGAACATATAACCTCCTCGTTTTTTGGAAGTCGGTTAATTATTAAGCTATTTTTAAATTACAAAGTTTGTTCACAGGGACTCGTCCTTACTGTCGAAATCATTATCATGCCTCAAGCGCGCTTATATTAGATCAACATACATAAAGATTAAAGTATAGGGTAAATAAATACACTTCGAGACGATTACGCCCCAAGCGTCGTTTCTTTATAATCTTGTAAATATTCTTTATTTGAGTTATGATTGAAATATCGTTATCGTCGTGTATGTTTTTAATTTTTATATATTTTTATTTGATCCTGGTCTTATGATTTACGTTATTTTTATGCATTACTTAAATCTATACCAATATTATAATTCTGGAGAGTTTGTTTGTTTGAACGCGCTAATCTCAGGAACTACTGGCCTGATTTGAAAAATTCTTTTATTGTTGGATAGCCCATTTATCGAGGAAGGCTATAGGCTATATTTTATTACGCTAAGACTAATAAGAGCTAAGAAATAGAGGAAAATGTGGAAAAAATGGGGGAAAATTATTTGAAAGGGCTTATTTGAACGCGCTAATCTCAGGAACCACAGGTTCGCTTTGAAAAATCATTTCAGTGTTAGATAGCCCATTTATCGAGGAAAGCTATAAGTTATATTTTATCACGCTAAGACTAATAGGAGCGAAGAAATAGAGGAAAATGTGGAAAAAACGGGGGAAATTATATGAAATTGCTTATTATCTTAAGGGCTCGGGTTACGCGCTCGATCAAATGAAATTCGATACCGCGCCAGTACAAGTTTTATATGTTGCTGTCTCGCTATTGCGAGGTACCCCGTGCGCCCCGCGCCTGAGACGCCCTCCACGGCAGCGTATTATATGTGTGCGTGCGTCGTCATTCATTATTTTACTCTGATCAAGTTATTCAAGCCGTGCGTTTGTTGCGATTTGCGAAGTATTATATTTTACTGCTTCATGAATCATTAACAATATTGTTTTTGTGGTTGTTTTATATATTGGAATAGTAGGAATACGGGCGCGGGCGTAGTGTCGTCGATCTTGTCACTGAACTGAACAGAATACAGATTCTACATAATATATTAAAATAATATACTTACTATAATATCTACATTGGACTCTTCACAAATCACACCACGTCAGCCTGGCCCCGTGCTAAGTACACTAAGGACTTGTGTTACAACTTACAAGTACCAGACATATAATACCGAATATATTATAATTTATACTAGCGACCCGCCCCGGCGTCGCACGGGTATAAAATATATAGCCACTGAAAAAATGATTAAAATCAATGATCTATCCTATGATCTACTTCTTAGCCTATGATCTACTTCTTATCTGTGCCAAATAACATAAAAATTGCTCAGTAATTCGCGAGATAATTTTCCCCCGTTTCAAATAATTTCCAACGTTTTATCCACATACTCCTATTAGTCTTAGCGTGATAAAATATAGCCTATACTCTATAGCCTTCCTCAATAAATAGGCTATCTAACACTGAAAGAATTTTTCAAATCAGACCAGTGTTCCTGAGATTAGCGCGTTCAAGTTAGCCCTTTCAAATAATTTCCCCCGTTTTTTTCCACATTTTCCTCTATTTCTTCGCTCTTATTAGTCTTAGCGTGATAAAATATAGCCTATAGCCTTCCTCGATAAATGGGCTATCTAACACTGAAAGAATCATCAAAATCCGTTGCGTAGTTTTAAAGATTAAAGGGAACAAAGGGACATGAGGGAAAAAAAGGGACTTTGTTTTATAATAAGTACCTATATTACTTAGATATAGATTTCCTTTTTATTATACTCAACTTATTTAAGATCCATACTTCCATACTAATTGTAAAAAATTAATAAAAAAGTGTGTCTGTTTGTCTGTCTGTTATTAGCTTATTACCTCTTCACGCCCAAGCCGCTGAACCGATTTTGCTGAAATTTGGCATGGAGATACTTTGAGGCGGTCCCGAGTCTTTGTCCTTTGACATATAATACTTTTTATCCCGAAAAAATGCACGGTTTCCGCGCGATAAACTAGTTTTGGCGCAACAGAGTGGCGGGCGTTATCTAGTTTTTACAATATTATTATACACATATTTAATACACATCCATGAGTCATGACTCATGAGTCATGAGTCATGACCCAGGAAAACGTTTTGTTCCGTCGGTGGGATTCGAATTTCGAACCAGCGAAACCAGGCTTGAGCTACCATGCGCTCAACCACTGCGCCACAGAGGTCGACGCTTTTATTTAAAAATTATTAAAAGACAGTACGTAACAATAAAGTTTCAAAAACAGAAAAAAGGCTACTCCAAATATTCCTCACATTGTTATCATTCAAAATAATAAAATCGGACAAGTGCGAGTTGGACTCGCCCATAAATGGTTCCGCAATCCGCAGCAACAATAAGGTTTATTTTTATGAAATTATAAGGTTTTTTTTTATAGTTTCGGAGAAAAGTGGCTGTGACATACGGACAGACAGACACACAGACATGACGAATCTATTAGGGTTCTGTTTTTTGCCATTTGGCTACGGAAGCCTAAAAATCAAAAGAGTATTATTAATTACTAGCTGTTGCTGTTCAGTGTTAGATAGCCCATTTATCGAGGAAGGCTATAGGCTATATTTTATAACGCTAAAATTAATTGGAGTGAAGAAAACGAGAAAAATGTGGAAAAACGGGGGAAGTTATATGAAATTGCTTATTATCTTAAGATCTACTGGAGCAATTTTTATGTTATTTGGCAAACATAAAGAATAGACCACTTGAAGGGACATAGGCTATTTTTTGCGGAAAAATGTACGGTTGCGTGAAATTCCTAAATTACGCAAGCGAAGCCGAATAATAAAATCGTAGGAAAGTCAATTCTGTACATTGAATATTTTTGTACAAAAAATAATACTTGGGATGTGATCTACTATGATAATGCGAACGAAGTCGCGGGCAACAGCTATATTATAATAAAGTCATAGGAAAGTCAATTCTGTACATTGAATATTTTTGTACAATAAATATTAATACCTACTTGGGATGTGAACTACTATGCTAACGCGGACGAAGTCGCGGGCAACAGCTAGTATGGAATATCTATTTCTTCGCTTCTATTAATCGTAGCGTGATAAAATATAGCCTGTAGCCTTTCTCGATAAATGGACTAACACTGAAATAATTTTTCAAATCGGACCAGTAGTTCCTGAGATTAGCGCGTTCAAACAAACAAACAAACTCTTCCGCTTTATAATAATATTATTTAATTATTAAAGTATTTATATTATTTAATTGAATAAAACTGACATCAGGAAATAATCACTAAAAATACAAACTAAAATAAAATATACAAACATAGGTATACAAACTTAGAATACAAGTTCACTTTTATATTTTATTTTATTTCAAGACAGAAATTAGCAAGTCTGTTCAGGAGTTCTCGAGTTTTAGCGAGACTAACGAAATTAATTATACATAATATCAATGTATATTGTATAATCATATTATAATATTATGACTATCGCTAATATTCCTAAACGTTATTTACAAAATACAGTATATAAGAAAATAATAATATTATGATTTATGATATTCATAATTATTATTTATTTTAAACTACTGTGTGATACATCATACATCCCACCTTTCGGTATCCATTATTAATTATTATCAAAAGTTTAAGCAATAAAAGCAAGTTGTTCAAGCAATTGTCTTCAAGTATCACATAAAAATTTTCAAAATCAACATTCAACAACAATAACATTCTCTTGATTGCGGATTCTTGGAAATCTACTGTTAACGCGCGCGCGGTCGCATGCGACCGCTTGGAGCTTGAGGGAATATTGTACTTGAATAATGAATGCCTTGAATGAATTATTGTCACGTGCACCGGTTACAACACTCCGCCACCCGGAACGCGCCTCCCGCCCCGTTGCCGCGCTCTGTCGTGTGAGCGGATCGGCACGATACCATGTTGGAAATTATAGAGAAATTTCGTTGCGTTTACGAATACCAAAAATGATGAATGAAAATTTATTATATTGCCATTCTTTTGAAGACATTCTGTAACTACACAATATAAGCTGTGGTCCCAGGAAAAATACATTACGATTCGATGAGTTTTTAATATAAAACAAGTGTGCGAAAAGTATGTCGACAATGGCGTAAAAATTTATGAAATGTAATCGCTTATATTTTTTAGTGTGTAAATATTTTGAAGTTAATTTTTGTTCAGGAACCTAGGTAACTACTATTTTAAGCTGAAAAATAACTCAAACATGTTAAATATTTTCGTATAACAAAATGATTTTGGTATTACGTTTGTATGAGAATTTCGAGGGTAACCCGGCCCCTTAAGAACTAGTGGAGCAATTTTTATGTTATTTGGCAAACATGAAGAATAGACAACGTGAAGGGACAAGGGCTTTTTTTTCGGAAAAACATACGGTTGCGTGAAATTCCTAAATTACGCAAGCGAAGCCGCGCGGAACATATTTATATTTTAATAAAAATTGTAGGAAAGTCAATTCTGTACATTGAATATTTTTGTACAATAAAATATAATACTTAGGATGTGATCTACTATGCTAGCGCGGACGAAGTCGCGGGCAACAGCTAGTTATTAATAAATAAATAAATAGTCGGACCTTTAGTACCTTACTAGTATATCTATATTGAACCCCAAAAAAGCGGCAGGAGCTTCTAGTAAATTCTAGACACTATATTTAAACAAACACTAAAATCCTTCCTATTATTTTCAGTTTCATTGTAAGTAATAAAAATATAAGGAAAATACATCCGAATATTTCCTCCCCTTTTTGAAAGTCGGTTAAAATGTAGAACAACCGATTTAACCCACGGTACTAAAATATAATATGCCCTTTGTACGTATAGCAATACAAATCGCTTACAGCAGCTATATATGTATAATTTCCTCTGAACTGCCGACGCGTGCCAGTGCGTTTAGATTTTACGCGTTTACATCAATCCAGTAATCCAATCCAGAGGTGGATTGCTACTGGAATAATGTAAACGGGTATTAGAATGAACTGGAATGGACTGAATAGGCTACTTGACTTACTTTTTTTCTTCATGCTAATCGCTTCTTAATCGTTCATTTTCACAAAAAAAAACTAATATTTTAATATTTTACACAGTAGAAACCCATAAAAATGTTTATTGAAAAATAAGCCTCTTAAATGGCGCCGAAAACACTGTCCGCCATAGTGTGACGTCATACGTTTTGTATTTTAAACTCTCTTCATTGAACATTTTTTATGTGCTTAATGTAACAGTCTAAAAGTGCCCAAAGATTATAAAAGAATTAAATAAGAAATTAGAAATGATTTTAAATGTTGAAAACTTTTGGAGAAAAGATTTGGCCATTTCATTTCCCGTCTACAATAAATGGAGATAATATATAAAACTGATGTTTTAAGTGAATTATTCAATAAATATATTTTACAAATCTTTCTAGGCTTATTCTTATTATTTATGTACACAGTACAGATAAACTTACATATAACGAGCGCAGTAAATTAAAGATATTTAATTACTATGAGGATGACGTCACATCCAAATCGGAAGTACCGCAAAAGCGTTTTCGTCAGTAAAAATCATACTTTCATAAAATCATATTTTCAAATCGACTTTATTTATCAATCATAAGCTTTTACTTGATGATAAGGGTGAAATACGGTTTCCTAGGCCAAGTTCTACTAGAAATATGCATTTGTTCAATGAAATTGAATATAGGTCAAGTAGCCTATTGTATTTCAGTGTATTCCAGTGTCCGTTTACATTTTTCCAGTAGTAGCCAGCGTTGGATTGGATTTGATTGTAAGCTGATCATAATGATTGTATCTGGATACAGCGTGAAGATTCAGGACAGTACCTCCAATGTTTTGATCCAACATTTAATACGGCTTAGATCTAGTCTGGATCTTACGAGTTTAATGAGTTTAGACGTGAAGACTGAAGAAGTAACAAACGTACACACTGACAAACTTTCGCTTTTGTAATATTGTACATCATTTAACACATTGTACAGCAATGGTATCTAATTCCACTGGATCCAGCAACTGGAATAATGTTAGTTTCGCGAAATGTTTGTTTGAATACGCCGACATTAGTTGCCAGCACGTCTTAGCGCTAAAAGCATTGTTAATAACACCTCCTACTGAGAATACATGCTTTGTTTTAATTTAATTTGTGTTTGTTTACACTTACTTCATGTTGATTAAAAAGTTTTTTCTCACCTCTGGGCGGAAAACGTCAACTTTCTTCCCGCTGCGCTTACCGATGTTGCCGTTTTCCGCCTCCGTCGATGAGAAAAATAGTATACGCACCATGGGCAGTAAATAAGAAAGCCTCACATCACATGTTTATAGTGTAAATGCTATATTTCTAAATTTCAGGTGATTTATACAAAACTACGAATAATACTAATATTTTGTAAATGAAAGCTACGTAGTCCAGTAATTTGGAGCGTGGCTCTATGGAGGTCGTTAATTCGATTCCTGTGTAAGACTTTTTTAAATTTCTAAGTTTGGTTATAATAATACTAGCTGATCAAATTATTGTCTTACAAAAATGATTAAAGTGGACATTTAAAAAGTCTTATCTCTGACTGGCATACGTCCCACTACGAAATGAGATTACAGAAAGTGAGCTCTTGTGGACTGTGCGCATACTTGGGCACTATGAATTACCCCTGCGTAGGTTTGCCTATTAATCAAACTAGCTACCTTCACCAAAACTTGGGGTGTGTGTTATTGCTTATTAAGTTCTTAGTGGTACAGTGAAAAATATAAATAGCCGAATACAGAATCTCCTCGTTTTTTGGAAGTCAGTTAAAATAACGCAAAGAGGACTGTAAAATTATTATTATCACAGGGGGCGTCGAACAGTCTGGAGAGTTAAGTTTATCAAATGGTATTAAAAATATTTAGTACCTTGTTATTTTCATATTATAATAATTTCATATTCTCATACATAATTCAAACTTATTCTAATAGAACCTTTTTGTTTTAATATCGCATCAATTTTGCGAAATTATAATTCTATTTTCATAAAATTATGCGAAAATTTTATCAATTTTTATTAGCCAATGGAAACATTATGAGTAAAGGTAAGTTTGTTTGTTACGCTTTCACGTAAAAACCACTAAACCAACATCATGAAACTTTGTACACATATTTTTGAAGGCATAAAAAGTAAAGTTGGCTAATTTTTATTATATAAAAAAAAAAATTTAACATCAAAAACGTTTTAAAATTAGGTACACCTCTTAGGTTGAAAATAGGGAACCTAGGAGTACTAACTACTAATTTATGCGGACAAAACAACAGGATGAAGCTTGTATTTTAATTAGGTGAATTATTTTTGTAGCATAATTAGACAAAATCAAAAAGTGTTTATAAGAAAATTTTATATTTTATCCAAGAAAGTAAAATATAAACGTTATTTCTAAGCACTTGATAGATACCCGTTGGAGTGTTAAAGTGTCATTTCAAAAGCCCTAGTATTCTGGCAGCTCTCGGCGCCATTTTGTGGACGGCATTATAAGAAAGCGCGCCATTATTTTTAACTTGCCTTTTATTTTTAACCGAAAACTCCGCAGTTTTAGACGATTCCGTCTATGACTTTTATTTTCAGACAATCGCTGATGCTTTTGGGTTTCGTTACGTAATAGTGTCTCTATCTGTAGTTTTGTATAGAAGAAATATTTCATTTTTAGCGACGCAAAATATTACACTGATTGGTTTTAGATTGTAAAGCCTTCCATCTCCGTATTATCTACGTGGTCAATATATATATATATATTTTGTACCAACAAAAAAGCACATACCCGCATATTTTTCAGGAAATTCGAGCCTGCATTGGTTGAAAAATTGTTCGTGAAAATCGTCGTTTCTACTTTTTTATTGATACCTCTACACCCTGTCAATATGTACGAGTAGGCAGAAACTTTTATGTTGACCTGTAGTAGGATTTGATGAAATTTTTTTGGGAAATATTTTTTTAATCTCCTATATAGTAGATTATTTTTCTGTTCGAAACTTGAGTTACGTTTCGATACAAAACTATAGTCCATAACAAAATAGCAGAAGGCATACATTTTTGCCTAACGATAGAAAGAGAGGTGGATAGTTCCTCCCCCACGCCGCGGTGGCGGCGGTATAAGTTAGTCTTACGAATTTCTGATAATGTCCTGTCATGATTTTAATTCTTTTGCCATTCTACAGAACGCACGCCGCTAAATAACTTTTCAATTAAAAAAAATACTACTTTCTTTTCTTTCTCTTTATATACTTTATAACGAGAAATACACTTAAATAAATTTGGCAACATTAAATGATATAAACGAGTCCCAATATAAACAGAGAGATGATCAAGCGGAGAAAAAGTTGATGAAATTTAAGGGGAGACGACGTCCGAGATATAAAAACTTTCGGATAAATTGATCTGAGGTTTTTGTCCGACACTTCTCCAGAGACAAATTAATGCGGATGGTCGTTACGTAGTTTCACTACTCACATATTATACAATTATTATACATGTCATATCCATACTTCCATACTAATATTATAAATGCGAAAGTGTGTCTGTCTGTCCGTCTGTCTGTCTGCCTGTCTGGCTCTAGCTTACGCGCAAATCACAAAATTATATTGTGCAGTAACCGTACATTTTTCCGGGACAAAATGTATCCTATGTTCTTTTCCGGGACTCAAAGTATCTCTCCACCAGTTTTCAGCCAATTCGGTTCATTCGTTCTTGAGTTATAAGTAGTGTAACTAACACCACTTTCTTTTATATATATAGATTTTATAATGTACTTACTAGATGATACCCGCAACTCTGTTGCGCCAAAACTCGTTTATCGCGCGAACCGTACATTTTCCGGGATATAAAGTAGCCTATGTCTTTTCCTGGTAATCAAAGTATCCCCATACCAAGTTTCACCAAAATCGGTTTAGCGGTTTGGTCGTGAAGAGGTAACAGACAGACAGATACACGGACAGACTGGCAGACAAGCAGCCGGATTGACAGACAGACAGGCACATTTTCGCATTTATAATATTAGCTAGCTATGGATACAGTGTATAACAGTTTCATTGCTTTCTAAATATAAGAAAACGGTGTCTCAGAGCTAAGCATCATGTCTACTCACCAGGGGGATACGAACACTGGTGCCCAAAGTGGGACAAACATGTAAATATTGACACATTGTTAGATTGTCCAAATGGCCCATCTACGTCACCCCTAAGTATATTTGTTACTAGTAATTGCCCTTTACTGCGTCTACCTTTTCTTTCACAAGAGATATTTCTGTAATATTGGCATGAATAATTAATATTATAAATTCGCAAGTTTGTCTGTCTGTTTGTTACCTATTCGTGCCCAAACCACTGAGCCGATTTTGCTGTTTGGTATGGAGATACTTTGAGTCCCGGGAAAGGACATAAGATACTTTTAATCTCGGAAAAATGTACGATTTCTGCGCGATTCATTTTTTTAAAAGGTAAATGAGAAAAAATTACTCTTTAATTAGGCAGATAATTTAAAAATGGGTTTATTTCGGCTTCGGCCGGATATGGTCCAAAAAACGACTCACGACATAGATTTTATATTTAAAAATCTACAGTTTTTGCTTGAAATAATGGCCAAAGCCATAGTTCATTTTGTAGAAAATTAATGTCGAAATTGTACGAACTGTTATCGCAACTGTCAATAGCTGAATATTCCGAATTTTCAATATTCTGAAATTGTGTTTATTATTGCATTTCTATAATTAACTATCACGGAAATATCCTATATTTAAGTTTCGGAAATTGAAATCATGTTACTAAAAGTTTAAGTTCTTAAAAATGACAACATTTTTCGAAGGTTTGGCTTCGGATTTGACCAACATAGGGAATATTACGCAAAGGTCCGAGCAGAGGACGCTACTAACACATGCAGTAATTAATCCGACCAAAATCTGACATGTTACACACGTCATATCAGAATATTGACAGAAACGTTGTCAAAGGTCGAGCTAAAGTTTTTGTTTACCGTCTATGTCGGTGTTGCCTCTAGCATTAAAAACTTGGGAGAATTGACCTTTGGTCGGGTAATACTTTATCACCAAAGACACATCTTCTTGAAATATTGTAATATTTAGCTGTTGTTGACATCCCTAAGCCGGGCTAGTATTCAGTTATCGGTACCACTATTGGCACCGTGCCAAATTGGGCCAGCCATATGCCAAGGGAAAAGTTACATTGTACTTTATTACGGAAAGTAATTGAAAGTTTAAAAATGCTTAAACAAGGTCACGTTTACAGAACAATGCGAACAAAAATGTACTTTTACTTTTACTGTTGAGTGTTTGACATTGGTCGCGTTTTCGCTGAAATGGGGTTTCGCCGATTCAGGTAAATGGTGGAGTATGTATAGTGATACACTGGTATATAATATAATATAATAAATGCGAAAGTGTGTCTGTCTGTCTGCTACCTCTTCACGCCCAAACCGCTAATCAATTTTGCCGAAATTTGGTACGGACTCATAAAAGACAATGCTATCACATGTATGAAAAAAAAACCCAGAGCGAACCGATACATAATGTAGCTCAGAGTTTCAGTGATATTAAATGAAATAATTCTGTATATATATCATTCTAAGATTTGATAGCTAAATGAGAAATATTGCTATTAACTTTTCGTAAAGAGTGATGTTTAAATTTTTTTTATTTATGTTATTTTGCGACATTTTGGAGCTGAATTGTAGTAAGAATAATAATAATATCTATAAACGCTTCACACAACGTCAGACTGGCCCCGTGCTAGTACCTGAAGGACTTGTGTTATGACAGACAACGGAAATATATTTAATACTTTTTATATTATAATAAGTATATTTAAGATTTTTATTATATTATGATACACATTTAACAAACATCCATGACTCAGGAACTTTGAAAACCTTTTGTTCCGTCGGCGGGATTCAAACCCGCAACCCCTGGCTTGAGCTACCTACGCACTCATCCACTGAGCCACAGAGGTCGTCACAGATCTCTATCTAATTAGATCCCGCATGTGTATGTACTTCGCGTGCCATCGCGTTCCCAAACGATCACAAACTTTATTCTTTCGAAAGTCTGTTCTTTAGTCTGCGCTCCACCGTTATCGGAATCGGACGTCAATCGGAATTCTAAAAATACCTAATTGTGCCGTATTGGGCTGTGGAAATTCGAATAGAAACGTTGGTATAAATAGTGGACACGTTTCTTATCATCGGTAAGTAATTTTATTATTTAATCATGTGTCCTTTATTTTTAAATCAATTATTTAATGTAAATCGTGTGTGGCTGTAGTTTTTACCATGAAATCTACGTAACTGCGTGTGTACCGCATGATTCATAATACATTGCCGCTTTAGTTAGAAAATTATGGAGACCGTTCTATTTGTCCGCTATTGAGCGCGCAATGGAAATAAAACAATCGATACTTCCACTCATCGCTTAGTTTCGAGGTACATTCTCATTTTTCTGTCAAATGAAGCAAATAGTGTTGTACATATTCTCGATTCTAATTAATCGATTTTCGAAACAGACATGAAACAGAGGAATGATAATGTTCGCTTTGGGATATTTTGTGACTCGGTATTTATATTTCTATACATTTTCTATACATATAATAAAACTGTAGAAATAAAAATTCTGTACATTAAAGGTATTAAAAAAAATAATAAGCGGGGGGTGTCACTACATCGCTATAAAAGCCAAAACTGTAGTTAGTTTTTTGTCTACTGTCTGTCTATCTGTCTGTCTGTATGTTTGTTCCACTATCACACGAAAACTACTGATCCGATTTGAATGCGGTTTTCGCAGATATATTTGTCTTCTTCCAACTTAAAATCTGGCATATAAAAAAATTTCTCCCCACCCCACTAAGGGGACCAAAGAGGGGTAAGATTTTGTATCAACTAATGAAGTACAAATACTTTAAATGGCAAAACAACGTTTGCCGGGACAGATAGTTATGTAATAATTATGTATTTATGTTCCTGTTTAGTGATTTAATTTAGAATAATATAATATATTACTAGCTGTCCTGGCAACCACGTATCTTAAGATTTATCATTCCTCTGTCTATAAACTCGAATAATAATCGATTAAAAAATCGATATACCTATTAAAAGGCGCGGCGATTCCTTTGAATCGATTCCGCGCGTACGGGTATTCCCATCACTAAAACGCTCTTGTGACGTCACAGTAGGTATGAAAAAGTGCTTATTTATGAAGCTACTTAAAAACCAGCGCAGTAAATTCAAATTTCAAAATGTTATGAGTATGCAAACCTGCTTTGGGGTGTGTGACACCCCACGCGACCAATTAAGGGTTAAATAATTTCATCACTAGATGACGCCCGCAACTCCGTTGCGGCGAAATTAGTTTATCGCGCGGGAACCGTACATTTTTCTGGTATAAAAAGTGTCCTATTTCCCCTCCCGGGACTCAAAATATCTCCATACCAATTAGCAAAATCGGTTCAGCGGTTTGCGCGTGAAGAGGTAACAGACAGACATACAGATCAACTTTCACATTTATGTAGTTTAATAATAATTGAACAAAATTATGTAGTAAATTTTATGAAAACTTAACAACATATTTTGGCTATGCAAATCAACAAGGTTGAATTTTAAATTAATTAATTACTATGCATAACTAAATAGCCAAAAACTAGTTATAGAGGGTAGAATTTCAGCTTTGACTTTTGAGAATTATATTGAATCGTTAAGCCAATTTTAAACGCTTATTAAACTCTAAATTTAAGTCCTTATTTAAGTCTTCCTTAAGTGCGAATAGTATTAGAGGATTACGACGTAAGTTTATATAGCTTAGTAATTTCACTCAAACACATTTTTGTGATTTATAATTGCAGCAAGGTGCAACTCGGAATTGTCACGGCCGCAGTCAAAGCATTTTTTGATCTTAAGAGCCCGGGTTACCCTCGAAATTCTCATACATACGTAATACCAAAATCATTTTCTCATACGAAAATAATTAACATGTTTGAGTTATTCTTCAGCTTAAAATAGTAATTACCTAGGTTCCTGTGCAAAAATTAACTTCAAAATATTTAAACACTAAAAAAATTTTTTTTGTGTATAATTTTTTTTGCTAAATTTACTACTAAATACTTAAACACTAAAAAATAGAGTAAAACACTAAAAAATATATACATAAATATTAAATTTACTACAAAATATTTCAACTCTAAAAAATATTTTTTACTATTTCAAGCTGAAAAATAACCCTAACATATGTTAAATATTTTCGTATGACAAAATGATTTTGGTATTACGTATGTATGAGAATTTCGAGGGTAACCCGGGCTCTTAAAAATAAACTTGAAAAAAACTTCTTTTTAAAAACTTTAATTTTATAAATATTTTGACATAAACTATGTTCTGTTGTTTTATCATTAAATGTCTCTGACTAAGTCATGGCCGTATTATCAATGTATCTTATTGCTGTAGTGAATAAAGGTCAAATTTAAACCTTTGTTATATCTTGATTCTCGCCTCATCGCATCGTTTCTCGTTGTGATGACAAATTACCTGTTGTAAGCGTCAGGAGAAAATAAACTTACCTGAAACAAAATATTTTTCATTAGGAAATTTAATATAAGAATAAGTTAAAAATTAAAAACTAAGTCTATAACGGCCGCACTCATAGAGAGTTAATGATGATTAAACTTGCAGTTAATAAAGAGTTTGACAGGTAATGTAAGGGGCTTAATATGGAAAAATTTTTGGTTGGTATGGTTGGTTGGTTGGTTTGGTGGTATGGTTTAAAAACATAACATATTATATTATTATTTCGCCAGTCTGGGCTATTAAGCTAATCGTTTGTAAAAATATAATTCCGTTTTTTCCATAAATATGAACAATGAAAGAGAATAATGCTAATTTTACTGACGCACTCAGAGATGAATATTAATTACTTGATTATAATTTAATGAAGAGTTAAACAAATAATGTATGGGGCTTATGTCAAAATGTTAATTTAATAACAATTAAATTGTTAATATTCGTCTCTGAGTGCGTCAGTTAGCCATGCCAAGAGAGCCTTGTGCTTTAAAGAGCCTACTGTCAAAACGCTAGCCCCGCCTACAGCCTACACTCTACACAGACCGCTATCCTCTCTATCGTGATACAATGATTCCATGAATCGTGCTCCCGGGCAATGTGCGCAAATACAATATCGCGTAACAACGGTTCCCGCATTGTAGCACGAAAGTAAAGGTCGTAAGTCCTAAAAATATTTTTGATGATTACTTAAAAATGAAATACAATACTAATATTTCCTTTAGCTATTGTTTTATAGAGTGTGTGATTGTAGTAGTGCAAGTTACTTAATGATAGTAACTCAATAAGAGTAACAGATATTTGTTAAAAAGACTAGCAATATTCATAATTTCGAAAAACATAACTATCGAGTCAAAATAAGACGACCTCCGTGGCGCAGTGGTGAGCGCGTTGGTAGCTCAAGCCGGAGTTCGGAGTTTGAGTCCCGCCGACGGAACAAAAGTTTATGAAGTCCCTGGGTCATGGATGTGTATTAAATATGTGTATCATATAATAAAAATCTTAAATATATGTATAGTATGAAAATATTAAATATATTTCCGTTGTCTGGTACCTGTAACACAAGTCCTTTAGGTACTTACCACGGGGCCAGACTGACGTGGTGTGAAGTGTCCATAGATATTAAAAAATATTATTATTAAAAGTGAACCGTGTTTTCCGTTAGCCAAATATCAGATAAATATACAATCTATATATATAAAAGAAAGTGGTGTTAGTTACACTACTTATAACTCAAGAACGAATGAACCGAATTGGCTGAAAACTGGTGGAGAGATACTTTGAGTCCCGGAAAAGAACATAGGATACATTTTGTCCCGGAAAAATGTACGGTTACTGCACAATACACTTTTGTGATTTGCGCGTAAGCTATTCAATAGATTTTGATAAAATTTGGTATGGAGATACTTTGAGTCTCGGGAAAGGACAAGGGATACTTTTTGTCCCGGAAAATGTACGGTTCCCGCACAATAAACTGATTTTCGCTTAAACTATTTAATCTATTTTGATTAAAGGCATGGAGATAATACATTTTAATCTATTGTTCTCTTAATTATACCAATTCGAATTTAATAATCATCGCTAAGACAGGACAACGTCTGTCGGGTCAGCTAGTGATAAAATAAATCTCAATTTCATTTGAGTCAATCGTCTTCCGGGATCGTAATACTTATTAAAAAACACAGCAAAATTTGACAGCCCGCTTTTAAACCTGACCTACACGATTGCGTGATATGATGCGACTATGACGTCACGATTAATAACGTCACGTTAAAAATATCCTCATAAGCATTTAAAACGCTAATGGAGACAAAACAGCTTATAATTTAACGCTCATCCACTTCCATTCTGAACAAAATGTCTTCGTTTCTTAACAAAATGTCAGGGAAATTCGAGGCGCGCGCCCAGAGGAGCTTATTATGTCGCATTTTAATTTTGAATGCACCAACTTTATGTTACAATTAAAAAGGCTTAAAGCAATTAAAGTCTATTGAATTTTGTGTTCTTATTTATGGAAATTAGTGGTTTCATAAAAAGTGATAAAACTCTTCATTTTTTGAGAATAATAAAGATTTTTAAACCGAAAATACATAGCTTAGTAGAAAAGATTTTACTTGATTTACAATAAATTATGATAAGTATTTTATTTACTTACATAATATCATCCTTACATATTATACGAGCTTTTGCCCGCGGCTTCGCTCGCGTTAAGAAGTATTATTATATACAAACTTTGATCCCGTATTTTAACCCCTTGGAGGTAGATTTGACCAAAATCCTTTCTTAGCGGATGCCTACGTCATAACATCAACATGCATGCCAAATTTCAGCCCGATCCGTCCAGTGGTTTGGGCTGTGCGTTGATAGATCACCATGTCAGTCAGTCACCTTTGAGTTTTATATACTTATATATAAGATTGCATTTTTACATAGACAGTAGACTAGAGATCGCCCAATGGCCGAAAATTTGACCTTAAATTTAATTATCTTCTTCTTTTGGCTCCCCGTTTAAAGTATGGACTATTGACTATTTCAGATTTAATAAAAAAAACGACAATCAATTTTTATCATATGACAACAGACTGATAAAAGATATATAATGTTAATGTTAAGATAGATAAAAATAAGATAGATAATGTCTGATAAAATAATAATTTCAAAATAATATTAGCTCGATGCACTCCTTCACCATACAAACTATAACTGTGCAAAATTTCATTCACTTACGTTTCCGCATTTTTCATCAAATGGAATCAAAGGTTTTCGCTCGCGTATTAATATAAATAGATACTAAACTATCATCTAGGTTTGTGTCTGTCATACAATGATGAAAAACTCAAAGCAGATAATATTATGTCACTATCGCGCGCGTTGTGAAGATTCAAATACAGCCCAATTGGGTCGTCTGTTATGTAGTCTGCATCGAGCGCGGTCACGAAGGTGCTGCGTCTTGTCTTACCTAAATAAATTGAAAATGACGTCGTGCGTGTTTCGAAAATGTACCAATTATGACTCAAAAGAAAACAAAACACATGGAATTTCTTACCACATGTCTTGATTGCAATAAATACCTCGATTATTTGCATTTTCAATTATTTTTTCGAACAATCTGGAAAAAATCGAATTTTCGTCATAGCTCAGGCGAAGAAAGAGACAGCGATACTATTCGACGTTTAAAATAGAACTGTCTCTTTTATGTAAATGGTTTTTCGTATCTTTTGTTTCACTTATCTGTCAAATTTGTCAATGTTTGCAATTTTGAATTTGAAAATATTGCCGGAAAATAGTATGGACGTAACAGATCTGTAATAAGTAGAATATCATTGCTGTCATATAAATTTTTTAACATATCAAACCTCGTATACGTTATCTATTGCTTATTATATAGTTTAAAATATTTTTTAAACAAGTATTTTATTAACAACATACTTTAAATTCGATAATTAATTCTTGAAAAATTAAATTAAGTACTTCTATACTTATTATAAAACAAAGTCGCTTTTTTTCCCTCATGTCCCTTTGTTCCCTTTAATCTTTAAAACTACGCAACGGATTTTGATGATTCTTTCAGTGTTACATAGCCCATTTATCGAGGAAGGTTATAGGCTATATTTTATCACGCCAACATTAATAGAAGTGAAGAAATAGAGGAAAATGTGTAAAAAACGGGGCAAATTATTTGAAAGGGCTAACTTAAACGTGCTAATCTCAGGAACTACTGGTCCGATTTGAAAAATTCTTTCAGTGTTAGATAGCCCAATTATTGAGAAAGGCTATAGGATATATTAATTTATCACGCTAAGTCTAATAGGAGAATGTGGAAAAAACGGGGGAAATTATTTGAAAGGGTTTATCTCGCGAACTACTGGAGCAATTTTATGTTATTTGGCATAGATAAGAAGTAGACAACATGAAGGATCATGATAGGCTATCGATTTTAATCATATTTTATACCCGTGCGACGCCGGGGCGGGTCGCTAGTATATTATACTTTAAAATTTACAAAGTGGCGTGAGTTTTGTTTGAAAATGGCGGCAACCTAACACTTTGACAATGACATAAGTTTGACGTAACCGTGTGTTTAGGCAAACGACTGGCCACAAACAGCCATTAAAAATGACCAGAGTAATGAGAGCACTGCGGTAACAAAACGAGTTGTTCGTTTAAATGATTGCACATTAAGTCAACTTCACACGAGGACTATTATGTAGACATAAAACAGCGATGTTTACGTTAATCTAGTCTATGGTCAATATTTATATCGTAATATGCAGCAGTCGATTTGAAAGATAGATCTACATAGTCAATAGTGTCGCATTGTAGGTCTATGGCATCTTTACGGTGTATGGCTTCGAAACTCTTCGATTACATGGCAGTCTACGTCTACGTGATTGTTTATGGCTACGGATCGATCTATGGCTACGAATCGTTCTATGGCTACAAACCAGACCATGGCTACGTAGTGGTTTATGGCTCTGTAACTATCTTTGACTACTATAGTCGGGGCATTTTAATAGGCCACATTTGACAGTTCATCAAAATTGTACGAGGTAACTTTGTGGCGACGTGCATAAAAAATAATTAATATTTTCGTTGTTTTCGTTCGTTCGTAAACTGCACAATTGATTAACTTTTTTCAATTACGATATGAATTATTTAATGATTTGCTTTTACTGACAAACAATTCTAAACGTAATAAACAAATTCTGATCTTAATAATTGTACATCGTTACAATGTTACGTCAGCTGACCTTTTTTCTTTTTAAACTCTAGGGATGTTACCCTAAAAATCGAAAGCGAATAAATAGTATCGATGCATTGATTACTTGTAACGAAATATCCCCATAAATTAATTACCACGTTGTGAAAAGTAACACATATTTATGTGAAATGAATAATGATAATACTAAATTTAACAGTTTATATAATTCAAGCGAATAAATGCATTTTTTTTGTAAATCATGTACTTGTCTTATTTTGCTCCTTGAATTTGCAAAAGAAAAAGTAATAATGGGACAGGAATTTGTTTCAAACGTATAAAATTTAAATATTTTATTTCAAGTCCGTATCGATTTATTCGTTTTGGTCGATGTTTTTACGCAGCTTACCTCACTATGGAGATTAATCTGACAGATGTCAAATGTGGCCTATTAAAATGCCCCGACTGTACGTAGCGGTCTACGTACTTTGTCTATGGGTCCACGGCTACGCAGCTGTCATCGACTACGAGGCGTAGCAGGGTCAACTATGTAGCGTTTTTCAACTACGCAGCAGTCTACGACTACGCAGCTGTCTTCTGCTACGTGGCGTGGCAGTGTACACTAGTGCACAGCTGCGAAGCGAACTATTGCTACGCAGCGGTCTATGGCTACATAACTGCCTTCGACTCGTTACGTAGCAGTTTACAGCTGCGAAGCAAACTATGGCTACGTAGGGTTCTACGGCTACGTTACTGCCTTCGACTACGTAGCGTGGCAGTGTACAGCTATGTAGCGATCTTTGGCTGCGTAGCGTAGCAGTTTACAGCTGCAAAGCAAACTATGGCTACTTAGCAGTCTATGGCTACGTAGCTGTCTACGACTACGTAGCGTGACAGTGTATAACAGATATATAACGATCTTTGGCTACGTAGCGGTCTACGACTACGTAGCAGTCTACGGCTGCGTAGCAGTCTTCTGCCACGTAGTAGTCTACTGCCACGTAGCAGTCTACGGCTGCGTAGCAGTCTACGGCCATGTAGCAGTCTACGGCTACGTAGCAGTCTACTGCCACGTAGCAGTCTACTGCCACGTAGCAGTCTACGGCTACGTAGCAGTCTTCTGCCACGTAGTAGTCTACTGGCACGTAGCAGTCTACGGCCACGTAGCAGTCTACGGCTACGTAGTAGTCTACTGGCACGTAGCAGTCTACGGCCACGTAGTAGTCTACGGCCACGTAGCAGTCTACGGCCACTATAGCCTTCCTTGATGAATGGGCTATCTAACACTGAAAGGATTTTCCAAATCGGACCAGTAATTACTGACTCATACTAAGATTAGTGCGTTTAAATAATGCTTCTTCTTCTTCTTTTTTTACGTTGTTTAACATCTTTATCGTGCAAATATGAGTCCTAAAATGAATTAAGCATTCTTAAGTCATCCGAATATGGTACCGAACTTGGAATGGTACCATAATTAATGCCTCTATACAGATTTAGACCCTATTTTCCTCCAGAGCAGAAGCTGCTAAAATTAAAAAAAATTAACATCAAAAATCGCGGTAGCTCCACATCTTAAATCCATCCTTGGGCCATAAGGACCAATCCTACCAAAGGAATTCTTTGGTTCAGCAATAGCCGTATAATTTATCGTACATACGCAACTAATACGACCGATCGCAGCTAACATTGAATTGACATAAAATATATGTCTCTAATATCTAATGAGAGCTATTCCTATCTCTAGTAGGGCAAAACCAGAGATAGATCAAATATTGGGAACGGCCGTAAGCGATATTTGACTATATTACACGTATACCAAACATCCAGGCCCAAAAAATATTGGATACATAATTGGACACATAATAAAATACGCACGGGAAACCAAAATGTATTATTTTAATTAAATTATGTAATTGAATATAATTACAAAATTAATAACTGATTAAATATTTCCAGCGAACGTTGTATTACTTTTCAATATACGATATTATTTGTAAATGTTAATTGACCATAAAATTTAATTAATACCGGGCGTTTTCGTTAAAAGATCTAATTGAATATAGTTTATCGTAATAACACACATAATTTTGTGATCTATAACAAAATGAAAAGATTTGTTCGTTATCATCATTTACGCTCCTTAAGAGCCCGGGTTACCCTCGAAATTCTCATACATACGTAATACTAAAATCATTTTGTCATACGAAAATATTTAACATGTTTGGGTTATTTTTCAGCTTAAAATAGTAATTACCTCGGTTCCTGAACAAAAATTAACTCCAAAATATTTAAATACAAAAAAAAAAAATTTTGTGTATAATTTTTTTTTACTAAATTTACTACTAAATATTTAAACACTAAAAAATAGAGTAAAACACAAAAAAATATATAAATAAATAGTAAATTTACTACAAAATATTTAAATACTAAAAAATATTTTTTAGAGTTGAAATATTTTGTAGTAAATTTAATATTTATGCATATATTTTTAGTGTTTTACTCTATTTTTTAGTGTTTAAATATTTAGTAGTAAATTTTGTAAAAAAAATTTATACACAAAAAAATTTTCTTGTCATTTTCTATACAAAGCCGCGATTGACAACATCTGACACTTCATTGTCAACCGCGGTTTAAGAAAATGACAAGTTTTTGACAGGGAGTCAATGACCGCTACCGCCATTTACAGTATAGTATAGGTTGTTCGTTAGTTATAAGTGCATGTTTAAGAACGTGTTAGATGAGTTTATTGGGTAGCATTTGCAAGTGTGATAACCTTTTCCGTGAGTACCGCGTGCTCTAAGAGCAATGACTACGCCGCACTGATATCAGATAAACAACTCAATAAAAAATTTTAAGTGATTGATTTCGTAAAATCTTTTTTTTTTGGAGTTTCAAAACATTATAAAAAAATTTTTTGGTTCATAATATATTTTATCTTACTTAACTATAAGGTATTTTCTAAGCATATAATTTATACATACTTGATAAATATTATGTTAAAAAGTATATATAATTAGATATTTAATTCTAAATCAATTCTTTTTTAAGCAATTTAAAATTTTCCGTCGACATAATGAAGTGCAAAATACGTTTAAATCTTAGCTGAGAGTTGATTAATTATACAAAACACAAGGCAGGTTGAAGCGCACTCGGCGCGGCTCAGCATCTTCACACATATTTAGCATTAAATATGCACCGGCTCTTCTGTTACTTATGTACGCTTATGTCATATTACAGTAAGCAAATTAAGTGTTTTATACAACGTAAATAGAGTACAGTAAACTACCTTTACATTGAAGCTCCTATAGTTACCTATAAGTAGACCTTTAAGGAAGTTTGAAAACTCTTTAATGATTTCTGAAACAGTTCAATATTAATAACTTTAGTTATCACTTTATTCTGACATTTACGATAACTTATATAATTGTAATACTATACCCAATACAGTATGTAAAAATAATTTATACTTATCAAAGATAATGTTGAACAGATAGGACACAATGTTGAGTACAGGAAGTGTGTAAAATCTAAATAATTAAATTAATCCTTCAAGCGCCATAAGAACACCGGTGATCGCGACAATAGAATACAATAGCATTTCCAAGAATCCGCGATGGAAGGGTTAGCATCAAATTGAATGCAGAAATCTCATATTTTTTATTCATCTTCCTGATTTATTTAAGATGAATTTATCACGAAGCCGCAATTAATAAATGCATGATATATTTTACATTGCTAATTAATTATAATCATAATCAATAAAACGTTTGGTTGTTAAAATCTAAAAAATTACTGACCGTATTTTCATGCGGTTTTCGCTCTATTTCTTAAACACTCATTCGGATTTCTTAGCTAAGTCACTTATGACAGTTGCAATACCATTTCTATAATATTGCTTTCACAAAATCGTGACTTTTCCGATCGTAGGTACAAAGTACAAACAGATGAACTGTAAGACAGTATCTCTATCTGTAACACACTTTCATGTTAGAACAACTCACAATCTGGCGACTTTTCCGATCGTAGATACAAATATAGGTAATGTAAAACAGTATATCTCTCTGTAACATACTCTCATGTGAGAACACCCACAATATGGTGACTTTCCCGATCTTAGGTACAAACAGAGATACTATAATACATTATCTCTATCTGTGACACACAAAATGATGATTTTTCCGATCGTAGGTACAAATAGATTACTATTAGTCAGTATCTCTATCTGTAATCTACTCTCGTGCAGTCCGCTAAGCCAGTATTGATCCGTATCCGAGCCCCGCTGAGCGAATCATATTTCTTACCCTACACGATTATAAAATGTTTGCGATCCCTGCCGATGATTTCTGATAATCATAATTCTGTCATCTCATTTCTAAAGTGATAATAACTTTGTGCACTTTTTTTCTCCCAGCATTCCCGGAGTGCATACCATCGTTCTTTTTAGCCGACTTAAAAAAAGGTGGACACCTGCACAGTTGTCGTAGGCACTTTATCTATACAGATTTTATAGACATCTACGGTTTTTGTAGACATCTACACAGCTATCATAGACCCTAACTGATGCCTATAGCTGGCCAATTCTCCTTCAATTTCTTTTTACAGCCGTTCTCTCTAAAGCGAGAAAATTGTCAGCTATCCATACCACTTGAGTCCAATCGAGACGCACTCAGCTCCCGATATCCTATCTCCAAGTGGATTCATACTCAGGGAAGCCCCCGCTGATTATATTTTACTTACTCAGAGGCGATTATCAATTGCTGGAATGTAATTAAATGAAGATTTTGACATAAGCCATACTTCACCCGTCAAACTGTTTATTAAATTGAAGCTAATATTTTAATGTCTCTGAGTGTGGCCGTAAGGCATCCATTACACGGTAGGTTTTACCACAGTCATGACTGTGAGTGTGGAATAACCTGCCGTGTAATGCAGTGACTGATGGTTGCATGAAATTGATTGACAGTAATTTGGATATTTTGGTTTTTATGTCATGCAACTATCAATCATGATTTTTGAGTAAACGTTTAATGGCATTTCGTCAATCACGCGTCAGTCAGTCAGTCGTGGATAATTATTATCTAGCGTGAAAACGTGTATTCTTTGCGAAGTTTTACGTATGACTGATAATCAGTCAGAATAACTGTGTAATATGGAATTAATTCCAACACTTACCAACAGTCAAACGAAAGTCATGATTGATAGAATTGACTGACCAGGGCATGACCGTCTAATGGACGCATAAGGCGTCCATTAGACGGTCATTATGATCAATGTCGTAATTATTGGAATTTGACGACATGTAGGCTATAATATAGCTCAATTATTATTATTATGTGCGTCGAAGTCAACACGAGATGTTACGGATTCAAATCTCAATATAGGGACAAAATATTTCAATGTTCTTGGGTCATTGAACCCAAACATGTAATAAATATGTAGCTAATATAAAAATAAGTAAAATATTTCAAAAGTAATATAACTTTGTTTTTTTATTATTATTTCACACTTGGGAAGTAGTTTACGAAATCCACCGAAAGGTACGTATTTGTATAGGTAAAATGTACGATTTCCGCGCAATAATCGAACAGAAAAATAACGGGCGACATTTCAGAAGTATCCAGAGCAACCACTAATTAGAAGCAAAGCATCATCAAAGCGGAACCTTCTCAAAGCTAACCCCGGTAACATAATAGCCCGTAGGCAAGTTACATCATTATTATGATGAGCTCAAACTGCATCAAAGTACTTCTATTGTTCGGACTTATGTGTATAGTTGTACCTTAGCTCGTTTATATCCGCCCGTATGAGCGGTTTGGCCGCCATACCACGAGATGACAAGCCTTTGTATGTAACGATTTATTTAAATCGCAGTATATAGTTCCGTTGTTTACGAGCGATTTGCGTTTTAAAAGAATTTGCATGTCTTTCACTTCGATGGAAAAAAAGAGAATAGAAGCCGCAGCTAATTGGATTTCCCATATTGATGACAACGACCGGCTTCAGTAGCGGATACGAATACTTTGAAAAAAGCTTGCCTCTATGAAATATTCAATAAAGTCTTTTGAGGACTTAAGGTTGGTTTTGAAAGAACGGTTTGGTCGCTGAACCGCGAGATTACAAGAACGATTTATTTAAAAAGCGGCGCGGTCGCACTATCATTTATAATTGTATATGCTTGTGGCCTCGCGGTGTAGCCGCCAAATCGTGCGTTTTGGAGATGCATAAATCACATATACGCGCACATGTAACGGGCGCTGTGTTGATAGAGATCAACTACATGGCGCGCCCCTCCAAAATTTAAAACGTTTGAAGTGCGTTGTCTTGCGCGGTAGGCTAGTTATGATTAGTTGACCAACAAATCTTGGTAATAAGTGACATTAACAGAAATAAAGAAATATTGCGTGTTCTGCGATTGGTTAAATACTTACTACATACAAAATCTTTCATAAGGATGTGACTACACACATTGAAACAGCCATTTGGAGGGGCGCGCCATGTTATCGTAGTTGATTAGTCGTAGCAATTCGACAAAAATTCAAATAAAATGTCACTTTATGACATCGACTATTGGTTTCATTTTCTACCGACATTTGTGTCGGAATCAAAGTCGGAAAGTCACTAAGGGTCTACACAGACGGACCGCATTTCAACTGCAATCCAACTGCAAATTGCAGTTCAAGTGCAGTTTGAATGCAGTTGAAACGACTGCAATAGAACTGCAAACCAAACGCGCAGTCGGATTGCAGTTCAGTTGCAGTCGGCGTGCAGTCGTGTGAACTGATTGGTTTGCAGTTCTATTGCAGTCGTGTCAACGGCATTCAAACTGCACTTGAACTGCAATTTGCGGTTGGATTGCAGTTGAAATGCGGTCCGTCTGTGTAGACCCTTAGAGTGAAGGCGAGACCGCGACACTTTACGTTTTATAAAATTGACGTTTGTAAAACGTTAGTGGGGCGTTTTACAAACGTCAATTGCAGTAAAGTTTCTGGAACGTGAACTATCGCGTCGTGTGACGTGTCGTGTCACGTAGACGTGCGGTCTCGCCTTAAAAGACAAAGAGGCAAATAGGACAGGTCAATGGCTTATTTCCACGTGTTCGGTGACCGAGCTTAAACTAAAACCACTGACTCTTAATAATTTCAGTGGACATATAACACAAAAGGAGTATTACAATAATTGAACCTCTAAAACTAATTTACTGATTGAACCCTCGGTTGGTCGGCGGTATGAAGTTTCTATTCAGGACACTATACTACTTAATAATATATCTATATACAACTAGTATTATACATATTGTATAGAAGAATCTACAGGCCCCTTTAACATCCTCAGGTTGAGTTTCCTACAGGAAATCTGCTTTCCTAGTTCGTAGGTAGGAAATAAGTTAACCTGACCTCTTAGTCAAGTTGTATTCGGCAGTCGTCAGCAAAGATCAAAAACATGTGGGATTTGATATAACGCATCGCTTAGTGCCATGGCGCTTGACAAATCCCAAACATTTTTGATCTACTTTTGAAATTATTGCATGCAATTTTACGATACGCTCTGTAGGTATAGACTACAGATATCGGAAGTTCATGAAGAGTGACAATATGAGTTATGACGTTTTGTGCTCACTTACCATATCTAAATCTAATATATAAAATTCTCATGTCACGGTGTGCGTAATTGAACTCCTCTGAAACGGCTCGACCGATTTTCGTGAATCTTAGCGAGCATATCGGCTAGGGTTGAGAATCGGACAACATCTACTTTTTATATTGATGAATGCATTTGTTGAATAAATAATAGTAAATTATTACAACTCGGACTGACGACGACCATTGTTTGTGAGACGGGATAGCGATCGACGTTGCCATGGTGACATATTTATTTAGTCACTTCAATAAAATAATACGGGTGAAATTAATACTTTATATGGCAAAGAAACGTTTGCCGGGACAGCTAGTCTTATATATAAAATTCTCGTGTCACAGTTGTGTCAATGTTAGGCCGCGTACTCCTCCGAAACGGCTTTACTGATTTTAACCAAATTTTATATGCATAGTCAGTGGGTCCGAGAATCGGCTAGGGTACTTTTTATATTGATAAATGCATTTGTTGAATAAATAATAGTAAATTATTACAACTCGATACTGACGGCGACCATTGTTTGTGCGACGGGACGGGACGGGACGTTACCATGGTAACATACTTATTTAGTCACTTCAATAAAATAATAATATGCTCGAAATACTTTATATTATTATGACAAAGCAACGTTTGCCGGTACAGTTAGTATTATACATATTTAAATCAAAGGTGACTGACTGACTGACTGACATGGTGATCTATCAACGCACAGCCCAAACCACTGGACGGATCGGGCTGAAATTTGGCATGCAGGTAGATGTTATGACGTAGGCATCCGCTAAGAAAGGATTTTGATCAATTCTGCCCACAACAATGAAAGTTTGTATGAAACTTTGTCAATTTTAAACCGATATATGGGGCTGAGACTTTGATACCTAATTAATAATATTAATACTTCTTAACGCGAGCGAAGCTACGGGCAAAAGCTAGTTATAGCCTAAACCGCAACTACTTTGCATTACAAATATAAATATACGTGCCTTCTTGTCTCGCGGCTTGGTCTATACATATAGTAGAGATAAACTACGATAACATGGCGCGCCCCTCCAAAATTCAAAACGTTTGAAGTGCGTTGTCTTGCGCGGTAGGCTAGTTATGATTAGTTGACCAACAAATCTTGGTAATAAGTGACATTAACTGAAATATTACGTGTACTGTGATTGGTTGAATATTTACTGGATACAAACTCTTTCATATAAGGATGTGACTACACACATTGAAACAGTCATTTGGAGGGGCGCGCCATGTTATCGTAGTTGATCTCTATATCCAGGGAACACCATGACGTATGATGTCAGGTGGCGCATTAGGTATTCTGCGCGCGTCGTCAGTGACTGATGGACGGAATTCCAACATGTTTGTAGCATCATCATCGTCATGAACTCATGACAACATCGTCATAAAACCCATAAAGTTAATATACCTTCCACTAGGTATATTAACTTTATATTATAACTTGGATTTCATTAAATACGAAAAATTATCGTCGCATTTATTAAGGAGGCAACTAACCCAAAATTCTCCATTTTATAATTAATTTTTAGGGTTCCGTAGCCAACAAGGAACCCTTTGTTATGCCACTGTCGTATAATACAGTAGGTATATGAGTAGAGCACTAGGAGCATAGACTTCGGAGCAGTAGCAGGAGGGCACAAGTGAAAGGCTCGAGAGTAGTAGACCAACTATTTATTAAAACATTAACTTATTCTAAGCTCCGTTCGCACGTCATATCTAACATACACAATTACAACTTGCACGCGTCAGCATTCACACACTTGCATACCGGGTACAAAGTACAGACCCCACACCTTATAGTTTCGGTGTGTCCGTCCGTCTGTCTGTCTGTCTGTCCGCGGTTTTGCTCAGAGACTATAGGACTTACAAAGCTGTTATTTGGTATGAATGCACATATTATTAATGATGCCAACAAAATGGTACATGAAATCTTAAAAATATATTTTTTATGGTAGGTTTATCATTTTCCGACTTAGGGATCCATTTGTGAAAGATTAAGTTTTAAAGTAGAAAAAATCGTTAGAGTCCCATGTTCCCCCCTTCTACCAGCTAAACGGTAGCTTCTAGAAATGTAAAAAAATTAACGGGAGTAGGAAATATGGTGAATTTAAAAGGAAAACAATCACGGCTAAGAAGACTTCACAAGTTATTGAGTAATAGTCGATCAACTAAACAAAATGTTTTCGGCGAAGTATAAAGGAACTTTTCGTTTAAATTCCTGTGAAAGCAACTGTAGTGTAACAAGTGTAAAACACCTTATAAATGTATATATGTTACGCTTAAAGACCGAAAACGCTCAGTGAGCGATAAAATGGCTCACAACGCGTTGTGGTAATAGTGAAAAAAAAAACGGCCACGACGCGAAATTCGTGTCGTGGCCCTTATGAAAACGGCCACGACGCGTTCTGATAATCGAGAAAAGCCATGACGCGTTCTGAGCATCTAAAAACAGCCACGATGCGAATTCGTGTTGTGGCCCTAATGAAAACGGCCACGACGCGTTCTGAAACCAGGCCAGTTACGCAGGAGTAATTTTATAGCGCCCAAGTGTGTGCGCAATACACAAGAGCACTCTGGTTTCAATGAAACCAGGCCAGTTATGCAGGAGTTATTTTATAGTGCGCAAGTGTGTGCGCAATACACAAGAGCACTCTGGTTTGAATAAAACCAGGCCAGTTACGCAGGAGTTATTTTATAGTGCCCAAGTGTGTGCGCAAATGGTTTCATTGAAACCAGAGTGCTCTTGTGTATTGCGCACACACTTGGGCACTATAAAATAACTCCTACGTAACTGGCCTGGTTTCACTGACATGACAGAACTATGGATATTTTATAAATACTTAATATGACAAGCACGTTATGCAGTGATTTAGTAAAAGAAAAAATATTTAGTAGTACGCGTGGTAATTCAAATATAATCTTCCATACCTATGGATGATTAATCAATCAAGGACATATCAAGAAAAACGAATAGCATATCAGCCACGACACGAATTTCGCGTTATGGCCTTTTTGTGATTGCCAGAACGCGCCGTGGCCGTTTTCATTAGAGCCACGACGCAAAATTCGCGTCGTGGCAGATTCACTGTGACCACAACGCGTTGTGAGCTATTTTTTCACTCACTGAGCGATTTCAGTCTTTGAGCGTAAGATACACATTCATTGACCATACACAAATTTTAAAAAACTAGCGGTAATACGGAAGCCTATATTGCGCGTGGCTCGACATGCACTTGGCCGGTTTTATACTTGAAAATAAGCCCCGAATTGGTTCATTTACTAAAATTAGATACAACATTATATTTTCAACAATTCGATCTGAGCAAAAACACGATATCTTAAAATTTTCTTGATAGAAAAAAATCACAAAGATGCATCTAATTTCCACGAATTTTTCATCTATTGCTATAATCGTGCATTGAACTAAGTTAATATTTTAACACATTGTATAAAATGATATCGTTGAGAAACCGACCTAACGGATTTTTAAAATGTTGTATATTTATCGAGTTATTGAGAAAAAACTAATTTGGCAATGAATCCGCGTCGTCCTTTTTTACCTGGCATATGAAATACGGGCATGAGTATGAAGAGAGAAGGACGATGTTTGATTTTTTGTGTTAGTCGCCCTCTTAAGAGCTTTGTCGGGCAAACTCTTCATACAGAAATTCTAAATACTAATAATAAAATATAATTGTGCATATTAGGGTAATTTTCGGCATTTTAAGTACATATTTCGGCATTTTGATAGTGCATATATTATATAATATTAATTAATGTCTAATTATAAGTAACAGCATGGATAGATAAGTAACAAGCCCACTTTACCGACTGACTTTAGAATCATAATAATATTATGGTGTGCTTACTCATTAAGATTAAACTGTTTGGCAACTAATGTTTTATGTGTTCTTGGAAGTATATAGTCACTAATGCATTAGGAAATAGCGAATTTACATACAAAATGAATTACAAAAATTGGTCAAGTGCGATTTGGGCGAACGCACGAAGGGTTTCGTACTAATCGATTAAAATGTATATTTGCCACATTAAAATCTTATTAAAATAATATTATAAAGTTTAGTAAAATTATTTTATGGGCCATTAAACCAGATGTTTTCTGTATTATTAGTTATAGCAACTGATAGCAATAGAAAAAATAACGTTTGTTGTATAGAGGAGCCCCCTTAAAAAATAAATTTTATTTTGTTTTTAGTATTTGTTATCAAAGCGGCAACAGAAATACACAATCTGTGAAAATTTCAGACGTCTAGCTATAGCGGTTCTTAAGACAGACAAACAGACGGACAGACGGACAGACATCGGTGTTTCAGTAATAGGGTCCCGTTTTTACCCTTAGGGTACGTAACCCTAATAAAAAAATAACCATTAATTTATCATCTACTTTAGCCACGGCCGCGGCACACAGCTTGTGTAGTAATTGGACAGAATACATACATAGAAAGATTACGGGGATATAATATAATAAGGATATTTTCCTCTGTCTATTTGATTATCACTTAAAGGAGTTTGGAAGGAAGAAGCTTGATCTGAGCAAGTCTTGGTCTGAGATGTTAATGCGTTTGTAACGTCGGTCCATCCTGATTGCATATCGATGCAATCAGGATGGACCGACACGGACGTTACAAACGCATTAACATCTCAGACCAAAACTGGATTCCTCCAGACTGAGGCGATCCTCAGTCTGATCCAGATATACTAAGATACGGAACCCTAGCCAGCATTATGAAATCTGAAGGTCGCCTTAAGCTAATGATATATTTTGTGGTCATGTTCGCGGGTCGCGTGTTCTCCGTGTAATTACGTTAGTCGACGTGTCTATCAAAATCGTTACATCATGTTCGTACAAACGCTTTTTTATAGTGAAAAATATGTTTTTCTGTTTGGAAAATATGCAAAATATAAGCAATTGTGATAATATTTTTTGTTATTTGTGTTTATGTTGATGAATGTTGACTCTAGACTCTAGACCCTGACGACGTGACGAGGCATTGCATTTTTAAATTATCGAAACTGAACTTTATTTACTACACTGAAATATTCACAAAACAGTTGATTGTATTTGTACTTTAATAATAAAAAATAAGATTAAAATAAAATAAATACTTAAGGGGGGCTCCCGTATACACACACATTTTTGACAATAAATGACACGGAACGACATCGTGCGCGAGTCCGACACGCACTTGACCGATTTTTATTTCGGACTAGATGACGCCCGCAACTCCGTTACGTCAAAATTCGTTTATCGCGCGGGAACCATACATTTTACCGGGACAAAAAGTATCCTATGTCCTTTCCCGGGACTCAAAGTATCTCCATACCAAATTTCAGTAAAATCGGTTCAGCGGTTTGGGTGTGAAGAGGTAACAGACAGACAGACAGACAAACAGACAGACACACTCGCATTAATAATATTAGTATGGAAGTATGGATTATGAGTGAACGAAAGCATCTTCGCTAACAATGATATTCTATGTTACTAAATAACGTAACTAGATTGGCAGTTTACGGCACCAACGCGTTGCCACATCGAAGGTATGGTAAGGCATATCTGACCTACATAATGACATAATAACATTATGAATTGACATTGTCTTTTGATCTTTTGTAAGACGTTGCTACTCTAGTATTTTAGAAACTCATTGTTCGCTAACCATGAATCACTCACACCACGTCGGCCGCGCACTCCAGCCGCGGCGCGGCGGTAATCTGTCAGCCACGCGATTGGTCCCATTAACTCGCTTTATGGTAGAGTATCGTAAACTTTTATGACCCCATAACAATACAGTATTGTTTCATACAAATTGCCCCGAGTGATTGTATTCAATGCGTGGTGACGCGTAACGACTCACGATTAAAAAGTTGACTCTACGGGATGTAAATAAACTTTAAAAACGTCTCCGTGATCTAGTGGTCTAAACACTGGCTCTTGACTTGGAAGTCGTGGGTTCGAGTTGCGTTGAATAATAAAATTTATTGTTTTAGGTGAGGAAAATGGAAGCTAATCTCTCTCTAAAATATTTTGTTGTCTTACAAAAAATACTGATCTATAATTTGAATTGAATTACGCGAGTTGTGAGAGTAAACGAAGAGAGAGAGCTCTTAGCTGCGTACACACCTGGGCACTATCACTCATATCTAGCTGGTTCCAACGAAACTGGTCACCGTTACCGAAACCAGTATGGCAATACTATTATTTAAACTATTGGCTATAAGCCTCACTTTACTTCTAACTTGTACACAAACCGTCAGATATTCAGCCGTAGCAATAAAATCATACGACGTGTTGCGAAGTAAATTACGCTGGCAATACAAAATACCCGGGAAGGGGATTATTTTTATGGGGCCACCGACTGTACTTAACTTTTTTTTTTTTTTTTTTTTTTTTTTCGAAAGGGTCTAAGCTACTGGTCTGGTTAAGACCATGGTAGTTTAATCGTGGCTATAACTAGTCTGTTGCTAGTTGGTTTGGAGGTAAACAATGAGGGGGCCTGGCCCCCTCCCCTAAAGTCACACGTGTGACATTCTAATCGGGCAATATTGGGGAGAGCTACGAAAATAAGCTGTTTTCATCTGACGTGGGGACACGGATCCCCCCTGTTCTTAAGGGGTCCGACCCCTTACTCACTCTCTGACGAGTGAGGCTGCTCGCGCGCGGTAGCACAAACTAGCTGCGTACGAGTTATCGCGGTAGATGAGCTCAAGTTATTAATGTTATTGCATGTACTTAACAGAATTTTGTAACGGCACGTAGCCAGCGTAAAACGAATGATAAATATTTAAGGCAGCGGCGTTGCTTCTAATTTTGAAAATATGCATTATTTGTGCATAAAAGTTACTTTGGGTCAGTTTACAATTGCAACATTGTTAGTTACGCATTAAGCATTAAGCATTAGGCTGCACTAAAAATATCGGGAATGGAACTATTGCTGTCATATTAAAATCTTTTTAATTGAAAACTCCTTGGTTTTAAAAATCGAATACCATTTATTTATTTAAAAAATATTCTCGGTCTTGTCACAAGGTCTTGTCAAACTTGTTTAGTCGTTGAGAAAATGGAATTGACTCGAGAAAATTCTAGAGCGATGATTTATTATGACTTTTGAAGTGGTTTAACACAAAAACAGTGTGTTGATCGGATGATTTCTGCATTTGGTGATGAAGCCCCATCCAAAACCACAATTTATCGCTGGTTTGCTGAATTTCAACGTGGACGTGTCAGGCTCAGTGATGATCCCCGTCAAGGTCGTCCAAAAACGGCAGTCACCCAAGAAAACGTTGATGCTGTGCGTAAGCTGGTTGAGGAAGATCGACATGTGACATACCGCGAAATTCAGGCAACTTTAGACATTGGCATGAGTCAAATACAAATAATATTGCATGAACAATTAGGTTTCAAAAAGTTGTTTTCCCGAAGGATACCGCATTTGCTCTGTGAAGAGCAAAAAGCGGCTCGCTTTACTTGGTGCGTCAGGACACTCGAAAGATTCCACGCAGGATGCTCAAATGCTGTATACAACATCGTATCAGGTGACGAATCCTGGATATACGCGTACGAACCCGAAACTAAAAACCAGTCACGAGTTTGGGTGTTCGAAAATGAGTTAAAGCCAACAAAAATTGTTCGTTCACGGAGTGTTGCAAAAAAATGGTTGTCTCCAAAACCGGCCATATTGCGACTATTCCTCTTGAGAGACAAAGAACGGTTAATGCAGAATGGTATGCTAGCATTTGTTTGCCACAGGTCGTTTCTGAACTCCGTAAAGAGAACTGCAACCGCCGCATCATCCTCCATCACGACAATGCTAGTTCTCACACCGCGCACAGAACAAAAGAGTTTTTAGAACAAGAAAACATAGAATTATTAGACCATCCGCCGTACAGCCCCGACTTAAGCCCTAATAATTTCTATACTTTCCCTAAAATAAAGAATAAATTGCGTGGTCAGAGATTTTCATCACCTGAAGAAACTGTGGACGCCTACAAAACGGCCATTTTGGAGACCCCAACTTCCGAATGGAATGGTTGCTTCAATGATTGGTTCCATCGTATGGAAAAATGCGTCAAATTTCGCGGAGAATACTTCGAAAAGCAATAAACACATTTTTAAATAGTACTGTTGTGTCACCTCCTTGATTCCCGAAATTTTCAGTGCCGCCCTCGTATTTAAAACGAAGTATTTAAAATTAGAACAGCCTGAGTCTCAACTCTGGGACAGAGTCGAAGCGACGCATCACGTTTTTGGCCAAAGCATATTCATCTCCATTGTTCTATTTTTAAGTACCTGCTATCCAAATATGCAAGCATGGATGAGCGAATGGAACTCCCATATTTTTGTAGCAGAAACTACTTCAATAATAAAACAATAGAGGTGAATATGCTTTGGCGAAAAACGTGACGCGTCGCGACGCGCTAAACGCTTCATCTGCCCCAGTGTGAGTTGAGCCTGACACCGCGGGCGGCAAGTCTGTCAATTGTGTTCCGAACTTTCGATCTATGCAGAAGTCAAAACTCAAAACACATATTCATGAACAAAAATATACCTTTTTTAATCTGTTCTTACAGTTTCTTGAAACCGCGTTGATTCAGATTTACCACACTTATTAAGTAGTTTGTGCACTTGATTACCTGATGCTGTCGCTATGCAGTGAATGTAGTATGTAGGTCATCAGATCATAATATGACCTTGATCCATGACCTGATTGACACAACCGCTGATACTTATTCATTGCATTCTAGACACTACTTACTAATAAATATATTTACGCTATAAATATTTAAAGCTCCCCGTCTGTCTGCCTGTCCGTCCAGGTCTATCTCCAGGCTGTATCTCAAAAACCGCTATAGCGGTTATAACGCTATGGCGGATTCTTTGAACTCAGACTCTGACTTCTAAAAACAAAATAATATAAATATTTCCATGCAAGAAACGTGATTTTTTAGCATTCCGGGTAGGCACTTGAACACGTACAAATGAAGC
Source organism: Lysandra bellargus (assembly GCA_905333045.1). Lineage (NCBI taxonomy): Eukaryota > Metazoa > Arthropoda > Insecta > Lepidoptera > Lycaenidae > Lysandra > Lysandra bellargus. The sequence continues at coordinate 5,802,231 of HG995356.1, forward strand.
TTGATTAGAAATAACGTACTAACTATTTTTTTAAACGGGCTTTGGCCCACCACACATTCCGACCACTGTATCTCCTGTGTCGCCAGGATCAACAGCGGTATCCAACCACGAAAACCCTTTGATAATATGATCTCAGGGAGCCCGAGGGACATGCTAAAACTGTCTTGGGACCCGCAACGAAATTAATCAGAAGAAAATAGGAGGGGTAGGAAGATTCCAATTTCCGTCCCCATAAAACAAGAGACAGCCCCATAAAACGGGAGACAGCACAAAGTTGCAATGACCGAAAGTCAAAGAATTTAAGGGGGAGCACCACGGAAATAAGGTTAATAATTGTGACTCCTAAGCTAAATCTAAGTTAATATTGGAGTTTATTGTCTTATTGTATTATATTTGACTGTTGCCAATAATAATTGTGACAAAAACGCTTGAAGGCACGGAAGTTCCTAGCGCTGTCCACGAGATCACCGTAGTATGCGACTCTAGATGTACAGAATAGGTTGTTTAGCATTGTAGTTCTTTTGTCCTGCCAGAGACTGCACTCCCAGGGAACATGATGAACGTACTAAGTATGTAGAAATTAAAATTATTGTCTAATTGCAAAATCTATACTAATCCATACTTCCATACTAAAATTATAAATGCGAAAGCGTGCTTGCCTGTCTGTTTTTTTGGCGGTCCGACTGTCTGTTACCTCTTCACGCCCAAACTACTGAACTGATTTTGTTGAAATTTGGTATGGAGATACTAAAAGTATCTCCCAGGATCCATCCCAAGAAAAGGCAAAGGGTACTTTTTATTCCAGAAAAAGTACGATTCCCGCGCGGTAAATGAATTTTGGCACAACGGAGTTGCGGGCGTCATCTAGTATTTATAGGTCTACCAGAATCTGATGGCAAAAAGTGAGAAAATAAATTGACTCTAGCAATACCGGGGTAATAGGAATAAAACATTTTCATCCTTTTTTATTCCTTTAGCGGCTTATTTTGTGTGTGAAACATAAAAATATAAAGATTTATCCAATGATCAAGGATATTTTTTGAAAATCTGCTGTCAAAAATTGCCATCAGATTCTGGTAGACCTACATGCCCGGGACACACGAGGCTAGTTTTTCAAGCTAGGATAGCAAGCTAGTTTTTTACCAAACTGTCCTGGCTTGCAGACCTAGCTTGGAGCATGCTAGTTCTGTTTTACAAATAAAGATAGTTTTGTCTACACGAAGTCAGAAGTACTAGCTTGCTAGCTTACAAACACTAGTTTGCTATCCTAACTTGAAAAACTAGCCTCGTGTGTCCCGGGCATTATATAAAATAACATAAAATGGCGGACGTCCCGCGGCTTTTTGTCACTAATTTGTCACTACATCATCGGCGCGGCAATTAATCAGAGACTCGGGGAAGGGTCGATTGAAAAATGTTCTACATTCTTTAGTGACTAAATTAAAAACATGAATGACAGAAAATATCAAAGGGGAATATAATGGGGAAACTACACCGTGATTTTTCTTATGGACGAATACACAGATGAATTTTGTGACTTTTTAAAATAAAAAAGTTCAGGAAAATATACAAACTTAAATTAAGCTGCTAAATAACCCCCAAATAAAATTTCATACAAAAAATCTGCTTGTGTTTGTCTGACACATTAAAAAAATCACAATATGACAGACAGACGAGAAGCACAAAATATGCAATATGACAGACAAGAAGAGACTTAAATTGGTATATGCTGTGTAAATATTATATCATTACGCCTTCGCTTATGACGCGGGAACCGTACATTTTCCAGTATAAAAAAATATATCTGATGTCCTTTTCTGGGACCCAAAGCATCGCCATATCAAATGTCAGCAAAATCGGTTCAGCGGCTTGGGTGTGAAAAGGTAACAGCGAAACATCCATACTAATATTATAAATGCGAACGTGTGTCTGTCTGTCTGTCTGTTACCTCTTCACGCCCGAACCATTGAACCGATGTGGCTGAAATTTGGTATGAAGATACTTTGAGTCCCGGGAAAGGATATAGGATACCTTTTATCCCGGAAAAATGTACGGTTCCCGCGCGATAAACGAATTTTGGCGCAACGGAGTTGCGGGCATCATCTAGTTTATAATATTAGTACGATTAAGATGTTACGTATTTAGTGGATAATTATTAGTATCCAATTTAATACAATAACTAAATTTTTAAGTGCCTCGTGACTATAGTTTGTGCGTTTTAAGATGATATGGGTGACACATTAAAATTGACAACAGTAGGGAAGTTACCTAAAAATTTTAATCGATAATTTAAAAATATCGAATCACTTCGTAAAGGAATTGCAATCGAAATTATCGATTTCGTTTCATAGTGGCGCTAGCGATTTAAGATGGCCGTCCTTTTTATCGATTTGATTTCGATTCAACAGTGTCAATCTCTATCGGCATAAGTTCCGTTTCATACATCTTACATTTTTCAAATACTTTCGTATCAATAATTGCATACTCCTATTTCACTGCTAATATTTATAATTTTATATTAATAAGTTAGCACTTAGCAACTCTACATTTTTATTCATTTGCAGTTCTAAGAAACATTTGTTTTTGTAGATGGAATATAATTTATTACATATTTTTGATTTTTTTGTTTTCTTATAAAAAAATCCGTAGCAAGGAATTTGAGACCTGTCACCCATATCATCCTATAACGCATAAACAAACAAAAACAAAAACAACATAGCTGTGCTAAACATCAAAGAGTTTGTAATAAATAAAATACTTTTTTAATAATTCGAATAAAACTCTTTTGCCAACAAAGCCTCATAACGCCAGCATTGTGCGCCGTGGTGGCCGAGACAATTGACCCGCTTATGAATAAAAAAAACTTTAAAACTGGTTCAATCAGTTTTTTTTTTTTCATGTGTTTAAAGAGGTAAGTACTTGCAGTTTTTCAAAGTGATTTTGCCTGTTTTTGAAATATTGTTTTTAGTTTTTAATACATCATGAAAATCGGTGTATTTTCAATATTATTAAATAAAATCGGTTGTCTATAAAGTCGGTTTACTGACGATAGTTGAACGTGACAACGTATGACGTTGTCACGTTCAACTATCCTTAACCCCTTAATCCTCGCTTCCGAATTTCTATAAATAGAAACAAACTTTTTCGACTGTAACCTAAAGTTATTTCGATGTATTTCTTTCAAATCGACCTATGCAAAGAACAAAGTTTTATTTGAATATATCACCAAAGTACTTTTATTGTGTTTTTTACTGCTATCGGACCTCTACATTTTATAAAAAAAATAAAAATTTAAAAATGTTACGTAAAAACAATAGTTACTACAAGTATCACCTCACTACCAACTTCGAGTAGCAAGATATCGACAATTACAGCACTTATGTCAGCGTCTTGTTGGCCCAGCGGGACAAGCTAGGTATCACACCGCCAAGTTCCAGAATCGCGTCCACGCGGCGGCAATACTTTACTTTTCGTTTTCTTTAAAAAACATGTAAATGTACTATAGTATATAATATAGCAGCTGTCCACGCAGACGCATCGCTCACTCAAGTAGGACTTAGGAGAGAGACGGATGTCGAACGCTGCCGAACACAAAGGCCGATTGTGCTTCCTTGTCGCTCGTTCCGCGCTCTCGCTTGCACTTCAAGCCTTAAATGGAACGCCTCAGAGCGAGGTAACGCCGCATGAACTGTCATGTTTTTCGGGCGCGCACCCCATATCGAATTATAAGACGTTATCACGTCAAAAAATTAATACAGGTGTATTTTGCATATGAGTAGACGTTGTAAGGAACTTAGTTTGCACAGAAATTCGTATAAATAGTTCGATAACATACGACTTTTATACAAACTTCTAACCCCGTTTTACAGTAGTAGGAGTGAAATTTATTTTTATCCATTCCTTTTTTCCGTCCTTATAATATTAGTATAGTCTACACCTTTGATTCCCAAAGTGGTCCAGGTGGACCCCCAGGACTCCATAGGAGCCCGATAGTGGTCTACGCTTGCGTGGAAAAAAATGGGGGTCCACGAGTCGTTAACATAAATATATTCATAGGAGACCCGACTCGACTTCCCCTATGAATATACGTAGACAATATTATATTAGCATATTAAATATTACAGAGCGAGGAGATTTAGAAATAAGTAAAAGTGTGGTAATTTTTGTGTTAAATAGGTAGGTACACAACAAGAAAATATTTGCGTTAACTTTTTACCACTCCGAAGTGGAAGCTTATTGTATAGAGGAAGGGGAGGTAGCTATTGGGGGTCCACCGGATCCAGCAAAATGTTTAAAGTGGTCTATGAGAAAAAAAGTTTCGGAACCTCTGGTCTACACCCTATAAGAAACTTTGCTACCCAATTTCAAGGTTATTAAAATTATAGTTACAAAGATTTAATGATAAAATGTTAATTAATGAGTGGTATTTGTTTTTAAATTTTAATATTTCACTAGTGTTGTGAATAATTAATAGAATATCGATATCGCGGCGCCACGCCAATATAGCACGAACAAATGATGCGCCAAATTAAAATTAACGTTTCAACGATTATTTTTCAATAGACCTATATTAACCGTTATTGGTCGAATAATAACGTGCCGGTGGAAACGGAAACAATTTCATTGTGAGGGTATTTTATTTTGCGTCGGATATTAATTCGATAGCTATATTATTATGACTGCGACTTCTGCGAAAAAAGTATAGATTTAAATGAATTGAAAATATGTATTACTAGACTAGATGACGCCTGCAACTCCGTTGCGCCAAAAGTCAATTATCGCGCGGGGAACGTATATTTTTTCAACGGTACTTTCCCGGGACTCAAAGTATGTCCATACTAAATTTCAGCTAAATCGGTTCGGAGGCTTGAACGTGAAGAGGTAACGGACATACAGACACACTTTCGTATTTATAATATTAGTATGGATTATAGGATTATAGTTACACTTTATAACGTACCATGCATTCTCGTCGACCATCGTAGACCGTAATTTGGCCGTAGCATCGCCGTAGCTTGGCCGTAGCGCTACGTTGCTACGTGCTACGTCATGTCATGTTCATAACGCAAACGGTCAGTTCACACTTCGAGGTGATGCGATGCACTTTGAAACGAGCTAGAAGTGGCAGAATCACACCGTAACTGTGAATTTAAAGTATATCTTGTGTGACAAAAAATTTTTCGACTACTTTCATAGTGAATGCGGCATATGAAAAACACGTGTACGAATTGTTGTAACTTGACTAAAGATATTGATAATAATAATTAGCCTTTTATTTCTTGATTTCATTCAGTGACTAGAATAAGATTAAAACTTTATAATATACTAGCTGTCCCGGCAAACGTTTCTTTGACATATTATAAAGTATATCGCCCGTATTATATATATATAAATAAGTATGTCGCCATGGCAACGTCGATCGCTATCCCGTCGCACAAACAATGGTCGCCGTCAGTCTCAGGTTGTAATAATTTACTATTATTTATTCAACAAATGCACTTATTACGATATAAAGTACCCAGTAGCCGATTCTCAGACCTACTGAATATGCATATAAAATTTGATAAAAATCGCAGTAAAGCCAGTTCGAAGGAGTTCGTGGACTAACATTGTGACACGACAATTTTATATATTAGTGTAGGCGCACACAAGGCGACAGACGTTAGCGACAGCTCGATGACTAGACGCAACGACAGGCTACGGCCGATAATTTTCATATATTTTGTTCGAAGCTCCGCACACTTGGCGTCAGAGTCGCCGATACGCAACGACAATTGCTAGGGGAGACGCGCGCTCTCGCGTCTAGTCGCTGCGTCTGGAATCGCTGTGCACGCACACACACGACGAAAGTCGCGCATCAGTCTCGTTGTGAGCGCTATTCAAGGTTGTTGAGAAGGTCTGTTGAGAATCTCAAAATGGATACGTTCGATGTTGATGTTCATTTCAGACGTCAAATCGGGCGCCCTGCTGTTTGGGACTTACATTCGAATGAGTAATATAGTGTAATATAGTGATAGCGTGAGCATGAGGCATGAGAATGAGGCATGAGCATGAGGCATGAGCATGAGGCATGAGCATGAGGCATGAGCATGAGGCATGAGCATGAGGCATGAGCATGAGGCATGAGGCATGAGCATGAGGCATGAGCATGAGGCATGAGCATGAGGCATGAGCATGAGGCATGAGCATGAGGCATGAGGCATGAGCATGAGGCATGAGCATGAGGCATGAGCATGAGGCATGAGCACGAGCATGAGGCATGAGCATGAGGCATGAGCATGAGAATGAAGCATGAGAATGAGCATGAGGCATGAGCATGAGACATGAGCATGAGGCATGAGCATGAGACATGAGCATGAGCGTGAGGTATGAGCATGAGCATGAGGCATGAGCATGAGCGTGAGGCATGAGCATGAGCATGAGGCATGAGCATGAGGGATAAGCATGAGGCATGAGCATGAGGCATGAGCACGAGCATGAGGCATGAGCATGAGGCATGAGCATGTGGCATAAGCATGAAGCATGAGCATGAGGCATGAGCATGCGGCATGAGCATGAGGCAAGAGCATGTGGCATGAGCACGCGGCATAAGTATGAGCATGAGCATGAGTAGGAGTAGGGATTGCAATCCGGATACTTCGAAATTCGAAAAGTCTGGATAATCTGAAATTTTTGGGCCTATAAAAATCCGGATTTTTATTTTTCAATCCGGATTTTCGGTTTTTTCGAATATTAGATCAAATTATGAATAAGAAGCTTTTACGTAATGTAAAATTAATTTAATTAATATTATATCATGTAATATCTGACCTACAAATTCACATTAATTGTTTAGAGGCGCTGCTATCACAACTTTGCGTGGTCTACACGTACCAAAGTAAGAATTTCGTATATATGTCTGACATTCCACTGTGTAGTTATTTGGTGGTTGTAATTACATTTCTATTTTTTTTTTTCATTTTAAATAAAAGAAATAACTACATGGGCGAGGCCGCCAATTTTTGCTGATTTTGCAATTATTTTTCTCCACCCTTTGTATTTTAAAAAGTATTGTGTTTATCTTAAGCTCAAAAACTGATTCTAACTAAGAAAACAAAGTACTCAAGCATACATTAGAATTATTTGAGTTCCCAATATATTTACATACAAACATAAAAAAGGTAAGAAAATAGCTTAAAATATACAATCCGCCTGGAAGAGGTGCATTTCACTGTCGCTGTAGCAGTAAGTAAAAAGTGAGGATAAATCGGATATGGCTATTACCTCATCTAATTCTTATAGTATTTTAAGATAACTTTCTTTATAAACTTTTTAAAATCAAATAAATCGTTAGAAACATCTATTCTACCCCACATTTTAAACGTCATCAATAATACCGATTTATTATTATCGTTGGGTATCAGGGAAGGTAAAAAAAAAAAGGTGGCAACGCTGAGTTTTTACGTATTCTATGGAAAATCTCGTAATATCCGCCATTTCTCGACAGTTCACATTTGAACCTCAGTCGGGCTGTGTACACAGTTTTTTCAAAGGAAGTTTTTTTTGTGTGACACAAATGTGACACAAATTTTTTTTGTGACAAAAAGTATTACTGTTTCACATTAAACGATCAATGCATCATGTGAGTAGTCAAAAGGGCCATGTTTAGGGCTATAATAAAAACCACATTGTGTATTATTTACAGAGATAAGTTTGATTTTCTCAACGCTATAGCAAAGCGTAGAGAAATAAAATATTCACTATCATTTTGGTGCTCCAACGTCATATTTCTCAACGATATGATAGCGTAGAGGAATAAATTCGCTACAATTTTGGTGCTCCAACGTCACAAGCAGCGTAGATATTCGCCAATTTTCTTTCTTTCGCAGAATTTTTCTGCGTCATATCAGCAAAAATTGGCAGCCTCACCCACATATTATTTTAATTTCTTATAACCTAGCTTTTATTTTACTATAATATTATTGCTTTCTATAATGATAATATAAAATAAATCAAAATGAATGTTATATAAAGAAATTTTAAGAAAATAATAATTTAAAGCTATTTATCAAAAATACTTAAAATATTACAAAAAATCCGGATTATCCGGATAATCCGGCTGGTCGATTCTGTATCGTGCAAGTGAATACAAAAGTGACACTTTCCGTTGCTCACTCCTCTGTTTTAGTTACTAACTCAGTGATTAACTCACAAATGTACGATACAGAATCGGTCTGCTGATTTGAGGATGAAATTTCCAAAAAAGTTAGATTTTGATGAGGAGATAATATGTATAGATTATCACATTGTATACTCTTTTATTAAACAAACGAGTATAATATTATTATCTGAAGCATATCACACAGCTGTTAGCAAATTCTGAAGCTATTTCAAGATTTAGCTAGAAAAACGTTGGAGTCTGAATAGCGCAAGAACAATTTTATTTAGCCGCATGACTAATGATAGTCGCCATCACTAACAGACTCCATTTTAGAGTAAGAGCCAGCGATGGACAGACTTTCATCATTTTGAAAAAGCTGAAAGTTTACTTATTTATGACCCCTATAGAGGTAAAAACGACCAGCAACTATGGAATTTCGGTCGCGGTTACTTTATCAGGTATCCAGTCCTGAAGGTCTTCCTGACTTTCGCTAAGGAGCTCAAGACCTCAGACCACCTCAAGGTCTAAAACTTTAAGAAAATTTAAGGGTATTCGATAGTGGGAAGTAACTGTCAAAAATATCCGGCAGTGGAAAACGGTATTTCTTTAGTTATTCCGAAGAATTTAAGATAAAAAATTTAGCTTTACTCTTTATTGAAGGTCAGGTGAGACCCTGGATACACCTTTAAATAAATTAATGTTTGTGTTAAGTACTTAAAACTTGTGGGCTGTATTAGAAGTTAGATGTAAAATCCATACTAATATTATAAATGCGAAAGTGTGTCTGTCTGTCTGTCTGTTACCTCTTCACGCCCAAACCGCTGAACCGATTTTGCTGATATTTGGTATGGAGATACTTTGAGTCCCGGGAATGGACATAGGATACTTTTTATCCCGGAAAAATGTACGGTTCCGCCGCGAATCGCGATAAACGAGTTTTGGCGTAACGAAGTTGCGGGCGTCATCTAGTATAAAATAAATTAAATTATTACGTTACGTTACAAGAAAAGATGTTGCGTCCATGGTCATGGACGGGTATAAAGAGAAGTGAAGTTCCGGTGCTGCTAGCGTTCCTGTGTTGCCAGATGAAGCGGCTGGAAGACGTCTGGATACTTGCAATTTGGCCCATTAAAAAAAGTAATAACCGTGTATGATTATTCTAAATCGCGGATCGCGTACAATAAACGCGACAGATACTCCATAGTCATCGTTTTGACCTCTAGAATGGCCATAAGCAAGTATTTCAGCTTTTATAAAATGACGAAAGTCTGTCGCTGGCTCTTACGCCATTTTAAAGGAGTAGGCGGCGCTAAGTCATTATAACGCGCCCACGACAAATACTAGCTGTATTGATTTTACGTATAATAATTTCAAGTGAAAATTAATTTAGCGTGGTGCACTTTTATTGGGACGGGTAAAAAAACTCTCGCATCAGGAGTCAGGACATGTGACATAGGTCACTCTGACTCTAGAGCTGTGAGATGCTAGAGTCAGCATGTCATCTATATAAATAAAAATGAATAAATTTAAATATTGTTAGTCTCTTCAAACTGGAGAGTCCTGAAACATACGTGGAAGTCCGGGAAAGGTTTGTATTTTTTTTTAAATTTAGAATTGAGGATGGAGGAAGGAAGGAGAAGAAGGTTTGTACTAGGAGGGAGGTAATGCGAAGTTCTTATCTATACTGTAGCGGACATTGACTCCTTGTTAAAAACTTGTCATTTTCCATATAAACCGCGATTGACAATGAAGTGTCAGATATTGTCAATCGTGGCTTTGTATAGAAAATGACAAGTTTTTGACAAGGAGTCAATGACCGCTACCACCATGCTTTGCCGAGTACAGTATAACTTTATTATTATTATTATAATAATTAATGTGAAAATGTTAACAAAGAACTCTGATCTGCATTGTACCATAACCATTAACCATGTATAAAATAAGGATAAATAAATAACTATCTTCTACTCAATATTAGACTTCAGCTATTCTTAGAAGCAACAGACTCACAATTGAATGAACAAGGCTATTTTGAATCACCGCGGCGGCCATATTTGTTTTCGCCTGGAACACCTGACCAGGAATACTGGGAGTATTGATTCAATCCAAGACGACACCGAAAACTCCTCACTAGTGTTGTTACTTTATATTTGTTTCTATCGATATCTATATTTTTAATTAGTCCAGACAGACAGACGGATAGACAGACACACTTTCGCATTTATAATATTAGTAATATTATAAATGCGAAAGTATCCGTCTGTCTGTTACCTCTTCACGCCCAAGCCACTGAACCGATTTTGCTGAAATTTGACATGGATACGAAGTACTATTATATATTATATGGCATAGAGATACTTTAAGTTCCGGGAAAGGACATAGGATATTTTTTATCCCGGAAAAATGTACGGTTCCCGTGCGATATTCAAATGTTGGCGCTACAGAGTTGCGGGCGTCATCTAGTGTTTTTTTTTTATTATCATAATAATATTGTCATTTCAGTCGAGATGTAATTCGATGCATTTTGAATTGGCCGTTAAAATTTGGAACAGGCAGCCCACATTGGCGACATATTATGTATGTCAATTCAATGTGTATCTTCCTATGTAGTAAATAAAATTCAGTTTTGAAGGGCTGCAATGCATCGCATTGCCTCGATGCGTCACGTTGCCATACAGATTACGAAGTCGCTACAGATTCGTTTCATAATTATTATTGACCTCGTAACTTTTATTGTTATATGAAATGAAAAATACGAATGTAAAATAAAATAAAAAAATGACAAAAAAGTTATAAAAGCACGTCCATAACAGGAAATATAAAATTGATTATAATCTTGAGACAAAGTTGAAAAGTTTTGAGATAAAACAATCATTACAATAAATGGTGTAATGATTTAAGTTTTCGCAAATAGCCTATCTAATGCTTATTAAGTTGGTAATGTAGATAATTTTAGGGTACTATTTCTAGTTAATTCTGCACTGGGCTTGTAAACTTTCATAATGTTCTTCGATATCCGAGAGATTGATTCATATGCAGTTTTTTTTTTCTTACGTAGAGAAATGCTGTGACGCATTCCGCAGGGGATGGGGACTCCCACTGCGGATATGTGGGACTCGCCGCGGGCGAAGATGGTGAAAATTGTAGAGTGTATAGAAGGAATAAATACAAGGAAAATAGAGAAGAAAAGATGGTGAATGACAGAATGAACAAATATAATATAATGAACAAAACAAGTAAGCTAATATAAAAGAGAGAAAAATAGAGAAAGACCGACTTTCAGCCATCCTGAGTACCACAACCCGTGTAAAAGGCGGGGTGGCGTACCCAGGCGCCCAGGGACACGAACGTGGACGGACCGGTATTGCCCCCGATTCATATGCAGCTGACCTACATTAATTAGTCAGGTTATGTCAAGCCAATGTTTGTCTATTGACATAACCCGGCCAAATAACATGAATTATCTGCATATAAATCAATATACTCCGTATTACTTGTCTTCCATTTCCCTAACAAGCTAGATTTAACTAATCCAAGATAAAGCACCAAAATAAACAAGGTACAAGATATAGTGCCAAATTAAATGGAGACGTACGGCCACGTCCACCCACGATATCGATATATTATCGTGTCGATACATCGATCTTGGACACACAACACTAGCGCCTTCTCGGAATAGAGCCAATAATTTAAACACCTTCGCCGAGAGACCGGTATTTTCCTTTAATCGAACTGGATAGCCTTTTTACATGAATAAGAAAATTATGTCTCCAATTTGTACCCTTTTTCTTCATCGTGAATTCAAAATAAAAAACCGGCCAAGTGCGTGTCGGGCCACGCGCAATATAGGGTTCCGTAATACCGCTAGTTTTTATTTTTTATTTTTGTGGTCAATGAATGTACATTTATAACGTGTTTTACACTACTAACAACATCATCTCAGTTATTTTCAAAGGAATTTGAATGAAAAGTTCCTTTATACTTCGCCCAATACATTTTTTTAGTTGATCTATTACTCAATAACTTACGAAGTCTTCTTAGCCGTGATAATTTTCCTTTTAAATTCAGCATATTTCCTACTCCCGTGAATTTTTTCACATTTCCAGAAGCAACCGTTTAGCTGGTAGAAGGGGGGGGGGGGCACTGGACTCTAACGATTTTTTCCACTTTAAAACTTAATATTTCACAAACGGATCCCTAGATCGGAAAATGATCTATGAATACTCAAAATAGTTTTAAAAAACCTATGCAACGACACCCCACACGATGGGGTGGACGCGAAAAAAATTTTTCATCCCCGCCTGATGTGGATGGAAGGTACCATAATTTTTTTTTAAAGATTTTATGTACCATTTGTTTCCAATATTAATATGTGCATTCATGCCAATTTACAGCTTTGTAGGTCCTATAGTCTCTGAGCAAAACCGCGGACAGGCAGACAGACGGACAGGCAGACGGACGGACAGACTGAAACTATAAGGGTTCCTTGTTGACTACGGAACCCTAAAAAGGAGGTTATCAATTCGACGCGTATATTGTATGTAATATTTCCAGAACTGCCTAGTTTTTGTATAATTATTATGTTAGTCTACTTAAGTGTCGGAACAAATGTGCCAAACAAAAGAATATGTATGTATGTTTTATGTTTGTGTTCGCATATCTCCGGAACTACAAGTCCGATTTAAGTAATTCTTTTTTGGTGTACTAGGTATTGTTCAACTTAGGGAGCACTACAAGTTTCATCTCTCGTCTCTTTATCTACTCATACCGTGCGAGTATCTCCTGCTTTGCTGCTTCGTTTTGATTTCTGCAAGAACCACCGGAGAGCAACCACCGGAGTCCTGTTTTTTTTTAATGAAATGAGAATAACAACGATCTAGTGTATATAAAATTTTATTATTGTTTGTTTTATATTCCAGAATTTTATTATTGTGTGAAAAATATTCAGCTAAAATACATTGAAATGAATATTTAACACACTATACTGTACTCGGCGAAACATGGCGACAGCGGTCATTGACTCCCTGTCAAAAACTTGTCATCCATACTAACCTTATAAATGCGAAAGTGTGTCTATCTGTCTGTCTGTCTGTTACCTCTTCACGTCCAAACCACTGAACCGATGTTGCTGGAAATTTGTATGGAGATACTTTATCGCGGGAAAATTTACGGTTCCCGCGCGATAAACGAGTTTTAGTGCAATGGAGTTGCGAGCATCATCTAGTTTTCTATATAAACAGCGATTGACAATGAAGTTTCAGATGTTGTCAATCGTGGGTTTGTATAGAAAATGATAAGTTTTTGATAGGGAGTCAATGACCGCTATATTTCGCCGAGTACAGTATATAGAAGATATTTTAATAACCTCCAAAGCGAAAATTCTCCTTTAGCGATTAGAATCTAGAGCGAATGAAATACCCTAAACAATAAAAACAAAAAACCCACATTCTAGTCTAATGGGGGTAAAAATGAAACGAATTTTGGAATCCAGAGTGTTTTAAACGCAGTAAAATTTTAGACTCTGTGGAGGCCGAAACAATACTTTGACGGAATTAAAATCGTGGTGTTCCAGCGACGGATCTTAGATGTTGAGTTTTAATGAGATGCTGGAAGGATGATTAAAATTATGACGATGTTCAAAAAATATTAAATACAAAAGATTGCTTTTAAGACTTTATACTGTTATAGTATTATCCATAATTATATTATTGAGGATACTACAGTTATAATACACAATTTTACATTAAGGTGACAATGTAACAAAGACAATGTTTTTTGGAATTCCTAAAGTTATTATTTTTTGTTCTTTTTAAAACGCTATTTCTAACAAATGATTATAATATTACTTACTATTAAAACCTAATAGCAACCGTTTTTAGGGTTCCGTTGCCAAATGGCAAAATCGGAACCCTTATAGATTCGTCATGTCTGTCTGTCTGTCTGTCTGTCTGTCTGCGGACGGAATTGCGGGCGTCATCTAGTTTTTCATATATCTTTTATTATATCTGACCTAGTAAAAACTTTACAATCATTATTTTTGTAGTAATCATTATGTACTTTCATAATGATGAACATAATTATTTTCTTCCACCCTATCGGCCGAGCACTGGGTGAGTGTATTTTAATAGTTATTGGAGCAAGAAGGACGCCATGATTGTTTTTGGCCATCATCATTTTACGAGTACTCTGTTGGGTAAATAATTGTTGATTTTATTTTACATAAGTTCTAGTAATAATAATAATTAATGCATATAAACAATATGCACATAGCAACAAAGGCAGGCAACTTTGCATAGTTATCCCCTGCAGTTAATACAGTACCTTTCTTGGTAGGAAGTCTAAGCCACTTTCTGATAATTTGACAGATTGTCAAATAAGTTGTGGATAGCCTATCCGGCACTTTATCAGGATGTGGTGAAACAGGCCCTAAATATAACATTAATTTAATATCTGCTTGCAGCGAAATATTCCCAATATAACATTATACAAGCGGGCAATGATATTTTCCGGCAAGCCGACAGTTCACGAAGTTGCTTACTAGCCTAGTTCTGACTTCTCGAACTATTTAGTATACTTGCTATTTATACAGAACTAGCTATATGACCGAGCTTCGCTCGGTATTCAAAAAATTCAAAAAACACACATAAAATGACATTTTATGAAAATGATTCCTAGCTAGATCGATTTATCGCCCCCGAAACCCCCTATATACTAAATATCATGAAAATCGTTGGAGCCGATTCCGAGATTCCAATTATATATTTATATATATACAAGAATTGCTCGTTTAAAGATATAAGATATGGATCTAACAATATTTTTAACAATAAAATTGAGTTTTTAATATTTAATTTCGCGTGATAGCTATAAAAGAATGTACAACATTATTGAATATGGATTTCCGCCTATCTGATTGTAATAGAAGTTGCCAGTTGCAGAGCCATACGTGATAAAATGTAGCCCACGTTCCTTCCAAATTGTCCTTTCAGTTGTGTAAGCGGTATTAGCGGTGAAGATTTTTTATGATGTTAAAAGTTCTCTCTCTCCGCAAGACTGTGCTGCTCGTCTTCAAAATGCTTTTGGGAGAGCACCTTGTTTGAGCACCGTGAGAAGATGGTATGCTGAATTTGAAAGGGGTCGAGTTTCTTTACACGAATTTCGTGAAGGGCGGCCTTCAACTGCCGTTAACGAAAATAATGTGGCTACTGTTAAGCGGCTAATTAAAGAAAACCCGCGGATTGCCTATGAGACGATTCGAGGACTATTGGGGATTGGTATGAGCCAAATTAAAAAAAAAAATTACACGAAGAATTGTAAGTTCGGAGACTTTCTTGTCGTTGGATCCCTCATGAACTGACAGCGGGGCAGAAGCAGGCTCGCGTGGAATGGTGCTCGCATATGCTACTGAAGCACGACCATCGACATTCTAATGCTGTTTATGACATTTTCACAGAAGACGAAACGTGGATTTGTTGTTTTGAACCCGATAAAAAACAGCAATCTTGTGAGTGGGTGTTTGAAAATGAGAACAGGCCAACAAAAGTGAGGCAGGCGAGAAACCTTGGTAAGAAAATGATCGTGTTTTTTTTCTGAGCTACAGATCCCATCTGTACAATTCCACTTGGAGATCAAAAGAGTGTTGATGTTGAGTGGTATTCCACTATTTGTTTACCCAGGATATTAGAAAAGGTTCGCGAAAGACAACCAAGACGCCGCATTCTCCTACATCATGACAACGCCTCTTCACAGACGGCCAACAAAACAAAGTAATTTTTAGCTTCCGAAAAAGCACAACTCGTGACCCATGCTGCATTTAGCCCCTTGTGATTTCTGTATTTTTTCCTAAATTAAAGATTTAATGAGAGGTTTCACTTTTACCAACTCCGAAGAGGCAGTGATAGCATTCAATCAGCGCGTAGAAAACGTGCTTCAAATCTGTGATTCTCCTGTTTAAAAAAATGGTTCGATCGCTTCAAAGAATGTTTAGAATGTAAAGGAGAGTATTTTGAAAAGCAATAAACATAGTATTTTGGTTATAACATGTCGTTTTTTCAACTTACGCAAAACTTATAGTGTGACCTACGTATATCGAAAAATGTTTTTGATGATATTACCAATGGTTATACATTATTTCTATTAATATACATTTTCTATTTACCAGGTCAAATCGAATACTCAGATTGAAAACGAGATCCTTTTCGTTACACATCCATTACGGTTTTGTTACAAACATGGCATTTTATTACCCCAAAATATGTAATATCTTTTATTGTAACGACAACAAAAGGCAAAAAAGTCTTTCAATAAAATATATTTCATTCTAAAATCCTTGTTACCGTGTCCTAGATTCTATGAATAAATATATGCCTGAATAAATTGCAATGGAAAATAAATGGAATAAAGGCAGGTTCGTCGGACACTCGGTGTTGACTCTACGGGGTCCGGGCACAGATACAGCAATCGAAGCTTCTATGAATAAATAACAGGACGTACATGTAAAATGACAACAAAACACTAACTGCTGTTTCTACTCAGAGACGAGTAATATAATTACATATCTGTAATGAAATGAACCGATAATAATGTATGGTACTTCTGTCGAAATCTTTATAATATTTTTATTTCAGTAATTACAGCAAATTAAGAATACGTCTTAATCCTTCAGGCCCCGCGCGAGCACCAGTGATCGCGACAACAATAGAATACAATAGCAATTCCTGGAAATTCCGACTCAAGTATTAATATAATAACTTACATATATCATAAGCGCTTTTTTAATCCCTTATCTATTTAAAACAATTAAAACCGTTGCATCGTTTTAAAGTTTCATACATATACGGCAAGAGATTTCATTTTGTACTATATAGTGACGATTTTTTTATAAACAGTATGTTTTTCAAATAGAAAACAGATTAATAAAAAAATGCGTACAGCGTTCTATATTACACAGTACTAGAAGTAGTTAAAATAATTTGCTGTTTGCGTTCCAATATCTTTGATACCGGTTAAGTGAAATATGAACAATCAGCCAGGCGGATTCAGACGTATTAGTGTAATTGGAAGGCCAGTGTCTATGCCATTACACGTTAAGCGATTTGGCCCCAATTCTACACGAATTACGTTCAGCTACAAAGCTTTGGGCCGAGCTCACGATATGATACGTAGCCATGTGCATGCACCGCATAGCCAGGTGTGTAGGACTATACAAGATTTTCTACATAGCTTCAAGCATAGCCCACTACGCGATATGCTAAGGGCATGACCACATGACAACGTTACGACGTCGTCAACGTGGAACGGTGCGGTTGCTGTGACGTGAGAATTTACGTCAACGTAACGTAAAAATGCACGTCATGATGTAGCAACATTGTACGTCATAATGACTTGTAAAACTGCTACATTCTTCACGACGTGCATTTTCACGTTACATTGACGTAAATTTTCACGTCATGCCAACATACCATGTTACCGCACCGTTCCACTTTGACGACGTCGTGACGTGGAGATGTAACAGGCCGGGCTCGATTAATATGCGTCCTTCCGAACTCGCAGTTTGGCGGCTATACCGCGAGATACCAAGCAAAGACAATAGGCATGATGACTATTTTCTTTTCTTATTGGTAATTGAAAGACCCTTAAAAAATAGAAACATCGCTGAAACAATGGCTCTTAGCTTAAAACTTCACCCAGATATGACAAATCAAACATCTCATAAAATAGTCCTGACCGAAACGCTCCATACAAAGTACTACGAAAGTATGACGTCAATCTTTCGTAGCACGCATCGGGAGAGAACTTTGTTCGATACGTGTATTAAATATTGCGTTTATGAAAGTGATTTCATAACAAAAGTTGCTTTTAATTGCATAAGTTATCGAATCGTTTACAAATATTAAGAAATTTAATTTAAAAAAAATCGACTTGAATATCCAACTTTAAACTTTAAAGGCGCATAACAAAAAAAATACAAACGCTATTAAGCTGAAATTTTGGAAACACTTATTTTTTACCGTGATTTCTTTATTTTAGTAACAGAATTCGCTAATCTTTGACCTTGTCATCATCCCTATCCTATACATATGTATGTACAGTGTACATGATACTCTACACAATAATATGCTATGTAGCCAAGTGCATGGGTCTACGTTAAACTACGTTGCCATATGCATAAGACGTTACACAATATGCAATGTAGCCTGCATAATTGCATATATTACATAAACAATCTCGACTGATATTTTTTTAGTTAATGATTAACTCAATGTAGTCAACACAAAAAATATATTATAAACACAAGTGTTAGCAATAAAGAGTGTACAGAAAGAATTAAAAAGCTGGATGTTAAATGGTAAGTAGGTCACAACACGGGCAGTTTGCCGAGCGAAGTTGCGCGGGACAGGTATCAGCAAACATTAAACAGACAAATTCCTGGGCAATACACATCCCGTGAGCAAATATTGCCGCGGAACTATGTAAATGATTATTATTTGGTGAGGGTAACGCTGATATTTAAACTTGCTCGTAATTGGACTATGTGTAAAGGAATATTAGTATCAACAAAATTTATTTTAGTTCTCTAAAATTCTACGCATTCTACGTATCTTATCTGAATTAGAAATTGAAAATGATCATAGGTAGACAATAATAATTTTTCCGGTCTACTAATACTAGATACTCCATTGGCATGTGCTACCGCATGCTACGATAAGAACTGTTACGGTGCGTCCACATTTGTATCATTTGCGCGATCAGATCTCCGATCAGATCACCGTCGCGATCATCGCGCCGTATCGAGTATGCGTATCATAGTGTGGACGCCAGATCATTCTGCCGATCATGCGTGTATTTGATACGACACGTATCAGATACGCGGTTAATAGCGATCGGGGCGTATAAATGATACGCGTATCATTTTGACACGCTTCGATGATACGCGACGGAGATCTGAACGCGCAAATGATACAAATGTGGACGCACCTTTATGTGCTACGCCACGCTACGTTAAACATAGCAATGTGCGAAACCACGCTACACTAGATATTATCGTTATGTGCTACGTCGCGCTTCGTTAGACATGGCTATGTGCTACGCTAAACATGGCTATGTGCTACGGTACGCCACGCTGCATGAAACATGGCTATGTGCTATTCTACGTTACGCTTCACTTGACCATGTTCTACGCCACGATACGCTGCACATGGCTTGTGCTTCGCCACGCTACGCTGTACATGGCTTGTGCTACACTACGCTACACATGGCTATGTGCTACGCCACGCTACGCTACACATGGCTATATTCTACGCCACGCTTCGCTAGACATGGCTATTGGCTATGTGCTACGCCACGCTACGCTGATTATGGCTTGTGCTACGACACTATACGCTAGAAATGGCTACGTCACGCTACGAACGATAGTTTCATGGCTAAGCACTGCTTTTAACGATTATTTTTAGTGCTGCGCTATTCTACATATTATTATTAAGTGCTACAATTTTCACTTTACTAGATTAAAGATATTAAGCATAATATAAGAAATCGATTCATAGACAGATGACTGATCAGTGATCGCGTTATTTGGTCGGATTATAACATACTATAAACAAGCATAAAGCGTTTACTGAGCGATATACAAGTTACAAAGTTATATTATTTTAAGCATCATAGAAATAACTTTTGAATCAGAAGGGAATCCAGGTCACGACCATATTTCATCTAAAGGAATGTTGTAATATTCATCCTAAGTTACACACTTCAAAGGTGTATAGCGGACTATAATCCGTCTTCGTGCAAAATTCACCAGGCAGTAATGCAATCTCGATGGAACGCTATAATATTCATCGTGAGTTCTCTACTTCAAGTTGTGAAAGTACTTAGATGATTCGATTACAATTTTATGCATTCTATATTCTCGGCGAAACATGGCGGTAGCGTTCATTGACAATACTTGCCATTTTCTATACAAACCGTGATTGACAATGAAGTGTCAGATGTTGTCAATCGTGGCTATCTTATATCTTTAAACAAGCAATTCTTGTATATATTCTACGAATAACAAAACTACTATATATTTAAAGATGTTAGTGTAAATACCGTTATCCTTGAAACCATCAAATTAGCCCGTCAAAATGAACAACTTTTTCTATGAGAACAATGCTGTGAATTTAAAAAAAATCTGTCTTCATACCCATACAAATTGCCGATCCGGGCATCCGTATGGGTATGAAGACGGCATTTTTTTGAGTTCCCAGCATTGTTCTCATAGAAAAAGTTGTTCATTTTGACGGGCTCATTTGATGGTTTCAAGGATAACGGTGCTTACACAAACACACTGTATATTATATGGATGCTGTTAAACGTTCGTGTTCCATCCCACATCGGACTAGTTTTGAGTAATCGGCGTTTTAAGTTTTTTTGGAATAATCTTTATTTTCTGCTTATTTTAAGCAAAAAACATATTATTGTGCGGTATCTTTTTTTTTTGTTGAAATGCGTAGAGTATGATTATGAAAAACATTTTAATTTTACATTAAGTTTTAAGAGAAAACGCTATAGGGCTTATTACATAGTAATGCTATCATAGTAATCTCCTTTGTGATATTTCACATAAATGCAATATTCTGATTTGTTATTTCAATACAAATTTATGTGCTTATTTTAACAAAATGTTATAAAATTACCTCGTCACGCTCAAACCGCTGAACTGTTTCTTCTGAAATTTGGTATGGAGATACTTTGAGTCGCGGGAAAGGACATAGGGTCCTTTTTATTCCGAAAAAATTTACGGTTCCCAGGCCTTAAATAAAATGATTTCTGCTTATACCGCTACAATGGATTTTGATGATATTTAGTATGCAGATACGTTATGTCTCGGGAAAGAACAGAAAGTTCCCGCTAAAGGGATAAAAACTAGCCTATGTCCTTTCTCGGGACTCAGAGTATCTCCATACCAAATTTCAGTAACATCGGTTCAGCGGTTTGGCCGTGAAGAGGTAACAGACAGACAGACAGACAGACACACTTTCGCATTTATAATATTAGTATGGAAGTATGGATTATAATTATTACCAGCATTGGACATTGGGCATACTTATTGAAATACTCGTTAGTCTAATTAAATTATTAATCTAATTGCAAACTAAAACTAGAATACATTCTATACATATTATTATTAATCAACTTACGGGTAATTTGAAGATGCACAATTACTCCATCAATCTGATTAATTTGTAATCTGATTAAAATTACTAATTACTTTTTGCCCAACTCTGCGCGTGATAAACTAATTATTTCTATATTAACTAAATGTTATCAAAATCGGTTCAGCAGCTTAAACGCATAATAATAAAGTTTATTACGTGAAAACCGAACATTTTCGATGATAAAAGATATACTATGTCCTTCTCCAAAACCTTACGTAGTATCTACATGTACTCAATATTGATATCATAACCATAAGCCAAATTCATTTTTGTTGACTGCGCGGAAAACGTACATTTTCCGAGACAAAAAGCATCTAATGTCATTTTAATTGATTCAAAGTATTTGCATACAAAATTTTGACAAAATCGGTTCAGCGGCTTAAGCGTAAATCATTTTAGCGACATAGTACATAAATGCTATATACAAAACCTCACTTAGAAAAATAAGCATTAACCATTTTTGTACTCTAGAATATGCTACAGTGGATTTTCAAAAAAATGGATTTCACTGACGTAAACCTTGTGTTATAAAGAATAAAACTGCATTATTAACTCAAAACCCGATTTTATGTGGAATGGATCACTAATCCTAAACAGCAGCCATATATACATATATATATATATATATATATATATATATATATATATATATATATATATATATATATATATATATATATATATATATATATATATATATATAATGAACGACGGCTCCAACGATTTTCATGAAATTTAGTATATAGGGGGTTTCGGGGGCGATAAATCGATCTAACTAGGAATCATTTTTAGAAAATGTCATTTTATTCGTGTTTTATCGAATACCGAGCAAAGCTCGGTCAAATAGCTAGTGTATAGAAAATGAAAAGTTCTTGACAGGGAGTCAATGACCGCTACCGCCATGTTTCGCCAAGTACAACATAGATGTTTTGCAAATACGTGGTACACAACTTGTTTATTGCGCGGGAGTCGTACATTTTTATGGGATAAAAATTATTCAATGTTTATAGTATCTTCGTACTTAATTTTATTAAAATCGGTTCACCAGCTTAAGCATGGAGAGGCAACAACAACAAAATAGAACGCTATCGTATTTACATTACTTTTATGAATTCACTAAAAATACTATTCTCCGTAAAGGAATTCAAACTTTATCTATTCGTATTTAAATACCAGACACCAGCTTTAAGGCCGTCCCCCGAGCAAACGACCTTGACCATATATTTGCCGCGTTGCGAAGATCGCACCAAAACCCTATTTTTTTACTTATCTTAGTTCAAAATTGACCTAAAAAAAATTTAAAACGGGGAATATGTAGTTTATGATATTGTCGATCTATTGGCGTGTGTTTCAAATAAAAGCAATTTGTGAATACTAAGGAAATGCTGAATGTATGCTTGAATTTCAATAAATTGGCTTTACTTTGAAAGCTCATATCATGAGAAATCAAAAATAGAAAATTTAAAACGTGGAAAGGAATGTTGATATGCTGAAGATTATTGCTGTATTTTTATTATAACTCTGTATTGCTGCTTTCAAATTATGAGTTTATAAGGCTCTAAATACGGTAAATTACGGATTCTCCGGAAGGACGGCCCTTAAGAGGCCGGGCTACCCTCGAAATTCTAATACATACGTAATATCAAAATCATTTTCTCATACGAAAATATTTAACATGTTTGAGTTATTTTTCAGCTAATATTATTATTTATACTCTAAAAAATATTTTTTAGTATTTAAATATTTTGTAGTAAATTTACTATTTATTTATATATTTTTTAGTGTTTAACTTTATTTTTTAGTGTTTAAATGTTTTGAAGTCAATTTTTGTACAGGAACCTAGGTAATTACTATTTTAAGCTGAAAAATAACTCAAACATGTTAAATATTTTCGTATGACAAAATGATTTTGGTATTACGTATGTATGAGAATTTCGAGGGTAGCCCGGCCCCTTAACAATGGATGAACACATTACCGCGGCCGCCATATTTGTTTTTGCCTCGAACAGCTGATCAGAAAAACTGGAAATATTTATTCACTACAAATAGAATGGATTACATAATATTATGTTATTGTTAGTGGAGAAGCATTGAAGCCTTATTCAAGGTTAGAGAACAACCACCGAAACCCAACATATAACTCACCGGTTACTCCACAGTACGCTATAGTACCTAAAATAACAAGTTCAGAAATTAAATGAAAATGAATAATATTCTTTGTAGACGATATCCATACTTAATATTATAAATAAGAAAGTGTGTCTGTCTGTCTGTCTGTTACTTCTTCACGCCCAAACCACTGAACCGATTTTGCTGTGGTATGGAGATACTTTAAGTCCTGGGAAAAGACATAGGATACTTTTTATCCCAGAAAAATGCACGGTACGATAAACGAGTTTTGACGCAACGGAGTTGCGGGCATCAACTAGTACATTGAAAAGGTTGTGACAAAAGTAAGTGATAATATTTCACCTAGGTACACACAAATAATTCAAAGCGATTATAGTGTCGTGGTGCATCGTAACACATCGAGAGAAAAGATTAATACAAAATTGACATTATTATACTATACCTTAGATAATAGTTATTATCATTTTTCCTAAATTGGTAATAAATGCATTTAATAAAACTAAATTTGTTAACAACTAACTGCAACGCGTCGTATTTGGTCGTTAGTTTGCGCCAACACTAATTCATTAAAGAATATAAAAACACAATACAATAAGCCTCGTTATTTTATTTCCAATCATCAATCTCCAAATTACCTCCACTCGAACATTATTCACAAAATAATAAACAAAAATACGGTAAAATATTGCGAATTCAGAGAAAGCTTTTATTAATTAACGTTGAAATTTGAAGAGATCTATCTACATCTATTAATATTTTATTCTGTTATAAACAGGGGTAGTAACAAATTGTGTTTCATTCTTTTATTATGCGTTAGGTTAATGTGCCACAAGAATCGTCAGCTACAAGAAACATGTGCTACTTAAATCGTCTGCTACGAGAAGCATGTGCTATAAACATCGTCTACTACGATAAATTTGTGCACCTATGTTATGTTTGCTACGAAAATGGTATGCTACAAGAAACAATAATATTATGTGCTACGTACATCGTCTGCTACGAGAAGCATGTGCTACGAACATCGTCTACTACGAGAAACCTATGCTATGTTTGCTACGAAAATGATTTGCTACGAGAAACAATATGTGCTACGTACATCGTCTGCAACCAGAAACATATGCTACGTACATCATCTGCTACGAGCTATGTGCTACTCAAATGTCTGCAAGAAATGCTACGAATATCGTCTGCTACAAGTAATTGTGCGGTGACTGGGTGTCTCGATGCCTCGATGACATACATAAGTCAGATACGTAGTGAAACAAGGGCGGCGGTTTTCAGACTGGTTTATTAGGGTATATGCATTCGCACGGAGCGATCACGAAGTACAATAATTTCATACCTATCTAATGCGCGTACGGCGCGTACCCAACAACATAGTACATACATAAGTAATGATATCTTTATAAAATCCATTTCTATAATGTGGATACCACTGTGGCGCGGCTGGTAGCGGCGCCATAGTCTTCCAATCGTTGTCTAGTCTTAATCATTCTAAAACGTAATAGGATCGGTATGCGGTGACCTTTTACATTATTCATGTGCAAATATCTTCAGAAACCAATTATGTATGTATTATGTACGAAATCATAGACGATATATGAGCGATATACGCTGGATTTCGAAATTTGAATATAAAGCATTTAATAATTGAAGTAACATCAGATAAATTGAATTATTTATCTAAGAGAGAAAAAGAAATAGCGGTGCAGGTATATATTTTTGGCGCTTGGTAGAAAGAGACCGGGTTCCGTGTAAAGTACTGCTATCCGTAGTGGTGAAAGCATTCTACCTGCCATGCGTACCACATATCACCTGCATCGATTGATTTTAGATTATAATAAGAGAAAAAATACGTATGGGTCTCGGGGACTGCACTGCGTCGCACGTACACAAACACCGTGCCGAACTGAAAGGACGTCAGACGATGCACGGCAACGCCGCACCGCTGTTCCGGTCGTAGTGCGGGTGTTAGGTATTTTTGTTACGGAATTTCTTGATTCGGTCGCCGCACTCAAAGCATGCGATAAAAGATATACAATAACTTAAAAATAGAAGATACTTGTACAAACAGCCTAAAACTAGCACAGACGGCATTAGGCGGAGTGTACACGATCAATATGCTAAGCGTGTGTGATCAATGTGCTTACTCCATCATGACTTATCATTGGGACACCGAAACGCAGTAGCCAAATAACGCTTGCAACTTCGTTACGCTAAAATTCGGTTATCAATTCAATTCAATTCAATTTTTTTCAATTCAATTCATTTATTTGCTCTAACCACGGGAACCGTAGTCTATCGCACAGGAACCGTAATTTTTTCTGGGATAAAAGTATCCTATGTACTTTCCCAGAACTCAAAGTATCTCCGTACCAAATTTCAGCGAAATCGGTTCAGCGGTTTGAGCGTGAAGAGGTAACAAACAAACAGACATACTCCCTTTCCCATTTGTAATTTGTGCATTTCAAATTCTAAATTGGTTCCTACCCATGGTGAGCACTAATTATTCTGATAATTTCTTGTTGAAGCCAGGAATTAGTGCCTTCGAGTGTTCAAGGCCAGGGGTCTCAGCCCATTGCTTCCTGCTTAGTCTGTGACCCCATTCCTTGAGCACTTGCTTTGTGGTACTGGAAGGTATACCACATACCGGTTCTGGGCCATATATGAGACTCTCGGCCCCAAGCCTAATGGTCAATAAATCAAAGAAAATCTCTGATATTACATGTAACATTTGAAATTACTATTCCAACCTAAATTCACCAAACAACACCCGCTTCAACCAAATTCGCGTAATTCAACCAAACTCGGATATACTCGCTTATAATTCGCCGCGCATAATGTATTCGATTTTCTTTGATCGCCCCGCACAAAGGCTGTTTGACATTACGTCGCCATTTCAAAAGATTCCCAACATGTGACGTAAAAGTTATTTCCGCCCTGATTACTTTCCGTTCCGTAAGGCCTTACTTAACGCGTAACTTGAATGTGCCAGAAACATTTTTATGGTTGGTATTCTCGTGCAATTCAAATGTTATGATAAAAAAGGTGGACAATCTTAAATTACATTAAAATTAGAACGAATACGGGATAATCGAATTTCAAATATATTTAAATTCGAGTCACATAGTAAGGATTACTTTATTGGACTGGATGAGGTTGCGGTTGTTGTATCGTCAATGTGCCCAAGTACATTTCGGAACTTGAGGTGGGTTATGAAAAAAATGTTAATTATTTTAAAAAATTTAAGTTCGATGTGTTTTTATGGTAAGTTTATATTTTGTTAGTGTGATGTCATCATTTCGAATGTTGTAATCTATATTATTAATACGAGAGAAAAAAACTTTGTAACTCTTTTTACGAAAAATGGGGAAACGTAGGTGCATGAAATTTCGCACAGTTATAGTTTATATGAAGAAGGAGTGCATCGAACCAATATTATTTTAAAATTATGCTTTTCATATATATTTTTAACAAATAAAACGTTACACACACAACAACACTACTACCTAGGAAAAATGACAGATTTTTGAGTGATAAGCCTATACATACGAATTATACTCTTTTATTTATGGTTGAAGTCTGTAACAAATTGAATATTTAAGTACTATTCGACAATGCTTAAACGGCCAGTCTGAGATCAGCTGAGTCCCAGAGACAAGAATTGAAAAAACTATGATGCAGTAATGGCCCGGGAGCCAGGTAAATTTTTGGTCAATGATTTCCTCCCGGAACCCGAAACTTTGTACAATGCATAAGGGACTTATTCTATGAATACTAGCGACCGTCAGCTGCGACTCCGTGGGTGGGGTGGGCAGTGGCAGCCTCCCAAAGATGAAGAAATAAAAAAAATTCAGTCATTTCCTCTCATTTGAAAATTCATCAGAGTATAGTTTATGTTGTATTTTGAAAGAAAAACATAGTCAGCTGACCATAACACGGTGGATTATACGTCAGCTGGCTCCTTAAACATGAAAAACAAAATAATTTTTTCAATGATTTCCTCTCAGCTAAAAGTTTACCTGGTGATCGTTCATATGCTACTATGAATTAAAATTAATTGCTGTATCTCAGTGGAAAGTTTGTCAGCCGGTTCCTTGAAAGTTGTAACGCAACAGCATCTATGACCTACTGAAACTTATCAGCTGACGACTTTTCCCTTGACTTACAGCTAGCTGATTTTTTTTTTGTTTACTAAAGTATTTTAACAATACTCTGATTAATTTTCATCCGGAAGGAAATAACATTTCTTATGTTATTTGGCGGTATGTTTAATTTGAGAGTTTTGGTAACAAATAAGTATAAAGTTTAATATTGGAGAAAATGCTGGTATGAATAAATTAATTAAGTATTGAATAATTTATTGTGACATATTTCTTCAATTAATAAACTTTTATTTCAATTAATTTGTTAAGGAAGTAATAAAAAAATAATTATTTTCAATCTCTTTTTGGCGACACAAGCCAAAAAGAGTTGAATATACTTATTTACAATAAATTATTTAATACTTAATTAATTTACTCATACCAACATTTTCTCCAATATTAAACTTTATACAGGGTGTAACAAAAATAAGTGATAATACTTTAGGGTGTGTACGTGTACCTTGTAGAGAGTTCACTGTGAAAGTAGCAGCGCTGAAAGACCAACATTTTTTTTCACTTTTGTACGGGGAAACTCGTGACGCTTGGGCCCTTGCCCATGCAAAAGTGAAAAAAAATTTCTTTCAGAGCTGCTAATTTCACAGCGAACTACTACAAGGAACACGTACACACCCTAAAGTATTATCACTTATCTTTGTTACACACTGTATTTGTTATCAAAACTCTCAAATTAAACATACCGCCAAATAACATAAGAAATGTTATTTCCTCCCGGATGAAAATTTATCAGAGAATTGTTAAAATACTAATAGTAAACAATAAAAAATCAGCTAGCTGTAAGTCAAGGGAAAAGTCGTCAACTAATAAGTTTCAGTAGGTCATAGATTATATGCGTTACAACTTTCAAGGAATCAGCTGACAAACTTTCCACTGAGATACAGCAAGCTAACATTAATTTTCATTCATAGTAGCCTACGAATAATAAAAACTAAGGAAGAGTAACCCCGTCAAAAAACATGCTCCAAAATACTTGTCAAAAAAGTGTACCTTAGGTTCACTTTTCATACATTTGCAATATTTAGGTGACCTTGAGCGGTATAAAGGCTGACGTTACAGGACAGTTCGAATGGAACCAAATTTAAAACTGTATTAGTATGGGAGTTATGTTTCCTTAGGTTTATTATTCGTAGAAAGTAGCATATAAACGATCACCAGGTAAATTTTTAGCTGAGAGGAAATCATTGAAAAAAAAATTTTTTTTTCACGTTTAAGGAGCCAGCTGACGTATAATCCACCGTGTTATGATCAGCTGACTATGTTTTTATTTCAAAATACTACATAAACTTTACTCTGATGAATTTTCAAATGAGAGGAAATGACTGAAAAAAATTTTTTTTCTTCATCTTTGGGAGGCTGCCACTGCCCAACCCACCAACGGAGTCGCAGCTGACGGTCGCTAGTATTTATAGTATAAGTCCCTTATTCATTTTACGAAGTTTCGGTTGGGAGGGACTTGGTCATGAAAATCTGTCTCTGGCCCCAGGTCTATAATTTTTTTTTTTACAAAATATAGGTATACAGGTAATAGTTATAGTCCTAATGTCGTTGCAAGTAAGGTCGAATTTAGACCATTGGGCGATCTCTAGTAAAATATAATTACTTTCACACGTCGAGGCCGTGCATTCTTTCGTGCTAAAAACTACGAGTATTCTTATTCCATATCCGGGCCTCAGAAATTTTCCATACGATAATATTATGTATTTCATACCAATCGATTAAGCATAAAGATGTAACACACACAAATTCATAATATTAGTACAGCGGGGCTAAAATGGTTACATTTAGCAATTCCTTTCAATCAATTCAGCAAATAAATTGGCAAAACTGTCAAACTGACGAATGGTAAATTAGTACGAATTAAAACTTAAAAGGCCCATTTACTATCCTGCATTGCAGTCCGGCCGTGCCGTCCGCTGACTTACGCAGGCCTTTTTAATTAGACATAAATTGCAAGCAGAGTGACCATTTTGCGATATCAAAAAAATGAATCATATTATGATTCTCCAAAGCGACCGTTTTAGCCCCGCAGATTTGTCGAAAGTAATGGTCTTCAAGTTACCTAAAAGTTCATTAAAAACTGAGTCAGCATTCCGCAGCGTGCGGACACACTGACAGATTTACTGCCAGACTCACCACACGTTTTTCACTGCACCAGAATTGTGAACCTCAGCTCTTTTTGTTACAATCTCTCGAATTAAATATCTATTATGTCTCGAGAGAATCTTTTGACTGTTGTAACTTGCGTGGTAGTATTTTTGTCACACATATTCGATATTATATCTCATTCAATCAATAGAGGTAACAGACAGACACACTTCCGCATTTATCATATTACGAACTTTTGCCCGCGGCTTCGCTCGCGTTAAGAAGTATTATTATATGCAAACTTTCATCCCCTATTTTAACCCCTCGGGGCTGGAATTTATCAAAATCCTTTCTTAGCGGATGCCTACGTCATAACATCTACCTGCATGCAAAATTTCAGCCCAATCCGTCCAGTGGTTTGGGCTGTGCGTTGATAGATCACCATGTCAGTCAGTCACCTTTAAGTTTTATAATATGTTACGCTCAAAGACCGAAATCACTCAGTGAGCGAAAAAATAGCTCACAACGCGTTGTGGTCACAGTGAAACAGCCGAACGCGAATTTCGCGTCGTGGCTCTAATGAAAACGGCCACGACGCGTTCTGGTAATCACAAAAAGGCCATAACGCGAAATTCGTGTCGTGGCTGATATACTATTCGTTTTTCTTGATTTGTTCTTGATTGATTAATCATCCATAAGTATGGAAGATTATATTTGGATTTTGAACTACAACGTGTACTACAAAATATTTTTTCTTTTACTAAATCACTGCACAACGTGTTTATCATTATTATTTATAAAATATCCATAGAGTTATACTATCCGTACTAATAATTATTATTAATGTCTGTCTCTTTATCTGTCTGGCCCAACGTAAAACTATATTTTTATTATTTCTTATGATCAGATTAGTTTACTTATTAAATACATAAATAAAAAAAAACAACAACAAACAACAACACGTTGCGCCAGACAGACAGACAGATAATATTAGTATGGATAATATGGAATTATGGATATTTTATAAAAAATATAATGACGAGCACGTTATGCAATGATTTAGTAAAAAAAAAAATATTTTGTAGTACGCGTGGTAGTTCAAATATAATTTTCCATACCTATGGATAATTAATCAATCAAGAATAACAAAAAAATTAAAACCGACTTCCAAGGTAAAAACAATGGTAATATGAACTAAAAAGTATTAACTAACTCTTACTCTTTAATAGTGCCTTTTTCAGAATTCGTCTAAATCTCAACTATTTCTGTACATACTACAACAGTCTTCATTGTTTTGAAGTCGGTACGAGCTAATTTAATCGTGAGTTCAGTAATGTCAGATTATCTGAAATTTTTGGGACTGGTACCGACTTCAAAGTAATGAAGACTGTTGTAGTATGTACAGAAATAGTTGAGATTTAGACGAATTCTGAAAAAGGCACTATTAAAGAGTAAGAGTTATTTAATACTTTTTAGTTCATATTACCATTGTTTTTACCTTGGAAGTCGGTTTTCATTTTTTTGTTAAAAATAATAATTTCACTCTTTTTAGTGTTGTCTACAAAATAAGGCTTTATGCGTAAATAACCAATACGAATGTTGACTATTCACATTATGTTACTGTAAATTTCAAGGATTTCCCTTGATTGCTCATAGATCCCATCATCTGCTCACCACTTTCGTAATTGTTATACAAAATTAAGATTACATCCTATACAACAACACGAAAATTTCGAAAATCGGTCCACAAACAGTGAAATAATCGTCAAAAATATCTGTTTCGATGCAAAATATCACGAAAAGTACCAATAATTGGGTCATAGTGTGATGATCATTTCGTTGTGATGATGATGATTAATCAAATTGATGTATTGGCTTATGCTTTTAGTAGTTTAAACAACGCCGAAATCCCCGAACCTGTACCTATAAGCATTCAAAAATTCTGTTCGGTACCTTCGGATCCAGGGTATAACCTGGTGCGAAATCTTACTTTTTGGTAGCATTTACCAATGTTTCAGAAAAAATCAAAATCACTATATGTTTCCATACAAATTTCAAGAAGTCCCCTTGATTCCTCAAGGATCCCATCATCAGATCACCACTTTTCTGAACATGGTACCAAATTCGAGTTAAGCCCTATATAAGACAAAAAGAATTTTGAAAATCGGACCACAAACGGCAGAGTAATCGTTGAACATACAAAAAAAAAAAGATACATACAGCCGAACGTATTACCTCCTTTTTTGGAAGTCGGTCAATCAAGAAAAACGAATAGCATATCAGCCACGACACGAATTTCGCGTTATGGCCTTATTGTGATTGCCAGAACGCGTCGTGGCCGTTTTCATTAGAGTGGATGTTTCACTGTGACTACAACGCGTTGTGAGCTATTTTTTCGCTCACTGAGCAATTTCGGACTTTGAGCGTAACATATATAATATAGATTAGTATGGATGCGAAAATGTGTCTGTCTGCCTGTTATCTCTTCACGTCCAAACCACTGATCTGATTTTGCTGAAATTGGTATGAAGATACTTTGAGTCTCGGGAAATAACGATAATAAATGATACTTTTTATCCCGAAAAAAATGTAAGGTTCCCGCGCGATTAACTTTGTTAGTATTCTATAAATCCTTTTTTATACTTAGTAAAGGAAGTAGCGGGTAAAATCTAAGCGAATTCATGTTGAGATATTTGGGTTAATACCCTAAGTATTTGACAGCTCCAAAACTGTGACATCTCAGTTGATTTGGGTCCATTTCTTATTTCATCCGCCCTGTCTCTTACTTTGAATCTGTTTCTTTGGCGTAATCGAAATTTAGCTTAACGTTAATCCAATGATTATTATTTTCACAACTAAAAATTACGTTTATTAATTAGTGAGATAAAGACATTCGCATCTTAATAATTATTATGTTTTTTTATCTACCCGCACTGTCGAAATTTAAAAACGTTGTAATATTTTATTGTTTTCATGTAAGTGACGAAATGTCTTAGTGGGAAATAAAGATCTTTAAACCTTTAAACCGAATATAAAACACAATTTCTAAACACCTATTAAAATATACTTAGAGCGTTTCTCAAAAAATTTGTACCATTTTTTTTAGAAAATATTATAAAATAAAAATTTGTTTCAATATTACTGATTTTTTTTATTTTAAGATATTGGTAAATGTCTATAAAATTTGAAATAGGGGTTGTTTTCAGATATAAAATGTTTATAAATAGCAAAATCTATTATTAACTATTATACTATTATACTAATTCCTATTTTGTTACCTTTACTAGAATACGTAAATTCGATGTTGAATTGTGTTATTAGAAATTTTATTTGATTAAATGGGATAATAAAACAAAATTTAATTAGTTTTTAAAATATACGTTACCACACAGAAGTAACAAAAAAGGAAGTAACAAAAAAAGTTAAATAAAATTTTCAACTTGTATACGCATACAACTAAAACTAATACTAGTTTATGACTTGACTTACGAAGTCAAAATTGGGAGCTTTTATAGATCTAAAGGCGAAATAATAATAATAATAATAGACCTGCGTTTCTTGGGTAACAAAGACTGGAATTTTTTTAGACCACTACGCTAATAGACAACCTTCTGTTCGCGCACGTGGAACGTAAAAGAAATATCAAAACGAAAATAAGATGGATACCGAGCTTAACAATTATGCCACTATACTAAAACATATTTAAACCAAAATAAACTCCAAAATTTTAAAAAATATGGTCACAAAAAAGGAATTTCAAAGAGGAACTTTTTCCGCGAAACAATAAAAACATTATTTATTAAATAAATTCTAATTTGTAGATGTTTTTTAGTAAATTTATTAAACTTACTACGTATACAATTTGATAGAAATGGGTAATGGTCTATGTTATTTATAGAAAAAAATATTTTAAAATGTGGGACAAACATTTAGATAGAAAGTACAAATTTTTTGAGAAACGTTCCTTAAGACTGTTAAGCGACGCACTCAGAAACATTAATTTACTTTAAATAAATGCAATAGCGTCCGCCGAGCCGGAATCAGGCTACTGGCTCCAGGCAAACCCATCATCCAATACCGGAACACTATTAGATAATCATACATTCAATCTATCACTCAGTTTGCGATTAGGAGCCAATATCAGCGAACCCCATCGCTGCCACTGCGGCGCCGCAGTAGACCGCCAGGGTCATCACGGCCTGTCTTGTCGACGCAGTGCCGGCCGCCAGTCCCGCCATGCTTCCTTGAACGACGTGATCCGCAGGGCCCTTGTCTCCGTCAACGTGCCGGCCACTCTTGAGCCGAACGGTATCGCACGTGACGACGGCAAAAGGCCCGACGGAATGACGCTCGTTCCGTGGAGCCGTGGGAGGCCTCTCGTATGGGACGCCACCTGCGTGAATACGCTAGCGGCGTCGCACGTGACGGCCACAACGAGAGAGGCGGGAGCTGCGGCGGCACAAGCGGAGACAAACAAAAGAAGAAAGTATGAAGCACTGGGGAGTGATTACTTTTTTGTACCTTTCGGGGTTGAGACCCTGGGCCCGTGGGGCCCTGGTGCCAAACTACTATTCAAGGAGTTATCCCAAAGACTGGTTGAGAAAACTAACGATCCCAGAGCTGGCGCTTACCTCGGCCAACGTATCAGTCTTGCGATACAGCGAGGTAATGCTGCCAGCCTCTTGGGTACATTGCCCGCAGCCTCCGACTTAGATTTAGTTTTTTATATATAGTCTTTCTTTTTTTTTTTATTATTATTATGATTATTATTATTTTTTTTATTATTCCCTGTAATAATTGATATAAAAATTATTTACTTACTTATTTATAAAGTAGTTAATGTATTTTTTAACGTATTTGATGTATTACCTCTTAATGATTAATTTATTTTTAAATATTAACCTTTAAATAAATATTTATATTGAGAAAAATGACACGAACTTACATCAAAATTTTCGTTGTGTCCGGTAGGTTTTTTATAAGCACTTTCATGATGGATGTATTAACATGTATCGGTAGCTGATGAATAG
The DNA here is from genome assembly GCA_905333045.1 of Lysandra bellargus. Taxonomy (NCBI): domain Eukaryota; kingdom Metazoa; phylum Arthropoda; class Insecta; order Lepidoptera; family Lycaenidae; genus Lysandra; species Lysandra bellargus. Next base: position 5,836,978 of record HG995356.1, read on the forward strand.
TGGCCTATATTTTCTCTATGCAAAATACGCTTATTTCATCTTTTTTTTGGCTGAGTCACGATTGCATGTAAGCAATTTTTCTTCTTTTTATATAAGTATAGTTTTTAAAGTGCCTTAATACAGTAGTCCTGACTCCAGCCTGGTCAGGCCATTCTTGCGCCCCCCAGAGTCTACGCCCTGTGCCTTGGCACCGGTGGCAACAATTACAATATAATAAACATAACGACAATAATTTATTATGAGAAATGTTTGTATCGCTTAAAACTGTATGAACACAAAATGTTCATGGAGCAGAGGGACGATCGATCATCATTGTATAGCCATTTGATTAATCCCTGGCCATTTAAAAACGCCCCGTAATACCACAAATTGTTATCCCGTCGAGTTACAACGTTTACACGATAAATGAAGCATTTTGTGGTAATTTATGAGTATACTACTCGTTAGTGTATTACACCTACACAATATACTATACACATATACTATACTATACACAATATAAGACTGAAGTCTTTCTAAAGTAATCTCAGTTAGTCCTAAGGTTTGGCCTGAGCCTTAAGGTAGTTTTTCTACCGACTTGACTTCAACCGGTCAATGAAATTAGGTGTGTAGATACTTTGAATCCTAGGAAATGATCGAGGATGGTTTTGATCGCGTCAGAATGTACATTGTACGGTTCTGCGCGTGATAAACGAATGTTTGCACAATAAAGTTACGGGCGTCATCGGCAGGCTTAGCATGGCGTTAGAAAGAAAGAAAGAAAAAATTATTTTCAATAAACAAAAGACACAAGAACACACATTACAGGAAATAATCGACATACTGACAGATGATTTTAGTGATAAAATGACGGATTACCATTATCAATCCCTCACTTTGTCTATTTTTCTATACAAAGAAACCGCTTCTATGGTGACCATGCTAAGCTTACAGACTATCATAATAAATGACTCATCGGTAGTAGTATTGAGTGTCATCCGAAGGGCCTCAAATGCCAAGGCCTGCTGCAACCCTAATGGATCTATTGTGACTCCTTCAAACTTCGCTGCTCTATAAAAGGGTGTATTTACTATAAATATATCCCTTTATGGAGCAACGAATAATAAAATGGATATATACCATCCTCATCACCTTGATGAGTGGCAGTCTTCCACAGTGCGTTTTTCGCGTAACTTTCTGCCGCGCACTGTAAAACTCTGGAATGAACTGTCACCAGCAGTTTTTCCGGACCTATACGACCTGCAAACCTTCAAGATAAGAGCGTATTCCCTCTTAAAAGGCCGGCAACGCACCTGCAGCTCTTCTGATGTTGCGAGTGTCCATGGGCGACGGTAGTTGCTTACCATCAGGTGACCCGTTTGCTCGTTTGCCCCTTATTTAATAATAATAAAAAAAAACATGGAGTCCAAAAAGGATTTTTTTTGTTAGCCCATACCATACCACTGCTGGGTAAAAGCCTCTCCCTGGAGGGTATGGTTTTGATTGAAATAAAATGAACGGTTCCTTTAGCTTTCGGTGCAACAACTTTGCATCATCTACGAGTATTTCTCGGTTTCTGAGAATTTTTGACTGAAGAGTATCTAGCGCTTATGACTAGCCAACATCGAAATATTAACCAACTATACTCGGCGAAACATGGCGGTAGCGGTCATTGACTCCCTGTCAAAAACTTGTCATTTTCTATACAAAGCCGCGATTGATAACATCAGACACTTCATTGTCAATCGCGTCTTTGTATAGAAAATTACAAGTTTTTGAATGACCGCTACCGCCATGCTTCGCCGAGTACAGTATAGATGACGCCCATAACTTCTTTCCGCCTAAATTCGGTAATAGCGTGGGAACCGTAAATTTTTCAACCGAACTCAAACCGTACTCCAAATTATCCCCATACAAAATTTCAGCAAAATCGGGCGGATTGTAGTGAAGAGATAACAGACAAACAGACAGAAAGACACACTTTCGCATTTGTAATATTAGTATGGGTCAACGACACTGTTAAATAGATATTATACTGCTGTATTTAAATATATGTGATAAAAATCAAATCAAATCAAATCAAAATTGTTTTATTTCTGAATAAATTTAAAATAAATATTTTCAGAATGTCCTACATGATGCCTGCCACCGGTTCGGGAACTAACCCGGCGAGAAGAACCGGCGTGAGAAACTCGCAGGGGGCCCACTTTATTTACCAAAAAAAGTGAGAAAATATTAATCTTTTAAAATAAAGTTTACAATTTTTTAACTTAATATTATATACAATATCCACATACATAATTGTAAGTCCTATAATAATGTAGAAGTAGCCTTGCAAGAAGCCATCCTACTCCCAAGGTGTGCCATTGTTTATGAAATCATTGACCTTATAGGCTTTGGCACACAAACGTTCTTTGACTACTTTTTAAAATTTATTAATGGAAAGATTTTGAACGTTTTCTGGGATTTTGTTGTAAAGACGTATACATTGACCTTTAAAAGATTTACTGACTTTACTAAGTCTGATCACCGGCATATCTAGCTTGTGCTTATTTCTAGTATTCCTACATTGAATGTCACTTTTAACTTTAAATTTTGTTATATTTTTTCTAACATATATAAAAAACCGGCCAAGTGCGTGTCGGGCCACGCGCAATATAGGGTTCCGTAGTACCGCTAGTTTTTGAAAAATTCTCTATGGTCAATGAATGTACATTTATAACGTGTTTTACACTACTAACAACATCATCTCAGTTACTTTCAAAGGAATTTGAACGAAAAGTTCCTTTATACTTTGACGAATACATTTTTTTAGTTGATCGACTATTACGCAATAACTTATGAAGTCTTCTTAGCCGTGATAGTTTTTCTTTTAAATTCAGCATATTTCCTTCTCCTGTAAATTTTTTCACATTTCCAGAAGCAACCGTTTAGCTGGTAGATGGGGGGGACACTGGAGTCTAACGATTTTTTCCACTTTAAAACTTAATATTTCACAAATGGATCCCTAAATCGGAAAATGATCTATGAATACTTATAATATTTTAAAAAAACCTATCCAACGACACCCCACACGATAGGGTGAGCAGGAAAAAAAAAGCCCCGCTTGATGTGTAGGGGAGTTACCAAAAAAAATATTATTTAAATATTTTATGTACCATTTTGTCGGCATCATTAATATGTGTATTCATGCCAAATTACAGCTTTGTAGGTCCTATAATCTCTGAGAAAAACTGCGGACAAACAGACAGACAGACGGACGGACAGACTGAAACTATAAGGGTTCCTTGTTTACTACGGAACCCTAAAAATGCAATGATTAACATAATTTTACCTACTTTATTATGTCCCGCACGTACAATATCACTGAAATAGAGCAACGAAACTTGGCTCAGGACGTGTTACAATTCACGAAAACAATTTTCCGATCGAAAGGCGTTGTAAAGTAAAATGAGGAAGATAAAGTATCTGTATAAAGTGTAGCTGGAGGCGTGCCAAAAAGGATATGTCCACGTGTCCCTATGGCATACTACATACAGAAAGATTGAGTGGCAAAGACTTCAAAACTTAGGACACGGCGCTTTTAGGCTGGTATAAATAGTCACTAGGTACTCAAGATGCATCCCGGTCTCAAGACGCGGTTCAGACTCTGTGATTGGTTGGCTGTCAAAATTTGGACCAATCACAGAGCCCAACCGCGTCTTGAGGCCGGGTCGCATCTTAAGTACTGACTATTTATACCAGCCTTAATGTCCTACCAAAGAAGTAGTAAGACAAGTAAATAATTTTATATTTGTTTAAAATATAACTTAAAGATGTCTTATTGAATCAGGATTATAGACGGACATAAGAAACCTCAATCCTGCTCAATCCCTATACAAAATATTCATAAAATGTCATTAAGTACGCCTCGCCTTTGATTTCCTATTCCACTTTTCTGACTAAAATTGTACAAAAGAAATATAATAAAGATGTGAATAATAAATCAAAAGGAAGTAAAATATAAACGTTACATTAGTAACTAATCTAATATTATAAATGCGAAAGTGTGTATGTCTGCTGGTTATCTCTTCATGCTGAAACCACTAAACCGATCTTGCTAAAATTTGGTATAGATGTTACCGTTAGAATGCAAAACACGGTAATTTTCACATTACCTTGGTAATCAGCAGATTCCTTGATATCATCCGTTAAAGTGTGAAATTTAAATAAATAAGGCTTATATTTGCATTTTACCTACTTAGTTTGCATTCTCTTCCTTCGTAAATGTCCTAAAAACTTTGCTAAGCTTGTCAACCTGACTGTAATTATTGTTTTGGTTGTTTTTTTTTTCTAGTTGATACGATCTGTTTCATTTTATTAGTGGAGTAATATTTTACTTAAAAATTTAATAATTTATTCCTTTGTTTAAGTATGTCTAAAAATTATATTAAATAATTCTCTACTACCTACTAAATAACATGTTTTATTCAAACAAGAATTTATTTTATGTAATTTAATGAAAATAGAATAAACTTTTTGCACTTTAACTGGCTCACCCAGGTAATCTGCAGAATACCTTGTTAATGCAGTCTAACTGCTTTACGCACGTTAACGGTAACATAGACATACTTTTAGTCCCGGAAAAGGACAAAGGATACTTTTATCCCGGAAAAATGTACGGCTCCCGAGCGATAAACGAATTTTGGCGCGACGGAGTTGCGGGCGATCATCAAGTTATAAATATTACATTAGTAGCAGAACCAAATATGTACATTATAATATTAAAATTTTGATTAATATCATCGTGTTAACTGTAACAATTTGATTAATTTAATTGCGTGTTAAAATAATTGTTATTTCATTCAATAATTTTCATTCAAATCAAAATTAAAGCATTATCTTAATTATTGTTTTATATAATATACTTAAACGTGAGTTAATAAATTGTTTATTTCGGCTATTATTATTCGTGTAAAATAAAAAATTGCTAATTTGTCGGAATGAAAATTTCACAACGCTTTTCACACCTGAAACGCTTTTCAAATTTTTAGGTTTAAGTAGTTAAGTAAGTTTAAGTTTTTTTTTTCTATTAATATAGTTATTGTAATTGCGTATTAGGTAAAGCTATCTATATGAATAAAAATCAATTTTAAATTTTATTAGTCTCGCTAAAACTTGAGAACGACTAAACCGATTTGGGCAATTTAAGTCTTGAAATATTCGTGGAAATCCAGGTAAAGTTTATACGAAGTCGACTGCTCACTTTTATTGCTACTAAATGTTTTTAACGCTTGTGGGAATATATGTCGCAGTCCACTGGTTAAAATAACCGTTCAATCATATACCCTTTGATTGAACAACGCCATTTAATCACACGGCTATACGTCATTTAGCCGATTTGTTGACTGCAACGTTCAACACTACAGCTAGACGACGCTTAGCTAACTGGTTAAAAGGCAAATTAACTTAGTTTTGTGTTATTATTACACTAAGCTTATGGTCAGCTTAATTAAGAATACATAATAAATTGTATTCTAACTTGTTTTGAACACAATAATTGCAATTAATACCTTGATGATGCATTTCATAATCCCGTAATTTCTCCTCGAATATTTGTTTGAATGCGATTGAATGGCGTTGTTCAGTCAAAGGGCTAGGCTTTTTGATTGGACGGCCAGTTGGCTGCGACATATATATGGCGACTTCAAAGAAAGATCTTCTTACCGAGTATGGTGGTATGCTTGGTCAGGCCGAAGCTCCACTGATGACGTTGTAAATACCTTTAAGGGGCGACTAACCCTAAATTGTAAAAGTAAGCCCCGAATTGTTTCATTTTCTAAACAGAGATACAACATTATATTTCCGAGGATCCGACCTAGCGAAAACACAATACTTATCTTAAAATTTTCTCGATAGGAAAAAATCACAAAGACGCATCTAATTTTCACGAATTTTTCACATATTGCCATGACCATGTATTAAACTAAGTTAATATTTTAACAAACTGTATAAAATTCTATCATTGAGAATCTGACCTACCAGATTTTTAAAATGTTGTATATTTATCGAGCTATTGAGAAAAAACTAATTTTGCGATGAATCCGCGTCGTCCTTTTTCACCTGGCATATGAAAGCAGGGCGTGAGTGTGAAGAGAGAAGGACGATGTTTGATTTTTTGTGTTAGTTGCCCTCTTAATATCTGGCCCCTCTCAGAAACTTCAATAGCGCGATGTAGGATTGTTTCGCTAGTTGGGGCCACACGCCGTTACCAAAACTTAATAATCTGCTCTACAATAGAAAATAACATTTATAAAGCCGATTAAAATATTACACGAATTGGTTAGCGGCTTACCTGGATTATTTGAGAATGTATATGAAATGCAGGTGTTGGCTATGTATCAAGTTCTGTATACGTTATACCTCCAGGTCACGAGGTGAAGTCGCAACCTCCACGCCTTGCCAACTGCAGAAGGTCGATTCTGCTTTATATCCCACAATAATAGTAAGGTAGTTTCTAATATGATACAAAATTTAAAAAAAACCTTCGGGATTGTCAGCGGAAGTAGAACTTGAACGGCAGGAGTAAGCATACATTTCCGTGGTAAAAAGTCAGCATTCCTACTTTCTTTTCATCTTACCAGCTGATTTTACGATAATGTCACGTGTTTGAATTCGAGATTATGTATTTTTTACCAATCCCAAAAAAGAGCACAACGGTGCCTTCATAAATAATGACGAAAATACAACTAAAATATGCCACCACGCATACAGAATACGCGACGATTTGAAACAAAGGTTTCAATTTCATTTCATTGGTTGCTTTTAAGTAAGTATTTATATTTGTAGTAAATAGTGGACTATGTAAGAACTCGAAATCAGTTTATGATCTAGGGTACATTAACTAAGGGTAATTTACTAGAATTACTTTTCAGAAATTGGTTTTCGAAATACTAAACCTCTGTAGCTTTCTGATGTCATTGTTAAATCTAATATATAAAATTCTCGTGTCACGGTGTGCGTAATTGAACTCCTCTGAAACGACTCGACCGATTTTCGTGAATCTTAGCGAGCATATCGGCTAGGGTTGAGAATCGGACAACATCTACTTTTCATATTGATAAGTGCATTTGTTGAATAAATAATAGTAAATGATTACAACTCGAGACTGAGGGCGACCATTGTTTGTGCGACGGGATAGCGATCGACGTTGCCATGGCGACATACTTATTTAGTCATTTCAATAAAATTATATGGGCGAAATATTTTATATTATGGCAAAGCAACGTTTGCTGGGACAGCTAGTTAGTATTCAGTGTATCTGGAGACCATTGAAATAGTTATTAATTTTATAAGCCGCTGTAAATTCCTAAAGGAATAGTAGATGAAGCGGGCTACTATTGTAAGCCTTTTGTAATATGAAGCTTTGATAATACCGTCTTGACCATCCATACTAATATTATAAATGCGAAAGTGTGTCTGTCTATCTGTAACCTCTTCATGTCCAAAACAGTAAGCTGATTTTGCTAAAATTTGTTATGAGGACATAGGATACTTTTTATCCCGAAACGGTTCCCAAAACGAATTTTGGCCAACGGAGTTGCGGTCTAGTTCTCATAAACCTAGAAGAATTTCTTAGATGGTTACTGCTACGTTATGTAATTTTTGTTTCAGTAAAAACAGATAATTTTTTTGTCGCTAATTTACTCTAACCATATTATTATTGCTACTTAAATTGTGTCATTTTCTTTTTTAATATCTGCTCGCTTATTAGCCATTTACTTTTAGCAAGAATAAAGATGGAATAGTTGTCTCACAAAATGTACGGTTCCCGCTAAATAAACACATATAACTTTGAATAAAACTAACTGAAGGTAGCCTATTAACATTGCTTTGGTCTTGATTGAGATTAAATTACCATCACAGTACAAGCTATAATCATGCAACTTCATATATGTTACACTTGAATATGTATGACACGAGTTCTGAATCCATACAAACCGTAAAGTTAATATACCTAGTGGAATAGAGAAACAAAGGTCTGAGCAAGTGAGATGTCACTATCAGTAACACTGCGTGGTAAAAAGAGACGTGTGGTACTCATGACGTCAAAAAAAAAGACGGGTTGCACTCCAGGAGTGCCGGCAGAAGTGAAAACTTGATTATTAACGTTGTGCATTATTTTTTTAACCCATTTTTTTATGAAAAACGATTTTTAAAATTAATCGAAACCCTTACAATCGATTAAATTTTTAACCCATTTTTTATGAAAATCGATTTTTAAAAAATCGATTTTTTTAAGTAATCGAAACTTACAATTTTTTTAACCCATTTTATATGAAGGTCGATTTTTAAAAATCGATTTTTTTAATTAATCGAAACCCTTATTTTAATCAATTTCGATGTTACAACACTACTCTCCAACCGTCTTACGGTTTTTCGATCAGCACGAGAATCTGACGCGAGTTTCACAGTTTTTACCCATCCCACAAAAGTGCTCAACGTCGCTAAAGAAGTTTTCACTTCAAAAAGAGTTCTGCTGTCATCAGCATGTCTCTTTTTTGACGTTCAGTCGGCACTTATCGGCACGCTGACAATTTAGGGCGCATTTGGCGCATTTTAATTAGTCCTTAACTCGTGCGGTATACAGCATACGGGGAGCCTATGACAACTAATGGCGCATTTTGATTGGTCGTGGCATGCATTTTAGAAATCTCCCGCACCCCACATACCCTATCGACCAGTGAAAATGCGCCAAATCTCATAGAAAGATGCTTGTGTAAGTGTATAATGCTTTTACACACAGATGTAAATCAATTTCGGTTTCGTTTGACAGCTCAAGATTGTTGCTCTATTAACTTTATGATACAAACATAGAGGTGACTGCTCTACAATTACATGTATGACTTAATTTAAATGTATGAGCTGTATGAATATATGTTTTTTTTTGCACTAGAACCGAATGATAAACGTTTCGTCTTTCATCGTCCTACGGTGCGTCCACATTAATTGTATCATTTGCGCGGTCAGATCTCCGATCAGATCTCCGTCGCGATCATCGCGCCGTATCAAGTATGCGTATCATAGTGTGGACGCCTATTAGATCATTCTGCCGATCATGCGTGTATTTGATACGACACGTATCAGATGCGCGGTTAATAGCAATCGGGGCGTATCATGATACGCGTATCATTTTGACACGCTTCGATGATACACGACGGAGATCTGATCGGAGATCTGATCGCCCAAATGATACAAATGTGGATGCACCCTTTCAGGACTCTAAATACCATAACATTATCCATTTAAATCGGTTGATTAATTTAAGCGTGAAGAGGTAAGAACAGACAGAGACTTCTGTACTCATGACACTGTCTTATATTTTGTATTTTGTGGTAATTCGATAAATAAACAAAAATGAAATTGCGAATTTGATCCAAGCATATTTCTGCTAAATTTTCATTTATGATAAAACTACTAATTTGAATGCTATCCTATTGTGTTTATCTATATTAAAATTCTATTAACTAAATATTTACGAGAGTGAGGGCCTGTTTCACCACTTCCTGATAAGGCTATCCACCACTTTACTTGAAAGATAGAGTATGGAGAATCTGTCAAATAAGCATATCTGGCACTTTATCAGAAAGTGGTGAAACAGGCCCTAAAACTATTGAATTTACATAAAACTACTTATATATTTTATAGGCACAGTTTCTTGTTTAAAATGTTACCTACTTTAACACTACATTTATGAATCCTCTGTAATCGCATTTGTTTGTTGATTTAGCTAGTTGTATAATATAAATAAGCTGGCTTAGGTGTTGGGGGCGTAGTTTAAGCGTAGGGTTGCCACTGGTTAAATAAAAAATTTAAATTTACATATTTTCTTTTATGTATAATCTAGAGATGAAACGAATCACGCCTTTTATATTTTTGCCTAAAATCAAAATTTAAAAATTTTGTTGTCATTATTTAAATATCATAAAGATATTGTATATATTTGGCTTAACAGCTGAAAGGATCTGGTAACCCTATGTTAATCCTTTGTAAACACACATTTGCTTTTACACGCTCCTAGACGATTTTGAATGGAAAGAGCGATTCATTAATTAAACAAACATAATCGTCGCCCGAGGTATACGGATGAAACAAAACATTCAAACAATGGCCGTCGCGAGATGGGGTAATATTGGAATTAATTTGTAATGTAACTTTACAAAATCATAGGATATGAAAACCTAGCAAAGCCGATAAGGAAAGGTTTATTAAAATTTCAACCCTGGGGATTAAATAGAAGATCAATTGTTTGTATGTCAGAAATACTGCATAATTCTGGAACCACCGATAAAATATGTTTATGTGCAATAAAATGTTTGCCGTTTGACAATAATAATAATCAGTGGGATTGAAAACCCTGACTCAAATTTGAACAATGAATACTGATGCTGAAACCACGGTATGACATACTAGATGTCTAAGTTCCTGTTCATAATTTTTTTTTTTTTGAATTTTTTTTTATTGTATACACTATACAGTATCAGTGATTGATTAAAATATTATTGACGTAAGCGAATTAAAAGCGCTAATGAATTGATAAAATCCTTTTAAAAACCTAAGAACCCAGGCATATAACTTCTAGAACGGAGTACATCCCTTAGTTCTGTTGCCTACTTTTAACCTTTAAAGTCGCTATCGAAAACTACAAACAAAAAGTTAGCCCGAACTCCGGAATGTTTGTCTTTCGAGCTCAACCGCCCGAATTATCTCGGTGTTGTCAGCTTGAAAGCGAAAAGTGGGCAATTTTCCGCGTACTCCGGACAATGCACTCGTATGCACTCAGACCTCGGAGAAACGGCGCAGAACGGCCATTATCGTTGAACAGGTTACTGTCACGGAGCGTTGTCTTTGCAATTAACTTTCATTATAGTGGTATGACGCTGTTTCTTTTTTCACGGATTCGATGGAAGTGTAACTAAATTGGTTAGTTTTTAAGTTTCGCTACTTCTCTTCTATTTCGCCATGAACGTAGAAAAAAGGCGGAGGGAGTCTTACTATACAAAACTGTGTCTTCAGAGTCGGCCAGCTGGCTGTATGTACACGGTCCGCACGCACACATTCTTACGCTAGTCTATACCATTTGACAGGCGTAAGAATGTGTGCGTGGCCGACTCTGAAGACATAGTTTTGTTTATAGGACTCCGTCCGCCTTTTTTTCTACGTTCATGTATTTGGCCTTACATTATATTTTATTTAGCATAAATTTAATAATATCAAGTATTTTAAATGATATCTTTACTTATACTATTAGGAAAATGTGACTGTCAGTCTACGTGTTACCTCTTCAACATGAAATCGCCAAAGTGCTTGGTATTATCTGGTAAGGAGACACTATACCCATAAAAGGACCTAAGGTAGTTTTCTTTTTATTACGAAAAAATAACGCTTCTCGCGCGATATAATCGCATCAATGCTCACAATAATATGTAGTACAAAAGCAGCAAAAATATTATAGAATCATTAAAAACATGTCACTTGTCTGCGTTAATGATTTTTTGCAGACGGTATTGCAATTAATAGAATTCTCACAAAAAGTAACAAAAGATAACCGAATTGAACTCGCAGAATAACGATATGCAAGCATGTCAAGGGTCGAGCGTCACCGATCATTGCCGAGCAGCGCCGAACCGTCAAAGTCAAGATAATTAAAAAAATTGGAAAACCCTATTATTTCCCTCCACGGCTGATAGCTCGCTGGCTGGCTGCCAGACGCGGCATCTGGGTCATTCGGTCTGCATATTTTATACGTATCAATTTTATTGTTTCGTATCGCGAAAAATCATTTTGGAATTCGAGCCCTAAATCATGGCTGTCACTTTCGCGCGCGAATTTTATTACAGTTTGTCATTCGCGTTCGAATTCCGAAGATATATTTTTTTAATTCGTTGTGTATAAAAAGTGTTTTGACCATAAAATCATCATATTTTTATTAGCTGAATAACACCGAATACACGACACAAATTTTATTCTTCTATATCCTCTTCTACACAGTAACTAACACAACGATGTTACTTTAGTTCAATTTTGATATTATTCAAAAGTCCAGACTCTACATAAAATAACACAATGTCACACTCACAAACGTAATGAAACTACGCCTTATGCCTAATATGCTTGTTAATGTTATTACGAATGTTACGATGTATAACAATCCTCTAACTTATTTTTTTAATTTGGTTTCTTATTTCTATGTAATTTTAACTTTATTTTGACCTCACGCGTGCCTCGAAACATAAACAGATAGAGCGCGTGACCGCGTGGGCAGTGTTTTGCATACCGTTCAGAAATTGACACAAAATTTTAATACTTGGTGAACTTTTCAATGGCCGTTAGCACAATCACAAAAGACAAAACGAACCAGTAGGCAGTAGGCTGACTTTCTGTCTGTCTAAGTGTTCTCAATGTTTATATACGTTTGACGTAGTATGTCAGCTTGTTTGAAGTCGGCCTACTGGTTCGTTCTGCCTATTGTGGTACAATCAAATTAAGTCCAGCATACCCAGCCTTGAATGTCAAATACTGCATGGATGTAAATGCCTTGAAGTGGTGTAAAATGGGTATTAGCGCAAAATTATCGTATGTCCTCGTTTCGAGGGCACATCTTTAACCATCTCCCCTAGCATTGAGATACTTGGCGTCAACATATCGAGCGAAGTCCAGTTCCGATATCATAGAGATCTAGAGGGTAAGGCCAAATTAGCCTCGAAGAAGCTTGGTGTTCTTAACAGAGCGAGACAGTACTTCAGTCCGGACCAACGCCTAAAACTCTACGAGGAGCAGGTTCGGCCTCATATGGAATATTGTTCTCATCTCTGGGCAGGGGCGCCAAAATGCCAACTGCTCCCTCTGGATCGTATCCAACGAAGGGCCGCTCGAATTGTTGACTGCCATAGTATTTCAAACAGCTTGGACCCCTTGGAATTACGCCGAGATGTGGCTTCACTCTGCATCCTCTATCGGTTGTATCACGGGGAGTGCTCTGAGGAATTGTTCGGAATCATACCACCTGCAACTTTTCGCCATCGTCCCACGCGAAAAACATACCATCCTCATCACCTTGATGAGTGGCAGTCTTCCACAGTGCGTTTTTCGCGTAACTTTCTGCCGCGCACTGTAAAACTCTGGAGCAAACTATCACCAGCAGTATTTCCGGACCTATACGACCTGCAAACCTTCAAGATAAGAGCGTATTCTCTCTTAAAAGGCCGGCAACGCACCTGCAGCTCTTCTGATGTTGCGAGTGTCCATGGGCGACGGTAGTTGCTTACCATCAGGTGACCCGTTTGCTCGTTTGCCCCCTTATTTTATAAAAAAAAAATACAAAAGGTCCTACATTAATTACTATATGTCGGTAATTCTAAAAAAATGTTTCAAGACAGTGTGGAATTATCAAAGTCGGATTTTAGAGTACTGCCTAAAATTTTCCCGTAAGTATTTAAAGTTTTTCATTGCTTTTTGAGAAAGATTTTGTACCAGTTGGTAGTAACAGACCACAAAGAATTGAAGCGCAGTCTTCAGGGAAATGCAGTAGCTCTCCAGCAAGAATAATAAAGACTCAAATCAACCATAAAATAAAATCATAGTCCGTACATGAATATTATTAAGTTATATATTTTATTATAACTTAATAGCTACCTTTATAGTCGTCGGTAACGTAATTTTACAGTGATAGTTACTTGTCACTTGTTGTCACGCTATACATGTTCAATTTTACCATTTTGATCGTGTTTCACACGCACCCTACTTCGATAAAGACAAACCAAAATTATTTTTGGTAGGCTTGCTTCTCCTTGATACGACAAACTAGACGTTCCGCGCGGCTTCTCCCGCGCAAACTAGATAGCATTTCACAGTCCACAAAAAAATGCATATGATTCTTCACATGGTAGCTACTTCTTATCTGTGTCAAATAACATAAAAATTGCTCCTGTAGTTAGTGAGATGAGCCCTTTCAAATAATTTCCCCCGTTTTTTCCACAATTTCATCTATTTCTTCGCTTCTATTAGTCTCAGCGTAATAAAATAGAGCCTATAGCCATCCTTGATAAATAGGATATCTAACAATGAAATAATTTTTCAAATCGTACCAGTAGCTCCTAAGATTAGCGCGTTCAAACAAACAAACTCTTCCGCTTTATAATATTATATTAGTATATAGATTAAAAAAGTTTACGATGTAAGCGGGCTCCTAGACGAGCAATTTTATGGCGCAATATCACGTATTACGTAATATTATTGACCGTCTAGGGTAGATTTTGAACATCGCGCGCCTTCAATCTAATCATCAAAATATAAACTATTCAATAAGATTGAAGCATGATATTATATAATACAATTGATCGTCTAGACCCGCTATCCCCAACCCGCGGCCCGCCTGGACTGTATTTGTGGCCCGCGTGGTGTTAAACAATTTTGAAATTCACGCCCATCGGCAAAATAACGTAGTCTACGTGATAGTCGTTATTTTTTCCACTTTTAAATCGTTAATTATGATGAATGTTATTTTTTAACCATAAAAATTTTTTGTTGCGGCCCGTGACACCAAGACCAAAACATATTTGTGGCCCGCATGAAAAAAAGGTTGGGGACCACTGGTCTAGACTCTAGAGGCCGGCTAATTAAGGGTCCCCAAATTCGGCAACGATCACTTGTTTAATTGAAAAAGTTAGTTGCGCACGTGTTATTTGTATACAGGGTGTAACAGAACTGAGTGGTAACACTTTAGGGTGTGTACCTATGTGTTCCTGGTAGAGAGTTCACTGTGAAAGCAGCAGCACTGAAAGACCATTTTTTTTTTTTCAATTTTGTATGGGAAAACTCGTGACGCTCGCTCGGGCGCTTGCCCATACAAAAGTAAAAAAATAATGTTGTCTTTCATCATCATTTTATCAAATATTGTACATCATAGAAACACTAGTTTAGAAATCTTAGCTCAACCCTCAACTTAGCACTTGGTCGCCACATCGAATATTAATCACGGATACTGATAGAGCCTCGTCGCGTTCACGTGTCGGACTCGTCACGTCACCGAATTAACAATACCAATAATGTTATCAACTTAATATTGATTTGTAACTTGGCGCGCCGCCAACTTCTATGAAATAGTATTGAATTATGTAAATAAATAGTTCTCATTGCTGACCATTTGTAATCTAAACCGGTCTATTTATTTCGCTTAAATAAAGCATATTAAAAGACGTAAGTGGAAGAACCAGACAACTAACATCTTATAACATAAAGACAATTACAATTTTTTTCCCTTATAATTTAACCCATCAAGCCCCATAAGCTCACCGGTGAGTGAGACATAATAGAATAACAAGAGATTTCCAAGAATCCACGATCGAAGGATGAAACAATCCTTGTATATTACCTTTTTGTGTTGGGGGAATGCGTTTACGCATCCCCGGGGCCTGGGGAGGACCACCGAGGTATGTGGGACTCCCCGGGGCGGACGGAAGACGCGCCCGGGACTACCCACTAAAACCCCAACGATGTTCCTGCTCCTGAAGGTGGGACTGCGGGAAACGCGTGATACACGAACGCAGCCCCACCACCTCTGCCTCTTCAGGCTCAACTCGTGAACACCATTCCACATTACTCCGCGACGATGTGCTGGAACACCTAGCGCATCGTGGCCTACCCGGGACTCGATGTCATGGGTGACGGCATCTCCATACCGACGCCCCGAGTTCCCTGCTAAGGCGGGATGTCGTGACTCGTGACCATGTCTGGCCCTTGGTCTCCGCTTTGGCCTTCTCCGAGGATACCTTGTAACTTAACTACTTCATCATTTGGCTTATATATTTTCAAATCATTTCCCATCACTAATTGTGCAAAATAACGGCAATTTTTAACTGTTACTTACCTGATTCTTCCACTCATGTGTTCGAATATTAATTACATGTATAATTGAGCTGTAGCCTGTAGTGGGTTCCTTAGAAGGATAAGACAGCGACTACAGAAAAGGTCGTATCACCAAAACACAATTTTACAAAAAATTTAATTTGTATGCTGTGCACATTGCAAGCTTGAGAGCACGACTATTGTAAATTATATATCTCTAGAAATATAATCCTTGGAATAAATAGAATAGACTATACTTAGTCTAGTAATACATTACTGCAATGTTTTGTCGCCGGTTTTCGGTGAGAACGTGGTATTTCTCCGGTCGAGCCGGCCCGTTCGTGCCGAGGCATGGCTCTCCCACGTATAAATAGTTTAAATATATACAGTAAATAATTTTGGATTATTTACTGTATGTGCAGGTAGAGCCCTCTGCTCCGACCTTTGCGTAATATTACCTATTAAAAAACAAATGAGACAAAAAAGGATAAAGCCAATAAGCCCAAAAAAACCTCTATAGTAAACAATAAGAAAATACCTCTGTAATAAGATTAGAAATCAATCGTTAATCATTATACATTCAATAACATGAAAAGAAAACTTTTAGTAAGACTATACCAATGCCTTCAATCCATACTAAACGACATACTACGAAAAACTTTAATGATGTTCCTCTTCGTCCATTTTTACGCCCTAACGCCACGGAATAAAGTATCATTTCCCATGCAAGTGGGAGTAAGAAATAATTTCGTTCAAACTCCCGCTCAGCAGTGGTTTTGAATTGTTAAAAAACCTCCAAGTGCTATTAAAATTGGTATAGTTCTTTAACATCCAATTTCAAACTGAATTTACAAGTTCAAATTTTACTTTTAACTTGTTTTGAGCTAAAGTATAGTCAAAGTAATGAGGCACAGAATTTACACACATTTTGATATTTTGTAATATGAAGTTTTGAGCCTTGATTTGCCGTTTGGACTTTGGAATGGGCGACAATGATGGAGATTCTAATTAATGTGTGTCTTCTTTTGTAGCTAATAAAGTTCAATTTTGAATGGCTCATTTATAAAAGCAACAAACTGCCTCGTCACGTTGCAATATGAACTGACCCTTACTGTTTATATTTTCTTGGGTATGTAAGTGTAAACTGTAAGTCGGCGTTATAAAGTGAAATGACTAGCGTGAAGCGTTTAATACGGTGAAGCTACGGCGATGCTACGTCCAAGCTACGGAGATTCTACGTCGATGCTACGTCCGAGCTACGTCGATGCTACGCGGCTGCTACGTCCAAGCTACGTCCGAACTTGGTAGTAACGTAGATGCTCCGATGTCCGACGTCCGAGCTGCGTCTGAGCTACGGACACTGATCACTGGTCAGGCTACGCTAATTATTATTAAATAAGGGGGCAAACGAGCAAACGGGTCACCTGATGGTAAGCAACTACCGTCGCCCATGGACACTCGCAACATCAGAAGAGATGCAAGTGCGTTGCCGGCCTTTTATGAGAGAATACGCTCTTATCTTGAAGGTTTGCAGGTCGTATAGGTCCGGAAATACTGCTGGTGACAGTTTGTTCCAGAGTTTTACAATGCGCGGCAGAAAGTTACGCGAAAAACGCACTGTAGAAGACTGCCACTCATCAAGGTGATGAGGATGGTATGTTTTTCGTGTGGGACGATGGCGAAAAGTTGCAGGTGGTATGATTCTGAACAACTCCTCAGAACACTCCCCGTGATACAACCGATAGAGGATGCAGAGTGAAGCTACATCTCGGCGTAAATCCAAGGGGTCCAAGCTGTTTGAAACACTATGGCAGTCAACAATTCGAGCGGCCCTTCGTTGGATACGATCCAGAGGGAGCAATTGGTATTTTGGTGCCCCTGCCCAGAGATGAGAACAATATTCCATATGAGGCCGAACCTGCGCCTTGTAGAGTTGTAGGCGTTGGTCCGGACTGAAGTACTGTCTCGCTCTGTTAAGAACACCAAGCTTCTTCGAGGCTAATTTGGCCTTACCCTCTAGATCTCTATGATATCGGAACTGGACTTCGCTCGATATGTTGACGCCAAGTATCTCAATGCTATGGGAGATGGTTAAAGATGTGCCCTCGAAACGAGGATATACGACCATTGGTGACTTTTTAGTAGTGAACGCGCAGACTTGTGTCTTGGCAGGGTTGAATTGGACCAAGTTACGTCTACCCCATTCAGAGACCTTCTCCAATGAATTCTCCACCTTAGACACAAGTTCGTTTCGACTCTCAGTGACATTTTGCCGAGTAATATTGGGGGAGCCGGTATATACAGCATCACCTGTACTGTCATCCGCATAGCAATTAATGCCGCTGGTCTGCAACATGTCATTGATATGCAGTAAGAATAGAGTAGGCGATAGCACACAGCCCTGAGGGACACCAGCATCAACAGACTGAGTGAGTCTCTCTGAGTCTCTTGAGAGATTTTCACTCACTCACTGAGTGAGTGAAAATCTATTACGATATTTCAAGGTGGTAAAGTTTGTTTGATTGTAGGAGTTAATCTCTTGATGTACAGATCTGATTTTTTATTAATATATCAGGTACATACAGGCCTATAAAAATAGAAAATAAGATTTTTTAAAATTTCATTGGCTCCCCAATTTCAAAGTCCAATTTCAAAGTTTCTATGCCAGAAAATGCACTATTTCACTTAAACAAAGCCGCGGGCAAAACTAACTGTAATGTATAATATCTTCTATAAATAAATTTCAAATATTATTAGTCTCGTTAAAACTCGAGAACGACTGGACCGATTGACCGATGACTTGAAATATTCGTGGAATTCCCTGGATTTATATTAAGAAGGATGTGATATGAAGTGCACCGGGTCGTTTAGATATATAATAGAAATATATTATGTTGTTGAAAGTATAATTTGATATTTGCAGCATATTAAATTCCTCAAGCTATATAGTATCTAGCTTAGCATCATCGATTTTATATGTGAAAGGTGGCTCGATGGTATCTTGGCTATGTTTCAAGAAAAGCTGTTAGTTTCAAGGACAAAAATTGAAAATAGAAAATATAATTGGACATACGAAAACTGTATACAAAACTATGACGTGAAGCTATTCTTTAAAGAAAATTTATGTCATTGTATTTAGAGGTTAGAAGGAATACACATATAAGTTATGTACATAATATAAATTATAATATTATTTATCATTAAAAATATTTACATCCATATCTATACTAATATTATAAATGCGAAAGTGTGTCTATCTGTCTGTCTGTTACCTCTTCACGCTTAAACCGCTGAACCGATTTTGCTGAAATTTGGTATGGGGATACTTTAAGTCCCGGAAAAGGACAAAGAATACTTGTTATCCAGGAAAAAAAGTAGAAAGGAACAGTACTGTTCCTGCGCGATAAACGAATATTGGCGCGACGGAGTTACGGGTGTCATCTAGTATGAAATAAGTTAAGCAAGTGGTGTCTTCTTCTTACTCGTTGGAGAGCCACTTGACAGACAAAGACACAAAATAAATTATCTTCTACATAAATATTTTTAGCAGTAAATACTATTAGAGAAATAGATTTATAGGTAGATCAATGATATTATATAAAAAACTCAAAGCAGATATTATTATGTTACTACTGCGCGCGTTGTGAAGACTCAAATACGACCCAATTGGGTCGTCTTTTATTTAGTCTGTCTCTTTTATGTAAATGGCATTTCGTACCTTTTGTTTCACTTATCTGTCAAATTTGTCAATGTTTGCAATTTTGAATTTGAAAATTGTTCGGAAGAGATTTAAGCCGGAAAATAGTATGAACGTAACAGATCTGTAATAAGTAGAATATCATTGAGGCAGATCAAGTGCCTAGTTTATTTGGTCGGGAAATGTCAAGCTAATGAGTAATATCAATCAGCTGGACTTGACAAAGCGACCAAATAACGTAGGTCTGTTATCTACTCATGAAAACATTTGTCTGATAGTACATGAAGCCCGTCACAGACTTAGCTATAATATATATTAATATATTTATAGCAAGGCATATTATTCTATACTAAATCCACATGTCACAGAAATATATATTATAGCTGAGTGTGTGGTCACGCGAAAATTAGTATAGAAAATATATATTAATATGCCTAGCCATAAACATATTAATATATATTATAGCTAGGTCTGTGACGGGCTTAAAGTTTATTTTGGAAGTAGATCTCCGTTGCGCCAAAATTCTTCTATCGCGCCGGAAGATTTTTCCGGGATAATAAGTATCCTATGTCCTTTTCTAGGACTCAAAGTATCTCCATACCTTTCATCAAAATCGGTTCAAGCGTGAAGAGGAAATCGACAGACAGGCATACAAATGGATATCGATAACAATAACAACTAATGTGACATAAGTCATAACATAACATGTGCCAGTATATAATGTACATCATAGTATAATGTAGTACGATTAACCTAAATCGCCGAATAACAACAAAACAACGAATTCTAACCTCATACCGCCAGATTATAATTTGCGGAATGCTATTAATTTATAACACAATTAACCAAATCCTAATGATTAGCCGCTAATTCCACGCGAAAATGCACCCAGTGCGCTAGGAAATAAGTGCCAAGCCGTAACCACCGGTAATACATTCCGCGCGGTTCGGAATCCATTTTGCGGTACCGAACCATTTGACCGAAGACTTTCAAAGCTCGCAACTCTGCCAAACAAATGTATCTTGTATTCGTAAGAGATTAAAGTTGTAAACTGTTTAACAAACAGAACGGCCAGTCGGAGTTGGAAACTATTTGAACAGAATAACGCTTATTAGAGCCAATTGTTGTTTTTACAGTTGAAGTTGAATAAGCGACGCCATTTTAAAACTAGCTGATGTAAAACATCCAACATCCATACTAATATTATAAATGCAAAGTGTGTCTGTCTGTCTGTCTGTCTGTTACCTCTTCACGCCCAAACCGATGAACCGATTTTGTTGAAATTTGGCATGGAGATACTTTGAGTCCCGAGAAAGGACATAGGATAGTTTTTATCCCGGAAAATTTACGGTTCCGGATAAACAAATTTTGGCGCAACGGAGTTGCGGGCGTCATCTAGTACTAATATTGAAATTGTGAGTGTGTCTGTTTGTTACCTCTTCACGCCTAAACCGCTTAACGGATTTTGCTGAAATTTGGTATAAAGAGACGTTGATTCCCGGGAAAAGGATACTTTTTATCCCAGAAAAATGAACGGATCTCGCGCGATAAACGTCATATAGTTAGAGAAATATATTTTACATTCCTAGGCAGACGGTGGGCCTACGTTATATTTTGGTCGGTTTATGCCAAGTTAATGAAGTCTATCGGCTGGATTACGTAACCCGACCGAATTACGAATCCCTGTCATTTGCGAATGAATCAATTTATCTGACAGTACCTTACTTTTAAGACCATTGAGTGACCACGTGTAGAGACACAGGTGGATATGAAACCTAAAGGTACTTAATTACTTTTATGTTCATGAAAAAAAAA
Source organism: Lysandra bellargus (assembly GCA_905333045.1). Taxonomy (NCBI): domain Eukaryota; kingdom Metazoa; phylum Arthropoda; class Insecta; order Lepidoptera; family Lycaenidae; genus Lysandra; species Lysandra bellargus. Next base: position 5,858,354 of record HG995356.1, read on the forward strand.
CGCTGTAAATGTGTGTTACAAAGTGGGGTCTCGAGTTAACCCCGGTACTTAGCGCTTGCAGACTTTTACATTGTACTTTTTCATTGTCTCATTTTTAAACATGTAGGATGATAAACGCAAGGACAGGAAAAGAAATTTATGTTATAACTAGCTTTTGCCCGCGGCTTCGTTCGCATTAAGAAGTATTATTATGAATTAGATATTAAAGTCTCAGCCCGATCGGTTTAAAATTGACAAAGTTTCATACAAATTTTCATCCCCTATTTTATCCCCTTGGGGGTAGAATTTATAAAAATCCTTTCTTGGCGGATGCTTACGTCATAATATCTACCTGCATATATGGCCATAGACCTACAATAGCTTAAAATGTACTAGAGTTTGATTCACGTTGTTTTGTAGATGCCTTCCTTTCCGTTCTTCAGGTTTTTTTTAAATAACAATATAAATACCCTTTTCTTCAATCGGGTAAACAGAAGAAACACGTACAGAGAAGCCGCGGCGACAGTTGGCAGGGCGCAGTTATTAAATTCTTTACTTGACTTCTTTATAAAGCAATTTCAAAATTTATGTCTTCCCGTGTTAAACTTCCCGCTATTGCGGAAGCTATTTGTTGAGTCACTATTCTTCTGTTTTCGTTTGTGTTTTGTATATACCCATACTAATATTGTAATTGCGAAAATATGTATGTGAAAATTTGCTGATGAACTAGCGTTAGCCTAGCAATAATATTATTATGTTCTTTGAATAAAGATAGCGCTGTGTATCTATGTAAGTTCGCATGTGTATGTATGTCGAAGATGCCAGAGATCTTGATCTCATAGTTATTCGGTTTAATGTCTAAACACACCATGCCAAAGTTCCGCGGCAGAAGTTCGGCATGATTCCGCCAAATATGACAGACTATGCCGAAATTCCGTCGCGTTATATTGTATTCATTTGGCATTGTTGACATAATCATGCCGAACTTCTGCCGCGGAACTTCGGCATGGTGTGTTTAAAACTTTAGACACTAAAACATCCATACTAATATTATAAATGCTAAAGTGTGTCTGTCTGTCTGTCTGACTGTCTGTTACCTCTTTTCGCTCAAACCGCTAAACCGATTTCGCTGAAATTTGGCATGGAGATACTTTGAGGGAAAGGACATAGGATACTTTTTATCCCGAAAAAAATGTACGGTTCCCGCGCGATAAACGAATTTTGGCGCAACGAACATCTATTACTGAATAACTGTGATAAAAGCTGCTTGTCTTGTCTAGCATATTAGACATGACACAATATTTTTATTTTAAGGAAACTATATAGGCAAAAATGTAAGAAAGGGAATAGTTAAGCTGATACCACACTAACGGCCGTACGGAGAAGCACACATAAATAATGATAACAATATTAATTGAACGATCGGCTTGACAGAAAATGTAGGGACGAGCGACGTCTATACGTCCAAAAACAAGAGATCTCCAATAAATTAAAGTTAAAAGTAATCACCCTCCTCTGTCTGTACCCGAAATTCGATGAAGAACATTGCGTTTCTGATCTTTGCATGATATTCGCGGACAATAGACTATCAGTATCAATTAAAAGGGCGTATTAAGGCCCGGCGGATCCGCCCCGCGACTCAACATCGACCTTTGGATGCCCGCCAAGAATTAGCCTTCTTTGTTGGCGTTTATTTAAGAGGACATCATTAGAATCAGCCGGCACCCTATTGCTTGAACTTCAAAAAGACAAAATAAAGTTGGTTCCTACTATCTTTTAGTCCCTTAATATTTGGCTACGCAACAGATTTTGATTTTTTTTGCCGGTTTTTTTTAAGGTTAAGTATCATTTTAATAGTCTCGATTACTATTGTTCAAGTTGACGATGCCACAGTCGGTGAGTAAAAGATATGATTAAAAATATGGAAACTAATTGAGTGCATTATCGACAAAAAAATTTAAACATGTTATTAACAACGCTGTCAAATCAGTTACACACAGTAGACACTTTTTACATACAGAGATAGTTCTCCTCCATCTACACTCCGTAGTACTAGTGCAATAAGTAGCTTATGTTCTTAATTTAAACTTCGCCTGTTTCCGTATCCTGTCGGCCCACCCTGCCCCGGGGCAGTTCAGATGCCGAAAACGATATAAGACAAAAAATTTAAATGTAGAAATGTGTATAAAAAGGTCATTTATCTCTTTCCAACCGTATTAATACAAGTAAAACTTCTTTCTTCAGTTGGATTTCCTGTTCCTACCCAATCCTTACATATAATACACACACAAAAACTACTCAAGCATTCAGTATTCCTTGCTCTGAGGTCAGGAGTACCGCACAATCAAAATTGCACCTAATATTGAGGGATGTAGGAATGAATTTAGATCGCCAATTACAGTCGTGTAACCCAATATTCTCTGTTCTATATTTAAATCGTTCGTTAGAATTGCTATTGAAGCGTTTACTAACATATCAAATAGGTAACTTTATATATAATGCATTTTTTATCATAAAAATACTATTTTCAGGGATAAAATTCAACCCGGTTTCACAGGGATGCTGAGAAAATATTATTTAAAGCCTACGAATAATGAAAACTAAGGAAGAGTAACTCCGTCAAAAAACATGCTCCAAAATACTTGTCAAAAAAGTGTACCTTAGGTTCACTTTTCATACATTTGCAATATTTAGGTGACCTTGAGCGATATAAAGGCTGACGTTACATGACAGTTCGAATGGAACCAAATTTAAAACGGTAATAGTATGGGAGTTACATTTCCTTAGTTTATATTATTCGTAGTTTAAAGCAATATTTCGTTTCCATTTTCTTTCTTCTACTTGCAATAGATTCTAGATCAAATATTTTGCTAATTTTCACTGTCTTAAATTGCCCCAACAAAGAGATTAGTAAAATTTTATACGTACAGTAAAAAAAGTGCAGTAATTAATAGAAAATGCCTGAGCCTATTATTTCAAAATGACCAGACCAATAGATAATTTCATACAAATTCCATACTAACATTATAACTGCGAAATATTTGTCGGTCAGTCTGTTCCCTCTTCACTTCCCAACCACTGAACCAATTTTGCTGAATCTGAAAAAGGACATAGGATACTCTTTATCCCAGGAAAATGCACGGTTCGCTCGCGATAAACGAATTTTGGTGGAACGGATGCGGACATCTAGTTTTATAAAAAGTTTTGTGCCTCAATTCACCGCTTGGACTGTACTGTAATAAAATCCGCCATTTTGTTTGCCACTCAAAATGTCCGACTTCAGCCTACAACTCCAGCTGTACAACTTTTCATATAAACTGCTTAGCTGAAGTTTCCATTTACCTGATCAAAAGCCGCTTGAATTATTTAATTACTGTCAGTTTTAAACCGTTACGGTTAACTTAATGTGGTTTTATTGTTTTATGTTAATTGGGATTTATTATGAAATGAAAAACGTTTCGAATAACTCTTCTGATTAAAGCTTAAAACAAACCTAAGCGTCAGTGACAGGGGACGCGGTACGCGATACGGGAGCGTCTGCAACGCGAAACTGGCCGTGCACACCTGCGCGACTACGGTGCGAACCATCAAACGTTAATATCATGACACAATCTATCAAAACGTATACAAATCAAAAAATCATAAACTAAGGAGTTGTAGAAAATAATATAAAAAAAGGTTTTAAAAAAGAAGTCTAGTTACATACACTTCAAAACACGCGTCTGACAACTTGACGCGCACGTTTCGCTTGCATGCCGACGCGAACATTTCGCGTCGCGGTCGTGCAGGTGTGCACGGCGCCATAAGATTACATGGGCAGCGTCCGCCGCGCGGTAGACGCTACCGCTTCGCAGTCGCTTTGATCGCGTAGGTTTGTGCAATCATTTAATGTTTTTGACAAATTATTTTGAATAACTAGTAGTTTATAACTATGATGGATTAAAATTAGTAAAACGTGAATGTAACTTCATGTGTTTTCGCCACACCTAACTCCTACTTATAACATACGTAAGTTAGTATGTAAAGATCGCTGAAATATATATAAGAGTAAAGACAAGTCCAGAAATAAGTCTTTGGTAAAGTATTTGTAATAAATATTATAAGGTAGGTAACGCGCTATAAGAACCGTTTATAAAGACATTCGTGTCGACATGATACGTTTGTGGTGCCGAACTTGTAGCACAAGTCTGCGCTCAATTCAAACAACGTGTTGAACTTTACAAGAACGGCAGGATGATTTTCGTGTTGTGTCAGTAATAAGAAAAATATCTGCTGGTCATCCCCTTTGCAGTGCTGTCGCAAGACACACTCTGTCATATGTCTAAACACACTAGGCCGATAAAATGCGGCCGAAATTCGGCATGATAAGGCCGCATATTTTTGGCTTATTGTCCTAATAATAATACGTTCTTTTTTCTCCGAACTATGTTAGTATTAAAAAAATAAAGATACTCACGTGTTGTTGGCGGAGGAGAGCCTCCGATGCAGGCTGCGCAGCGACATGGCGTACCCCTAGCAGGGCGCCTCCCCACTTCCCTTCCCGCGCGGCCGGCGCAGCGCGCGCGCCCCGAAGAACGCACCCTCCTCGTTGCAAGACTGCGACCTCTGCGCCAACATGCCGGCGCGGCTGCGCACCGGACGCACGCGCGCGCGCCTCCCCCACCCGCACACCACCTCAATCTTGACGACTTAACACGCACCTACTGATACATCGACCGCCACGTTACAACATACGAGACCTCCCCGCGTACGCGACCGGCGATGTACGAGCTCCTACGATACGTCCCGTTTTGGACGGTCAATGCACGAGCGAACACTACACTAGTCACGATTCGGAACATTCACGTCACACTTGGCACTGAGTACTAGGGGGGAAGGCGTGTTCCAATACGTGGTGTGCGTTGTGGCGGCTTTCGTAGATTCTGAAACAAATATTTTCACATTAATCAAAAGAAAGTTAAGGTAACATCAAATATTTCATAGTAGTATGACTTGGTCGGAAACCAAGTTAGGTATATTTCGACAGGCCAAAACCATTTATTTAGTTTAGTTAGCAGCAAAAGTATAGTTGCTTGCTCAAACATTTCGATAGTGCGATTCAGAAAACTTTGGCGCTAATTGGTAAGCCTCAGTAGACAGTAAGGTGGCTAGCTTGCTAGAAATAGCTTGATTTCTGAGCTCTAGATATCACCCAGGTCTAAAAATGTATGTATGAAAATATGAACGATAGTATGGCACTTTATGTTTCATCGTACCTGAAGCAAAGCTTTGATATTTTGTTGCGATTGAAAACGCCCATACATCTCAGAATTGAATTTCAGCTAGATCAACCCTCTATACGTCGTCACCGACACTCGAATGCGACAATCATATCTGACCTACATCTGACCCTGGTAAAAGGTCATCTTATCGCGACCTTATAGAATAGATGCTTTTCTAAGATTAAAATCTTATTTTACAAGAGACCATTGAAGTATGAGATAATTTAATTAAAATGGAAATAGGAGGCCATGATAATGGTTGGGTTAGTATCCGTAGTAAATAATAATGAGCATGAAATTTAAGTTTCATAAAAGTAGGCGTCCTTTTTGAGGACTCAAAGTATATCTGTAACATCTAAGTTTAGCGGCTTAAGCATGAATAGACAAACTTTTACATAAAGGGGGTGACAGACACGCGAGTAAGTACGCGGATCGCCTGTGTGTCAGCAAAGAGCCGCGAGCCTGGGTGCATGGTAATCCAGTGTGAGCGATTCTCGTGTCACCGACGCGAGCCAAGTAAGTTCGCGAACTTAAAACCCGCGTACTTTGAGTTCGTACGTGTCACCCCTTTGAAATTATAAGAGTTCTGTTGCGCCAAAATTCGATTATCGCGCGGGAAACGTATTTTTGAAGTGAAAACTTCTTTAGCGGCGTTGAGCACTTTTGTGGGATGGGTAAAAACTGTGAAACTCGCGTCAGATTCTCCTGCTGATCGAAAACCCTTGGAAAAACCGTAAGACGGTTGGAGAGTAGTGTTTTGTGTCGAACTCGAACTCGAACTCGAATTGATTGTAATGGTTTCGATTAATTAAAAAAATCGATTTTTTAAAAATCGATTTTAATAAAAAATGGTTTAAAAATTTAATCGATTGTAAGGGTTTCGATTAATTAGAAAAATTGATTTTTAATAGTCGATTTTCATAAAAAATGGGTTATAAAAATGCACAACGTTAATAATTAAGTTTTCACTTCTGCCGGCACTCTTGGAGTGCAACCCGTCTTTTTTTTTTAATAAAAAGTATTCCGTGTCCTTTCCCAGGACTTAAAGTATCTTCATACCAAACAGCAAAATCGGTTAAGCCGTTTGGGCGTGAAAAGATAACAGACAGACACACTTTCACATTTTATTAGTATATCAGATTTTTTCGCATATATGTGCAATGAATTTTTTAAACAAATTAGTTGAACATAGAATATTCAAAATAGACTACAAATTCAATAGGCAAATAAAACTCAAGATCAGCCATCCAATTCAGTCATCCAATTGTACGACTGATCTCTGATGATGTATATTGATGACATATTAATGACTCAGCCGATACATGGTCTCAGAATGAGGTCGAGAGCGGTTCAAAGAGTCTTGGATTGAATTTTAATGCGGGAGGCCACGGGAATTTAAAATTGTCTTTTAATGGACTCTTACATCAGCATACTCAGCGTAATTTAAAATCTTCGTATTTTTCTTTTAGGTTGATTTAGCTCTTATTTTAGATACGTATATGGTATGCGGCAGCTTATTTTCAGTCGAAAATAAATAGTTTTGAATAATTTATTATTCGTATATAACAAAAAAAAAGTTGAACTTTGAGATAATTTTAGTCATGTTTATTATATTTTATTATTAAGTTATATTAGTAACAAATGCGAGTGGCGGACGCAGAATCAAAGGACAAAGTATTGTCGACGCCAAAAAACATTCGAAAATCAAATTTTAGTAGCCTGTTGCTTTATTATTTAAAAATCGAATACACTGTCGTTATAAACTAACACTGCCAGGTTTTTTAATGTAACGTTATTGAAGAACACTCTTGATCAACTCACAAACAAAAAAAAAGACTAGATCAAAATCGGTCCAGCTATTTGCTACGATGCTACAAACACACACACAGATTGACAGACACACAGACAGACACGTGGAACCTATAATACCCCTCGTTTTCGTTGGGGATTAAAAAAACATGGCCGCTTAAAATATCTCATCGGGCACAGTTTGCGTCAGCAATACACAGAACGATGTTGACTCGCACTATTGCCAATTAGGAGGCATCACACATGAAATTTCATCTGGTAGATTGGAACTGTGTTTGTACAGAATTTAGTTTTTAAATAACACTCGGATACGGCAGAAATATTGAATAATTTACTAATATTTAAGAACCCATTAGGGTCGATTTAATATTACGTAACAGCTAAATGGGGAGGACCAAATGTGACAATACGAAGGTTTAAAAAAAAAGCGTGACAGTGGGGGTGGAGAGCACGTTTCAAATTACCCAAATAATGTTAAAATATACGTAAATCTTTTTAACCATTTTGCCTTCTCACATGAATTCAGATCCTAATGGAAAAGACATCTAGAAATTACGAAAGAAAATAACATAAAACGAAATATTATACCCTCCATTTCATTTTTTTTAATGACATTTGGTTGATTGCGCGCGAATTTGCCAATTCACACTTGGAGTACAAGGTCTAAAGTTAACCTTGCGTGATTAACTACACAGTACAAGTAACAAACAGTAGAGTAAATGAGTCGCGTCCTCGAAATCAAACTCGCTCAGACATGCACAAGATTCTCAAGCTTGCCACGTGACACTCCTTTGATTTGCTTGTTTAAGCTTAAATTGGGCTATTGAGTGCGTTCACCCGATTTTGGTGATCTAACGTTTAAACAGCGAATCGAGACACAAAACTTCATTTAAAATGTTAAAATATGAATTAAATTATGTGCCTCTTCATTTAAAATATGCCTAGTAACTCTAATATGAAGATAGTCTCGCTAAAACTCGACAACGGCTGAAACAAAGAAGTCCAGGGAAGGTTTAAGTTAGGAGAAAATTAAAACCGACTTCCAAGGTAAAAATAATAATAACATTCTTATAATATGAACTAAAAAGTATTAAATAATTTTTCCTATCTCATGGTGCCTTTTTCCGAATTCGGCTAAAACTCAAGTACATATTTCTGTACTCAATCTTCATAATTTTGAAGTCGGTACCAGATATAGCTGAATCCAGATAGAATATTTGAAACATTTGTAACTGGCACCGACTTCAAAATTATGAAGATTGAGTACAGAAATAGTTGAGTTTTAGCCGAATTCGGAAAAAGGCACCATGAGATAGGAAAAATTATTTAATACTTTTTAGTTCACATTATAAGAATGTTATTATTTTTTTTACCTTGGAAGTCGGATTTAATTTTTTGTTAAAAATAATAATTCCAATCTTTTTAGTTACCTAGTAAAATCATCGCGTACTATACGTAGATTAGGACCGACTCACACCGAATGGCAGAGGTGAGGCGAGCAGTTTCAGTGTCATACGATTTTAAACTTTATCTTCATTATTGTAATACATAGTATCGCTTGAGAAATCGACGCCGCCGGCGGCCGCAAGAGGCCACGAGCGTCCACGGGCGGCCGTAGATTTCTCAAGCGATACTATCTATTACAACAATGAAGATAAAGTTTAAAATCATATGACACTGAAACTGCTCGCCTCGCCTCCGCCATTCCGGTGTGAATAGGCCCTAATACACCTGTATACTATTCTACGTATCTTATTACAATTTGTTAACAGTCACACTTACAAAATATAATATCAGCTGCAGATAATTTTAAACAATACATTTAAAAAAATCGAAGTGGACACGTGCTAGGGCCGCGCCAAGCCGGAATTTTAGCAGCGGCGAGGCTTTCAGTGTCATGATTTTAAACTTTATTTTTATTATTGTAATACATAGTATCGCTTGTGAAGTCTACGGCCGCCCGAGGCCGCGATTGGTAAGTGTGATGGCTGTGCACTCTAGCATGTTACTTGTATTATCGAAGCAACTTACTTCTCAGAAGTAATGTCAAATGTGTGCCTTACGCTCTGGAGATAAGGTTGAATATTTTGTTTTGTTTAATTTTGGTGACATTGGTGACCCTGACGTGGTAATGATGATGATGATGAATGTAATTTGTATAGTAGCATATGCTTTCAGTTCTTAAAACAGCGCCTAAACCCCCAAACCTATATCTATAAGGAATCCGGAGTTCTCTTAGTATCTTCGGAACCATAGTATACCTTGGTGCAGAATCTTGCGTTTTGGTAGCATATGCTTAGGATGCTTCTCATAAAAATAAAAACCCCATATGTTTCCATATAAATTTCGAAGAGTTCCCTCGATCACTCATGGATCCCATCATCAGGTCACCACTTTGTGAACATGGTACCAAATTGGAGTGAAACCTAATACAAAAAAAACAAAAATTTCGAAAATCGGTTCACAAACAGCGGAGTAATCGTTGAACATACAAAAATAAAAAATAATAAAAAATACCCACAGCCGAACATATAACCTCCTCGTTTTTTGGAAGTCGGTTAAAAAGGGACACGAAGTTCAGCGGTAATAATCTACCGTATACAATTTATGTTGTACTAGATGATGCCCGCAACTCCGTTGCGCCAAAATTCGTTTATCGCGGGAGAACCGTACATTTTTCCAGGATAAAAAGTATCCAGTATCCATGTCCTTTCCCGGGGCTCAAAATATCTCCATGCCAAATTTCAGCAAAATCGGTTCAGCGGTTTGATCGTGAAGAGGTAACAGACAGACAGACGGACAGACAGACAGACAGACGGACAGACAGACAGGCACACTTTCACATTTATAATATTAGCATGGAAGTATGGATTAACAACGACCTAATAAACTGTGACTCTGATTACAGGGATGTCGGGAGAGGTCAAGAAGCGGATTCAGCATTAATAAGGGCTCATTTCTCCTATATTTCAGCCCTGTAAGGGCGGGAGAATGTGTCAATTTACAATAGGGAATATTACGCGAAGGTCGGAGCAAAGGGCACATACAGTAAATAATCCGACCAAAATCTGACATGTCTGACACGTCATATTAGAATACTAGACGTTCCGCGCGGCTTCGCCCGCGTAAATTAGATATTTCACGGACAAATTGGTCCACAAAAAATAGCCTTCGATCCTTCACGTGGTCTACTTCTTATCTGTGCCAAATAACAAAAAAATTGCTCCAGTAGTTCGCGAGATAAGCCCTTTCAAATAATTTCCCCCGTTTTTTCCACATTTTCTTCTATTTCTTCGCTCCTATTAGTTTTAGCGTGATAAAATATAGCCCATAGCCTTTCTCGACAAATGGGCTATCTAACACTGAATGAAGTTTTCAAATCGGACCAGTAGTTCTTGAGATTAGCGCGTTCAAACAAATAAAAAACAAACTCTTCCGCTTTATAATCTATACTAATATTATAAAGCGGAAGAGTTTGTTTGTTTGTTTGAACGCGCGAATCTCAGGAACTACTGAGCCGATTTAAAAAATCTTTCAGTGTTAGATAGCCCCTTTGTAGAGAAAGGCTATAGGCTATATTTTATCACGCTAAGACTAATAAAAGCGAAGAAATGGAGGAAAATGTTGAAAAAACGAAACGGAAATATGTTTGAAAGGGCTTATTTGAACGCGCTAATCCCAGGAACTACTGGTCCGATTTGAAAAATTCTTTCAGTTTTAGATAGTTCATTTATTGAAAAAGGCTATAGGTTATATTTTATTACGCTACGACCAATAGGAGCGAAGAAATAGTGGAAAATGTGGAAAAACGGGAGGAAATTATTTGAAAGGGCTTATTTGAACGCGATAATCTCAGAAACTGCTGGTCCAATTAGAAAAATTCCTTGAATGTTTAATAGCCCATTTATCGAGAAAGGCTTTAGGCTATATTTTATTACGCTAAGACTAATAGAAGCGAAGAAATCTATACTAATATTATAAAGCGGAAGAGTTTGTTTCGTTTGTTTGAACGCGCTAATCTCAAGAACTACTGATCCGATTTAAAAAAATCTTTCAGTGTTAGATAGCCCCTTTGTAGAGGAAGGCTATAGGCTATATTTTATTACGCTAAGACTAATAAAAGCGAAGAAATAGAGGACAATGTTGAAAAAACAGAACGGAAATATATTTGAAAGGGCTTATTTGAACGCGCTAATCTCAGGAACTACTGGTCCGATTTGAAAAATTCTATCAGTGTTAGATAGTTTATTTATTGAGAAAGGCTATAGGCTATATTTTATTACGCTACGACCAATAGGAGCGAAGGAATAGTGGAAAATGTGGAAAAAACGGGAAGAAATTATTTGAAAGGGCTTATTTGAACGCGCTAATCTCAGGAATTGCTGGTCTAATTAGAAAAATTCTTTCAATCTTAAATAGCCCATTTATTGAGGAAGGCTATAGGCTATATTTTATCACGCTAAGACTAATAAAAGCGAAGAAATAGAGGAAAATGTTGAAAAAACGGGCTAAATTATTTGAAAGGACTTATTTGAACGCGCTAATCTCAAGAACTACTGGTCGGATTTGAAAAATTCTTTCAGTGTTAGATAGGCCATTTATCGAGAAAGGATATAGGCTATATTTTATTACGCCACAACTAATAGAAGCGAAGAAATTGAGGAAAATGTGGAAAAACGGAGATGTTAAGAAACTACTTTAGCAATTTTTATGTAATTTGGCACACATGAAGAATAGACCACGTGAAACGACACAGGTTTCTTTTTTTGTAGAAAAATGTACGGTTTCCTTGACATTCGTAAATTACGCGGGCGAAGCCGCGCGGAACATCTATCATATCATAAAAGTATATTGTCCCACACAATATACTTTTATGATTTGCGCGTTAACTATTCAATCGATGTACGGGAAAAACTATAAACTAAAGTCCACGCGGACGAAGTCGCGGGCAACAGCTAGTATTTTTATAAGTATAGATTGACTTGTTATCAAATATCGAACAATTTTTTTTACTGTCTAGTGTCTATGCCGGTGCTGCTTTAAAACATTGCAGTAACAAAATAATCCTTTTCTTCATCACAGGCTGTTACTTATGACTCGAAGTGTATGAAAATCTATACTAATAAGTATTATAAAGCGGAAGAGTTTATTAGTTTGTTTGTTTATTTGAACGCGCTAATCTCAGGAAATACTGGTCCGATTTGAAAAATTATTTCAGTGTTAGATATCCTTTTTATCGAGCAAGGCTATAGGCTATATTTTATCATGCTAAGACCTATAGAAACGAAGAAATAGAGGAGAATGTGAAAAAACCGGGGAAATTATTTGAAAAGGCTTATTTCACGAACTACTGGAGCAATTTTTCTGTTATTTGGCACAGATAGAAGTAGACCACGTGAAGGATCATAGGCTATTATTGTATTTCATTCGTCTGTGAAATATCCAATTTACGCGGGCGAAGCCGCGCGGAACCTCTAATGATTCATAATAATGAGGATTTTTCACTGATTTTGTAAATCCACAAGTTATATTAATTTAATCGTAACGAATCTCAAACTGCTTCAAACTACTAAAGCCAGTGTGATATTATTTTTACCCTAACTCTTAAGATTGAAAGAAAACACACGGAGCTAAATACTTTGAATCTTAAAGGCTAAAGCAAATTTCTAACTCGCACATGGAATTTAGAAAATTTTGAAGACTTTAAAGCAAATTTCTAATACACTAAGCCAAAGACTTTGATTCAAAATAAATTTCTAACTTGCACATTTAAATTAGACGCGCTATGACCAACCAACCTAATTTCTCTAAGTTTTGGGGCCGAGAGGAAATCCGGAATCACAACCGTTATAATTAAATAACGCAATTCCCATTTGTAGTAAAGTCCACTAGCTTGTGACGTCGTTTACAAACGGAGCTTTTAGGCTCGTAACGAAACTCAGAAACATATTTGAAGATTACTCAACTTTAATTTAATGAAAGGTTAGACGGAAAATCAACGGAGTTTATTTCAAAAACAATTTAAACCAAAAAAATATAGTGGATAAAGTGCAAGGAAAAGTGTGTTTTATTAGTGTTCAACATGAATTTCCACCAAGAACCGTCAGTACAATCAATTACATATAAATTTAAACCAAAGTAATTAATCATTAAAATATATCTGTAAGCGGCAGTTAGGGCCAGGCCACAACACTGCGTTGCGGCGTCGTGTCGCAAAAACAACATCGCACTGCGCACATAAATGAGATACGCAATGTCGCAATTTTTAAAGATTGACAATTTTTGAAAAAAATATTTTTAATCTTTATGCGATGGGGCTCGAGCAATCCATTCTTTCGGAACAACTGTTATTGCTTTACCAGTGTATTTCTATTCCTTTAATATTATAAATGTTTGGTTGGATTCGATAATTTCGACGGTGATGTGTTAGAATAGTTCATTACGCACCTAGGGCAGAAATGTCTCAGATCACATGTAATTGTTGGCCTAGGCGAAGCGAAGTATATTTTCTCACCTCCGGGCGGAAAGCGTCAACTTTCTTCCCACTGCGCTTACCGATGTTGCCGTTTTCCGCCTCCGTTGATGAGAAAAATAGTATACGCACTCGGCTTCGCCTCGGCCAACAATTACATGTGACATTTCTTATTTTCCTGCCCTGGGTGCGTAATGTACTATGTAAATAACGCCCTTGCGTCCGTTGCGCCTAAATTAGTTTATCGCGCGGGAACCCCCAAAAATGTATGGACCAAAAACCCGTAATCGATTCAAACCATTTACATGGGGCATAGTAGACTACATCTACGGTATCCCAAATACAATGTCCTTTTTAACCGACTTCCAAAAAACGAGGAGGTTATATGTTCGGCTGTGGATATTTTTTTTTTTTTTTTTTTTTGTATGTTCAACGATTACTCCGCCGTTTGTGAACCGATTTTCGAAATTTTTGTTTTGTTGTATTAGGTTTCACTCCAATTTGGTACCATGTTCACAAAAGTGGTGACCTGATGATGGGATCCAGGAGTAATCGAGGGAACTCCTCGAAATTTATATGGAAACATATGGTGATTTTGATTTTATGTGAAGTGTACTAAGAATATGCTACCAAAAAGTCAAATATTGGGTCAAGGTATACCATGGTTTCGAAGATGCTGAGAGAACTCCTGACTCTTTATAGATACACGTTTGGGAGTTTCGGCGTTGTTTTAAGAACAGAAAGCATATGCTACCATGCAATTCAAATTCATCATCATCATCATCGTCATCATCATCATTACCACGTCGTGTTAAGGTCACCAATGTCTCATGGCACAAAATAGATAATAGTACAAGGCATAGGTATGGATACAATAATAATAATTATGTACATAACAACACCAATTATTATAGGCTGTTTAATATACACGGCGGTCGGCGCCGCAGAGGCAACGGCGTCGCCGCGCGGCGACGCGTACGTAAACATCGTATTCAAGTTCTAACTGGAATGTCAGGGCATGCGGCATGCCGCCAGAGTAGACAGAATGATAGAGTATGCCGACTTAGAACTGATGTAATTTTTTTAAGTTTGACGTATTATGACAAAAGTCGTCGCTAGGGTCGTAACCTACAAATTTAGTTGTTTATATTTTGGCACATGCAAAGAAAACTGTCAGAATTCAATTTCAAAATCTTATTTTTAAAATTAAATTACTTATACCAGCTAGCGCGCCAGCCTTTAACTTATCCTGGCGAAACACGAAAGAAACGACAGATATTAATACTCTTCAGTCTCATAGCAGTCGAAGTACTGGTAGTTATGTCTATTGTGATGCCGCGCTGCGAGCATTTTGCAGCACGTGTTCACTTAGATCTTTTTAAATGTATTGTTTAAATTTATCTATCTACCTGATATTTGGGCCTTGGGGTATGCCGTATGACTCATATCAGTCTTAACAAATTGTAATAAGATACGTAGAATATACGCAGTACCACCGACGACCACTTATAAATTCGCGGACTATGACGGAGGTCAACTTAAGGTGAACGCAGATTTGGCCGCACCGCACGCACCGCAGTCGCCGCATTCGGAATTCTTTATATGAAGTTATAGGCAAGCTCGCATACCTACCTACCCGCGCCGCAGTCTTCGCAACTTCATAATAATATGAAGAATTGCGAATGCGGCGACTGCGGTGCGTGCGGTGCGGCCAAATCTGCGTTCACCTTTAATAACAATTATACGAGATCAATTACCACTCAATATTATGATTTATGTTGTCAATTCAATGCTCACTGCTCACACCAAGCTCAATGTTGAGTTGTCAGACGCCAGTTGCTTACAAACTTTCAACAACACAACGAAAATCTGTTACAAGTTACAACTACCTATATAAAACTTCTACGTACAAGCGATAGCGCGACACAGGAGCGCCTCAGTGACATCTAGTGAAGACAATATGAAACTATTTTTTATACAATTTGAATTGGCACTAACAGTTTACCTACTAGGTAACTAAAAAGAGTGAAATTATTATTTTTAACAAAAAATTAAAACCGACTTCCAAGGTAAAAACAATATTAATAGCATCCTTATAATATGAACTAAAAAGTATTAAATAATTTTTCCTATCTAATATGTAGTGCCTTTTCCCGAATTCGGCTATACTTCAACTATTTCTGTACTCAATCTTCATAATTTTGAAGTCGGTGCCAGTTCCAAAAGTTTCAAATGTTCTGTCAAAGAAATAAAGATTCAGCTATATCTGGTACCGACTTCAAAATGATGAAGATTGAGTACAGAAATAGTTGAAGTTTAGCCGAATTCGGGAAAAGGCACTACATATTAGATAGGAAAAATTATTTAATACTTTTTAGTTCATATTATAAGGATGCTATTAATATTGTTTTTACCTTGGAAGTCGGTTTTAATTTTTTGTTAAAAATAATAATTGGATTAAACAATCACCAAGTACTTTAAAAACGATCGGACTTTTCTTATAGGAATCTATGACATTTAGGACGACATGATGCTACAAACGATAATGTGACGATTAGTACGTAGTAAAAACACATTTATATTAATTGTCTACTGATTCTTATGTTCATGTATTTTATATTAAAATATTTATCACTTTTATACCTAAAAGTATAGAAAGTTTGGTATAGAAATGGTATAATCTGTACATATATTTTTAACGATTATTACATGATATCAGTTAACTATCTACGTGTTTTCGAAAAATATAAAAGGGCAAACAAGCAAACGGGTCACCTGATAGAAAGCAATTACCGTCACTCCTGGACACTCGCAACGTTAGTTGCGTACAGTAGCAGGTGCGTTTAAGAGGGAATACGCTTTCTTCCGAAAAACGTACGGTGACATCTCTTTTTAGGATTCCGTAGTCAACAAGGAATTTTTATAGTTTCGGTCTGTCTGTCCGTCTGTCTGTCCGCGGTTTTGCTCAGAGATTAGGACCTACAAAGCTGTAATTCGGCATGAATGCACATATTAATGATGCCGACAAATTAATGGTATATAAAATCTTTAAAAAAATGTTTAAGGTAAGTACCTCCCCTACACATATTTTAGCAGGGATGAATTTTTTTTCGCGTCCACTCCACCGTGTGAGGTGTCGTTGGATAGGTTTTTTAAAAATATTATGAGTATAACATATCATTTTTAGATTTAGGGATGTGGAATATGAAGTTTTAAAGTGGAAAAAAAATCTTTAGTCTTGCAGTGTCCCCCTTTCTACCAGCTAAACGGTTGCTTCTGGAAAAATATTCACGGGAGTAGGAAATATGCTGAATTTAAAAGAAAACTATCACGGCTAAGAAGACTTCATAAGTTATTGAGTAATAGTCGATCAACTAAAAAAAATGGAACTAACCGGAGAAGTATTAAAGGAACTTATAATTTAAATTCCTTTAAAAACGTAACTGAGATGATGTTGTTAGTAATGTATTTAAACACGTTATAAAATATGTACAATCATTGACCATTCAAAAAATATCAAAAACTAGCGCTACTACGAACCTTATATTGCGCGTGGCCCGACACGCACTTGGGCGGTTTAGACTTTATTTTCTCTAAATTGTATATTCTTATACGACGTGTCACCATCGTTTTTACGAAGAAAATACAAAAACAAAGGAAGAAATAACATAGTTGATTCAAAGCGCTGTCTCAAAATCTCAGCTTTATTTTTTCAAATTATCCGTTTCGGTTATGGTTTTGAATAAAATGATTTACATATTTACAATCTACTATTAATGGTCTACTTTGCTGTATATAAATTATTTCAATCGACTATGGGTTTATTTTGGGCATTCACCTTTTTCCGGGCTAAAAAGTATCCTATATCCTATCTCCATAAAAGTATCCTATATCCTATCTCCATATACCATTGCAGCGAAATCGGTTCAGCGGTTTGAGCATGTAGAAGTGACAGACAGATAGACACTCTGTCTGTCTGTCCGTCTGTCTGTCTGTCTGTCTGTCTGTTACCTCTTCACGCTCAAACCGCTGAACCGATTTCGCTGAAATTTGGCATAGATACTTTGAGCCCCGGGAAAGGACATAGGATACTTTTTATCCCGAAAAAATGTAAGGTTCCCGCGCGATAAACGAATTTTGGCGCAACGAAGTTGCGGGCGTCATTTAGTTATTAAATACAAGCTGACCTGGTGAACATTATATCATTTAACTCCTTTTTACCACCGTATAAACCTTCCGTGGACTCCACAAACATTTCATGGCTAAAATTAGCCAAATCGGTTCAGCCGCTCTCGAATTCTAGCGTGACAAACGAAATTGATATTTTATTTTTATTTCTATTATATAATAGAATTTGTAATTCTAACTGTACTTTCAGTAGTCGGAAAATGTTAATAAATAAAGTAAGACGATCCTGTGACTATAATGACCTAGTTAAAATTACTTGGTCATATTTATATAGGTAGTTTTTGCGTGACAAATAACAAACACTTAGCCTAGTTTTGGTGCGATTACATTGAATTGACAAAACTGATGGTCGAACTGGTTTAAATTTTACTTATATGCCATTCGAAACGTAATTTAAAAGTCTAAATTACACATCAGAAGCTCACCCGTTTCTGAATTACCATAACGCCCGCCAGGAGAATTAGGTCAAACTATCACATACTGAATTTGTTAGAAGTCAGCATAGAGGACATACATATGTACATGTAATTATTGTAACATAATATATACAGATATTATGTTAAATGTATATATGTTAAGAGAAACGATTATGGGAGAAACAAGGATCCAAATTCATGAAAAGAATCATCAAGCATATTATGTAGGATAAAAACATGGTATAGAATTATGAAATATATAATGGCTGTTTTGGCGTTGAAAGAATGGATGATGGGTTGATTCCAAGAACTATTCCAAGTTGATTCAGACCGCAACGCGACGCGTAGATGCAATTCTGAATTTACATGGATTTGATAGATTCGCAAGACGTCTCACGCAATTGAAATCTGTCAAATCCATACAAAATGCCGCGCCTCGCCTCGCCTCGTTGCGTTGCGGACCCTAATAATCTGAAAGCACAGAATTTTATATTCAACTAGCGACCAGCCCCGGCGTCGCACGGATATAAAATATATAGCTACTGAAAAAATGATCAAAATCGATAGCCTATGATCCTTCACGTGGTCTACTTATCTGTGCCTATTAACATAAAAATTACTCCAGTAGTTCGCGAGATAAGCCCTTTCAAATAATTTCCCCCGTTTTTTCCACATTCTCCTATTAGTCTTAGCGTGATTAAATATAGCCTATAGTCTTGTTTAATAAATGGGCTATCTAACACTGAAAGAATTCTTCAAATCGGACCAGTAGCTCTTGAGATTAGCGCGTTCAAGTTAGCCCTTTCAATTAATAATCCCCGTTTTTTCCACATTTTCCTCTATTTCTTCGCTCCTATTAGTCTTAGCTTGATAAAATATAGCCTATAGCCTTCCTCGATAAATGGGCTATCTAACACTGAAAGAATCATCAAAATCCGTTGCGTAGTTTTAAAGATCAAAGGGAACAAAGGGACATGAGGGAAAAAAGCGACTTTGTTTTATAATATGTATAGATATAGATATAGATAGATACTTAAGTATGGAATATAAAATTCTGAGCTAAGTAAACATAAGAAAAACCATTTGCAACCAAGTGGTTAAATAATCTGAAACTAGGTATTGAATATAACATTCTACAGTCACATATTGCAGTGTACAATTTTTTCCCATTTCCCCCTGGGGACGTGCACTAGAAGTGATCTTTTATTTTGGCTTTAAAAATTTCATTAGATATCTCATAGTACAGTTCCCGACGACCGTAATCCCTTTGCCGTTTAATTGAAATACTTTTTAGTTTCTTTGATAGCATTAGA
The DNA here is from genome assembly GCA_905333045.1 of Lysandra bellargus. Taxonomy (NCBI): domain Eukaryota; kingdom Metazoa; phylum Arthropoda; class Insecta; order Lepidoptera; family Lycaenidae; genus Lysandra; species Lysandra bellargus. The sequence goes on from HG995356.1 coordinate 5,877,792, forward strand.
GCGATTAGAAATTTAGTTTCTGGTTTATTTGTTACCATAATATTATGGCTACAATTTGTAATGTAGCCTGCTGCTGTCTTTTAAAGCTACTATGATACAAAGTTATCTTATATCTTTAAACGAGCAATTCTTGTATGTATATAAATATATAATTGGAATCTCGGAATCGGCTCCAACGATCTTCATGAAATTTAGTATGTAGGGGGTTTCGGGGGCTATAAATCGATCTAGCTAGGAATCATTTTTAGAAAATGTCATTTTATTCGTGTTTTATCGAATACCGAGCGAAGCTCGGTCAAATAGCTAACTAGCTATTTGACCGAGCTTCGCTAACTACACTTATATGAATATTTTGTAGAGAGGCATATATTATACTAGATGATGCCCGCAACTCCGTTGCGCCAAAACTCGTTTATCGCGTATGGACCGTACATTTTTTTCGGAACAAAAAGTATATTTTGTCCTTTCCCGAGACGCAAAGTATATCCATGCCAAATTTCAGCAAAATCGGTTCAGCGGTTTGATCGTGAAGAGGTAACAGACAGACAGACACACTATCGCATTAATTATAATATTAATATAGTATAGATTATTAACTACATGACGCTATCGCCGAAGTTCATCTAGCGCGCGGTAACCGTACATTATTCCGGTATAAACTGTCCTCCTATGTCCTTTCCCTGCCCTCAAATTATCTGCACACCAAATTTCATCAAAATCAGTTCAGAGGTTTAAGTGAGAAGAGGTAACAGACAGATACATTATCATTTATCACAATTAAAATAATTATAGTATGGATATCATCAACCCAATAAACTACTCAGCAGCAGTTGGTCTGATGCTGATGTCGATACTGATGATGATGATAAAACAATTCTTAAATAAATGCTAACAAAAGAACCTTAATCTTGGCGTGCGGCCAAGGCCGACTTGAGTCCATCGAGTGGATCATTTGGTTGCTATGAAGATCCACGTAGGCGTATGAATATGCCCAAGTGGGCGGTCTGCACTGACAGCTTATGCGAAGCCGGCGAATTTATGCGAGCCGCAAACATCCGGAATTCCGATTCGGAATATTTCCGACCGACGGTCATCCGATCAGGAATAAGAAAAATGTGTAATGACTGATAATATTAGATTGCTGTCTATCAACGCAAGGACTAAAAGTAAGTAATAAAACATTATCAGCAGGGACTCATAAAATCAATAATCTATACATAGTAGAAGAAACAGAGACAGTTCAAATCAATTACAAGACTCAGAATAAAGGCGAGACTGCACCAAAGCGGCACTAAGCAGCAGCAACGGGACGCGACTCGTCACGGCCAAACTCAAATGTAAAAACTACCTTAAAATGGAGGCCCCAATTATAGTTCTATATCAATTACTTTACAAAAAGGTACTGTAAAAATAAATAAAAGTAACGTTTCAAAAAGTTCTAGCTCGGTTTGACATAAAAATCCAAACTTTCTAGAACCTTTTTTATACATGGGGAAATGCTTTATGCCTTGGCGGAATGGGGACATAGACCTGGTTATGTGGGACTTTGTAAAACCCAGATAGTAATAAAATTACTCTCCCTAACAAAATCCCGCAAGCCCATTCATAATTCTAGTAAATGTTCATAAAGTAATTTTATTGGTCCGGTAGTTATCGTGTTTATGACCACAATATTTTACGAGCCTAATAATAGGCACTAGACGTTAAAATTTCGCACTTCTTTTATTGTAGCTACTGATTATGGTTTGTTTTTAGGGTTCCGTAGCCAAAATGGCAAAAAACGGAACCCTTATAGATTCGTCATGTCTGTCTGTCTGTCTGTCTGTCTGTCCGTCCGTATGTCACAGCCACCTTTCTCCGAAACTATAAGAGCTATACTATTGAAACTTGGTAAGTAGATGTAGTCTGTGAACCGCATTAAGATTTTGTTACAAAAATTGAAAAACTATTAAAAATTTTAGGGGTCCCAATAGGTACAACTGAAACAAATAATTTTTTTTTCGTCTAACCTACGCGTATAGGGTATCTATGGATAGGTCTTCAAAAATCATATTGTGGTTTCTAGTATCATTTTTTCTAATCTGAATAGTTTGCGAGAGAGACACTTCCAAAGTGGTAAAATGTGTCGTCGTCCCCCCCCCCCCCCCCCTCTAACTTCTAAAGTATGATAATTAAAAATAAAATAATATGATGTACATTGCTATAAAAACTACCAACGAAAATTGGTTTGAACGAGATCTATCAAGTAGTTTTTTTTATACGTCATAAATGGTAAACCTTAATTTAACTTTCATTAAATCAACTAAAATCTATATCTACTATACTAATATTATAAATGCCAAAGTATCTCTGTCTGTCTGTCTCGCTTTCATGCTAAAACTACTGAACACAGATAGTCTAAAGACTGAGAAAGGACATAGGCTACTTTTTAACTGGAAAAAGGGGTTGTAAGGAGGTGAAAATGCGTAAATTTGTTCAAATTAAGTTAGTTCCAAAAATTCATAACAGATGGCGCTAAGAGTCGCCTACATCTCGCTATCGCTTGCTCATAAGTCTTTCTTTAAGAGGTGGCACCATCATATTGGATTAGATCAACCCAACGACTTGTCCAATGGCAGTCATCATCCGACGAAGCTAAAGAGGCCAATAGGCCATTAGCATTAGCCCATTCGAAAAAAAAAATTGGATTAGATTTTTCGAATCTTTCGAAACTTAGCACTTTATCTATGCAGTGACGTAACCTTCCTACCAATGATAAATAGTTTATGAGTAGAGCTAAAGTTGTGTAATGGGAATGGGGGGCTAAATAAGCTTTAAATTTGGTATTAATAAAGTTTACTTAATTTAAAAAATATATTATGTGCACACTGCACAGCTATTTTTGGGTATTTTGATATTTTAAGGGGTACCAGGGTTTTAATAAAAAGCTTTTAAATTTGACACCAATTTTGTTGACAACGCGCGCTATAAACTGAAGTCCACGCGGACAAAGTCGCGGGCAACAGCTAGTATAAAAATAAATCAAAAACCTTTTAATTTTATAGAAATAAACCTTATTGCTGCTGCGGAACCCTTCAGTTGCGAGTCCAACTCGCATATGGCCGGTTTTTACTCTAGTTTACGCGGCGATTCGAGGCGACAAAGGTCATTGACCCTCTGTAAAAAACTTTACGTATTTCTTCAAAAATCTTTTGATAGGAAAAAGCTACCTGCTTAAACCTGTACAATGTCAAACCTAAACTGCCTCAAACTGGGCTATGCGTAAACCATGGGGTGTAAACACTTTTCGCCTCGAAATATTTAAACCGCAAGAAAACCACCGTATCGATCGCTGACATGAGTTCTTTACATGTGTATGCGAGCGATTTATCAGCGCTGCTAAGCGATTTTCATCGCATAACTGGTAAATTTGTTGATAGTAAACTGTAGAGGACAATACAATGTCATGTATGACTACATTCTTGTACACTAGAGCAGGCGGAGTAACTTTTCACAAGTTCGAGATAGCCAGTCTTCGGCGCTATTATTTATCGAAAAGCTAAGTTTATACTTTTTGACACTATGAAGCATCGCATCGTTTAGAATATGAAATATTGCTGCTTCGTAAACTATTCCTGAATTTTCAGTCTTCAAACTGCCAAGGATAGGTTCTCTTAAACCTATAACTTATAAGAAATAATTTTGATAAACTTTCGATGTTTGCGTACCTGTAAAAACGAATTACCATATTGTTCTTGTGTCAAACAATATTATAAATTTATTATTTTCAATCATCAAAGCTTGTATATATTATTATTATACTAAAAAATATTGGCATGTATTTAACGCGGCGACAAATTGTTACCATTCCGGGTCTTAAAAAAACTGAAAATGCATAGTAAATAAACTACTTTGGCGACTAATTTGAGGTAGCATTTTAACTAGAAAGCGGCGGCTTTTTAATGAGTTTTGAGGTTTCATTTAAATTTTATCTGGCAGTGATTTTCTTTTGTGGCAACTGAATTTCTTCTAAGGCGACAAATTATTGGCGGATAAAAATGTTAAAATAGGCTTTCATAAATTCTAAAATGTGGTTGTCTATAATGGAGTAGTAGTGTCTACTTTGACGTTTTATTTTTCTATGACAATTACGCCTTCGGCTTAGGAATTGCACTCTAGAGGTTCAACCTCAGATCTTCAAATCCATCATCAGTCATACCTAGAGACCAATGACCCTCAATATGGCACAACTAGCTTCAATTATAATTATCAGTTGACGGAGCCCTGGGCTCCTATTTCTGGGTGTTGTGGTCTAAGTTCCAACCTAACCTAACCTACTTTTAGACTTTCTGGACTGTGTTTGTTTCAATTTATTTCATTCCAAACTACGAAACCCAATTATGCGCCACAACTAGCAAAGCGACTCACGAAATCGCTACGTTTACACATGCAAATTGTCGTAAAATATAATATTATGCATGTATGTGGTAAAGTTATAGTTAATTATTCTCATGACTCGTACCGCAAACTCCTTAGACTTGAGTGTGACTCAAACTGAGCATCGAGTAAATACTTGGGCGGGATTAACTTGACACAATTTTACGAGTAAAGTACGCCCTCTGTGCTTCTATTGATACATAATATATAATCGATTTTGGTACATTGGAATTAGGGTCAGCTCACATAACACGAGGCAATGCGATGCGATGCATTTTGAATGAGCCATTGAAAGTCGTTACGTTGCATTGCGAATTGACCCTTATAGTTGGTGAATGGTGAGAAAGAATTGTCATAAGTCATGCATGACATTTCTGTATCCGAGTTCTACTTTTTTTCAAGAGAAATGATGATAATAATATATCGGGTTATATTTAAGTACTGAATAAAATATGTTAAGATTATATCTATTTGTTTTTCTTTCTGTCAGTCTGTCACCGAATTTGCCGAAATTTGGTATGGAGAAAATATTAAACAATAGTTTTTAGGGAAACAATTGCGAAAAATAAAGTACTGTGCGAACGAACCAGTCTGTAGCGGTCATCGACCCCCTGTCGAAATACTTGTCATATTTTACCGTTTTCTAAACTAACCGCGATGGACAAAATATCGTATGCACATCTACTCAATAAGAAGTGAGCATGAGTAATGAGTTCACTTCAAACTCATAAAAATTTAGAGATTGACATTCTAAGGGCGCATTTTCATTAATCGTTAACTCGTGCGGTATACAGCATACGGGGAGCCTATGACAACTATGGCGCATTTTGATTGGTCGTGGCATGCATTTTAGAAATCTCCTGCACCCCGCATGCGGACCCTATCGACCAGTGAAAATGCGCCATAAGAATTACCAAGAGATTTTCCGATGAATCCATAATGCTTTGTGTCTATAATATAAAAGTTCGTTTTTTGGTAAGCAGAAAACAGTGCGAGAATTTTTCACGTAACTCCTAGACTAGAAAGGACAATGACCGCTAGTGCCACCTTAATTGTCTTTACTAAGAATACTACTTGATAAATAACAATAACCACGAATTATAAAATTATTAATGTCCAATCTTAATATGATATCGAAAATTGATAGTATATTGTTAATTAGTACTTTAAGTTACAGTTAGCTATTACTCGACCTAGTAATTATGAGCTATTAAGCCTTTATACAATCTCAATTTTATTGTTATCCTATGTAATAATCGTTCGGATATTTATAAACTTAACGAGGCGATGAAAAAACGTTTGAAACGTAATAAACTGTTTTATTTCACTTTCCATTAATCTTTTATTATTCTATGCCTATTAAGAATAAAGAGTAAAATATTTGGCATTAATATTATAATGCAGAAATAGTGTTTTGTATTGTAATCTTTTGAGTTGCTGTCTACTAATGTCATACTTTTTCGGCTTCGGCCAGCTTCGGCCAAAATAACTCTTCGCCATTTATTTATGGAAAATCTAAAGCTTATTTTTTCTCCCTTTCTAAAGAAGTAGTGATAAAATTATAATATGCTACTTGTTTTTTGAAATTAAACACATTTTGAAATAATACATCGCTTGGCTCGTCTCGGCGGGTGCACAACCGTGCACCCAGATTAGAACAAAAAAGTTAACAAATCATTCAGATTTCAATCCTTCGGGTTCAGCCTAATATTCTGATGATGTTATTCTATTTCATTACATGTAAGGTTACAGAAAAAATTCAGTTAATACAATTTTAAAATTGGAACCAATAACAGTTCAAAAACCGCAAACGTAAAGTGTAATACAGAATCCTGCAATTCCTGAACCCGCATATTTTGACGTTTATTGAGTTTTCGTGCAATTTCGCCCGGCTTACGGCAAGACCGAACTCACGAAACCGCAGTATGGAATCACACAGAAATTAGTTAGAAGTCGCTAATGTGACTGTAAGAGCGACCGCAGACTTACAATTTTAAGTTGGTCAACTAAGTCGCACAGTTACTATAGCTATAATTGGTTATAGCTATAGCAACTTGTGAGAGCTCGCACATTTTTAACCGACTTCCAAAAAACGAGGAGGTTATATGTTCGACTGTGGATATTTTTTTTTTTTTTTTTTTTTTTTTTTATTTTTTTTTTTTTTTGTATGTTCAACGATTACTCCGCCGTTTGTGAACCGATTTTCGAAATTTTTGTTTTGTTGTATTAGGTTTCACTCCAATTTGGTACCATGTTCACAAAAGTGGTGACCTGATGATGGGATCCATGAGTAATCGAGGGAACTCCTCGAAATTTATATGGAAACATATGGTGATTTTGGTTTTATGAGAAGCATCCTAAGCATATGCTACCAAAACGCAAGATTTTGCACCGAGGTATACCATGGTTCCGAAGATACTAAGAGAACTCCGGATTCCTTATAGATACAAGTTTGGGGGTTTAGGCGCTGTTTTAAGAACTGAAAGCATATGCTACTATGCAAATTACATTCATCATCATCATCATCATTACCACATTAGGGTCACCGATGTCACCAAAATTGAACAAAACAAATTCATCCTTAAGTCCAGAGCATAAGGCACACATTTGACATTACTTCTGAGAAGTAAGCTGCTTCGATAATTAATATAAATAACATGCATGTCTCACAACAACACATGAAACAACCTAATTTCAACCTTTTGCATTGCGCTTAGCGTTCATAGTACATTAACTGTCTGGCGTCTCGCTTGCTATAATCTGCTAGGGCTGTCAAGCGAGCGGCGCGGCGCGCGCGTTGCCAGGTACCAGACCGGGCGGCGTATTTACAAAGGCTTATACCGTTTGAGTCACGAGCCAGACTCTAATAGATGAGCTTTTGTTTATTTATCTAAGATAGTTTTATAATTATATTTTGTACTCTCAACAAGTGTGTAGTTATGTACATACCTGTTTCTTACCTATTAATTAAGGTTTGTTAGTTAATTAAGTAGTATTTTTTGTCACTTAAGAGCCCGTATTCTCTTTTCTACTGCTCTCTTCACACTCACGCCCGTCTTTCATGTGCCAGGTGAAAAAGGACGATCGCCAAGTTAGCGGGCAGATAGAGGTTTTCTGTTTTTAAACGGTTTTTTATATTAAAGTGGTAAAAAGTAATTCCAACATTTTATAGACGACTTTCTTAACAGTGAATTGTATTTTTTTCATACCGTTAAGACGTCAATACAATTCATAAAAAGGTGATATTCTAAACCTTTTACAGCAAAAATCACAAAACTGTCGCGGGTTTGAGTTGGATTATTTAAAGATACTTAAAAAAAAATAAAAAATCTAGCTCCAACACTATATTATAATTGAAATGATCTTACATGTTGTGCATTAAAACTTATAGAAATACTGTATTTTAACTGTTAAATCACGTCTGTAAAATCAGCGAAATCGACAAATTTCGTATACGGACCCTTAAATATAGAATAGAAACGAGTAAGTAATTTCATTACTGTAACATTAAAATAATAAGTAATAACAATTTTCATATAACTATCCACCTACATATTTTTAAAGTTAACAATGACGATGTATTTACCATATCGGTATCAAATTGAATAGCATAATATGTTGCTGCAACGTTAGAAACAATTTAGCTAATCTCTTTCTAGGCGATTTCGGTCATTTTCTGTACTAAAACAGATAAGTGTTTTGTCAAGTTTTTGTCTAACAAAAGCTAAGCCAGTTCAGTTTGCGCTTTCACTCTAATGATATAGCCTTTGTAAATTCGCGACCGGGCGCGCACTAGCGGCCGAGCCGCAGCGGCGCGCGGCGACGGCCATCGAGATAGATAATATATTAATATTATACCTTAGTATGCAACCGCCATAGACGGTAGACCTCGCGCACCTGGGATCCAATTCCCAGAACATGAGAAAAGTTCATCTTCGAATAAAATACCGAATAATGAGATTTTTACGAGCGTAACACAGTTTGTCTATTTTCAAAACTTCACACTCAAAATTTTTCGTGCAAAGATCGCTCGAGTCGAACGAGTGGGGCCGGTTATTAATAGATGTCCGAATTCGTATAACACCACAATGTGGCCGCTTGGGAGTTGAAGCGTTCGAGACCGGTCTCTGCACGATACTTATGATTTGTTGCTAATAGTTTGTATCCTTCGATCGTGGATTCTTGGAAATATATTATTATTCTATTGTGTCTCGCTCACCGGTGAGCTTGTAATAAGATACGTAAAATAATATAATACAGGTGTATTATTCTACGTACCATCGAGGAAATTGATTCCTATGCAATAATTGATAGACCAACTTTATTTGGTCGAATATGTCAATTCAATGTTAATTGTAATCTGTCGGCTGGGTTTGACGTAACGCAACCAAACTGCTCCCCGATCTGCATAGGAATCAACTTCTTTGATAGTACATAGTACGCGATAGTTTACTACTTACTAGGTAACTAAAAACTAAAAAGAGTGAAATTATTATTTTTAACAAAAAATTAAAACCGACTTCCAAGGTAAAAACAATAACATCCTTATAATATGAGCTAAAAAGTATTAAATAATTTTTCCTATCGAATAGTGCCTTTTTCCGAATTCGGCAAAAACTCAACTATTTCTGTACTCAATCCTTCATAATTTTGAAGTCGGTGCCAGTTACAAATGTTTCAAATATTTTGGCAGACTGAAGATTCAGCTATATCTGGTACCGACTTCAAAATGATGAAGGATTGAGTACAGAAATAGTTGAGTTTTTGCCGAATTCGGAAAAAGGCACTATTCGATAGGAAAAATTATTTAATACTTTTTAGTTCATATTATAAGGATGTTATTGTTTTTACCTTGGAAGTCGGTTTTAATTTTTTGTTAAAAATAATAATTGCAACTAAATTCGATTCCTTTCCGATTACCTACAATTTAAAAGTTGTCCAATTAAATTGCGATATTAAGTCTTAATTTAGTTTAAATACGATAGCCGGCCAACTTGAAATTGTATACCTGCGGTGACCCTAAGACGTTACTATAAAGATAATCTAATAACCAAAATGTATGCAGCTTCTATTATATTCAATTTCATAAAATAGGAAACAAACTGGATTGAACAAACAATAATTATTATCGGTGTAGTAGATGACGCCCGCAACTCCGCTGCGCCAAAATTCGTTTATCACGCGGGAACCGAATATTTTTTCGATAAAAAGTATCCTTTGTAAGGATTTTTATACCCGGGATTCAAAATATCACCATACCTTTCATCAGTTCAGAGATTAAACCGTGAAAAGGAAACACTGTCCTTTTTGACGTAATACTCTAGGACCCTCAGAAATGTTACAAATCTGGTAATGAGATATATACATATCTTCATAGCCTTATCTAGGTTTGAGAAGATCTAGAAACACGATTAATGTATTTTGCCTCGATACATTTAATTTTCGAAATGACCTCTTAAAAATACGAAATTTGAAGATTATTTTTAAACGAAAATATGTAGATGTATTGTAGGAAATTAGTCTAATTAATAGACACCTTTGCAACTCAAAATCATATAGAAGCATTTTGCTTAAATGCTCCTAGTTATTTTTTAAATAATTATAATTACGTTTTGTCGGATGTTTTCCGAGCGAGCCGACAGCTTCTGGCCGCAGCGTATTCACGACTTTATAGTCATACAAATTAAGTATAAAATTGCCCTTGCGGTATAATTTATTTTCGATATATCGCCTTAATATAAGTATGGATATCGTTTACAACGTCGTCAAATGGCATCATTTCCCCGAGAACGGACTTAAATTGCTCGTTTTAATTGGCAGTATATATAAAAAGTTCTCTAAAGCCATCAGAGTAGCTCTCTAATTAGGTTCCAGGCCTATCTTGTTTATTTCCGTCTAACATCATTAAGATAGGCTGCCTTTTGTACCTAGCGTGTATCTACATGATTTGCGCTACATTTACACTACTATTATAAATCTACATCTACATCTATACAATTATTATAAAGAGATTTGTATTGTTGTGTGTATGTTAGTAATGAATAAACTCAAAAACTACTGTGACGATTTCGAAAATTATTTCACCATTAGAAAGCTACGTTCACCCTGAGTAACCCAAGCCATATTTATTGCTAGAAAATATCCTTACTAAAACTTAACTAACGTAATCGGAGATGTAAAAAAACCTGCCCTAAAACGTAAACCCACCTAAAACTTTCATCGTATGCGCTGCGGAAACTATTATGATCAACTGTATGATCTACATTCCATAATATTGAAGAACTTATCAATGTCTACAAGAAACTCTGCCACCACCAGTGCGAAGTCAGAACGAGCGGCTAGTCTGTTCTAAAGAGTTAATCTAGAAAGTTGTTGTAATGTCAGCTTGATAAATTACCGCGGTATTAAAGGCCAATTCTGAATTATTACTTTTAGTAGGGAAGAGGAAGGTGAGAAATCTGATTTATATACGATGATAACAAGACACAATATGTCGGAAGCCTATACAAGCTTGATCTCACACGCTCGAGCTAATCCCGAAATCCCCTCTTCCCTCCCCAACTATTTAATGTAATGTCACATTTGAATAGGCTTTGTAAGGCCGATCGAATAGTATGGGAGATTAGACAAGGTGTAGAAAAGCAAGTACGTATTATGATTTAACTGGATAACGGCCGCAATTCCGATGCGCCATAATTCGTTTATCGCGCGGGAATTTTTCCGAAAATCGAGATAAAAGTGTCCTATATCTTTTCCCGGGACTCATAGTATCTCCATACCGAATTTCATCGAAATCGGTCAAGCGGTTTGGGCGTGAAGAGGTTACACAGACACACTTTCGCATTCATAATATTATTAGTATGGACTTAGCTTAAAATCGGTGTATGGCTTGTCTAACTAATGACGCACAGTGTTTTAGAAACGCCCAAAACCGGACATGACTAAGTTATTGCAATAGTCGATGGCGTCTTATATTTCAAATGAAAGAGTAGAACTCCCGTGTGCGCATTTTACTTCGTTTTTGAGAAAATTAATTTTGAAATTGCTCATTTTTGAACTCCCTAAAAACGAATTTATTTTATTTAAATTAATTACGAGGGTTTGTAAACTTGCTATCTAGCTGATTAGATTAATCGATAAGAGACACAAATTTTGCACTTTATTTCATTCCTACAACTCAAGTAGTTCCTGATTTTTTTTTTTTTTTAATATTTAGACTTTATTTTTTTCTGCTTTCCTATATGATTTCCGCAATTATTGTTTTCCGTACTGAAAAATACTTTGGTATAATCTTTAGACTACAATATTTTTATTTTTTGCGAATCGTGTATAGTGCCAGAGATTTACGAATTTCTAATTTTTATTCGCCCCTTTAAAAATTTTAAGAGCAAAGTTTAAAGTACGAAGTAAAATGCGCACACGGGAGTTCTACTCTTGCATTTGAAATATAAGACGCCATCGACTATTGCGTTAACTTAGTCATGTCCGATTTTGGGCGTTTCTAAAACACTGTGACGCGCCCCTCCTTCGTATTTACAGTACAAACATTTTCATAAATTATATCAACTATACTTACTGTACTCGGCGAAAATGGCGGTAGCGATCATTGACTCCCTGTCAATTTTTTTTTATCCATACTTAATATTATAAATGCGAAAGTGTGTCTGTCAGTATATCTGTCTGTCTGTCTGTTACCTCTTCACGCTCAAACCGCTGAACCGATTTTGTTGAAATTTGACATGGAGATACTTTGAGTTCCGGGAAATAGGATAGTTTTTATCCCGGAAAAATGTACGGTTCCCGCACGATAAACTAATTTTGGCGCAACGGAGTTGCGGGCGTCATCTTGTTTTCTATATAAACCGCGATTGATATGAAGTGTCAGATGTTGTCAATCGCGGCTGTGTATAGAAAATGACAAGTTTTTGACAGGGAGATGACCACTGCCGCCATGTTTCGCCGAGTACAGTATAGTGAAGGGGTGGGGCGCGTCATTTCAATTAGACAAGCTCTACAGTCATATTCTCTGTAACTCTATACAAGACTAGGCTCAAAACTTCATAGTATGCTACACTACTTGTCGTTCTATAATTGTTCCTAATGCCCTAGCGATGTCGTAATCGATGACGTAATACCTTCTAGAAGGTTCTCAGGGCGGTTATAGCGCGGGGAGTGTTCGGAATTTAAACAGCCCGCACGTAGAAGATTGACGAGGCGGGCGCGTGATGAGGTAGCTATAGTTTTATGAATTTAGTTACCTGTGAGTGAGGGTAGCTTCTTTAAATTATGCAGACGTTTCGTGCGACTCTGCTGCGTAAACGGTTTCGTGGAACCGTACATTTTACCACGATAAGTATTAAGTAGTATACGCCCTTTCCCGTCGTCTACTTTGTATTTTGTGACAAATACATAAAAGTCGATCGAGTGGTTCATGAAATTAGAGCGTTCAAATAATATTTCTCCCGTTTTTTCCACATTTTCTTCGATTGATCGCTCCTATTGATCATAGCGTATTCTAAAGGCTTTCTCGATAAATGGACTATCTAGCGCAAAAAGAATTATTCAATTCGAATCTGTAGTTCCTGAGATTTGCACGTTCAAACAAACAATCTTTTTCAGAACTCAGAAGACAAAAGTTTCAAAACTCAAAATAGGTCACGAACAACAAAGTATATCCATGCCAAATTTCAGCAAAATCGGCTCAGCGGTTTGAGTGTGAAGAGGTAACAGACAGACAGACAGACAGACACACTTTCGCATTTATAATATTAGTATAGAAGTATAGAAGTATAGATATTAGTATGATGTATAGATTATAGTGAATAGTGATATCTCATATCAGCCAGTCTTGTCATCAACGGTGATTGATCTTTTTAGTCTAAGAGCTATAATATGCTCGTACTGTAGTCATTTAACCTAAGAAAAAATTTTAACCCTTACAACTCTACCTAACTTTGTAATCCCTAAAGAAACAAAATATATCTAATTGATTTAAGGTTTATCTACGGAAAAATGCAGATATTTATTGAATAGACGCCAAATCTGTAATGGGACCGCAGTCGGAAACTTCTGGAGCTCAGAGTGGCATAATGCCCGCCAAAACGGTCTGCATAATAAACAGTTATGCATTCTACCTAAATGAAAACGAAGAAACAGCTGCGAGGTTTCTGATTTTAAGAGATTTTGTGTGGTTGTATGAGAATTGATAAACATTATTATTAACAGAGAGCATAAACGTACAGGTTTGGGTGCACCGTGCATGCGACGTGATATTGTATTGTTTTATGTTTACTAGTTCAAGTTACATTATCAAATTTCAGATATACCTATATCTGAAATCAAGGGAATGCATGTGTGCGCACGATTCGGACAGTCTAGTTCAAATTTTGCCTACTGTATACTATTTATATTGTGATAGTAGGGTCCCATTATAGCTTTCATTTGGTTAAGGAATCCTTAAAAAAGGTACAAATATCTACAGAGTATCAAATGATTATATCAGCGTCAGTCAGTCTGATTAGCAAGTGCCATTTTCGTCAAAACCTGATCTCATGCACCGAAAATTATGATTTTGGACTCATTCGATTCGGAATACCATCTAGAACATTCTATCAAAATTCCAAGAGGGGCTGACAAAAAATGCAATAGTTATAAACAATTAAGTAAACATAAAAAGAAGGGTTTGTATTTTTTTAATATTTCGAAAACTATTTGAGATAATCAAAATTCGAAAATAGATCCTTAAAGAGCAGGAAATTTCCTAAAAAAATCTTAGATCCTGAAACCTTACCAATAATCCTTATAGCTTTAAATGAGCGGCGAAAGTAACGGTAAAAACGCGTTCGGGTTTCGCGTGAATTCCCGCAATCTGCCACGCGAACTAAAAAATATATTTTAACTGATTAAATATTAATATAAAGAAATAAAAAAAATTGGGTACTAAGTAGACATATCAATAAACAATAATCCGTCAACAAAAATAAATTATCACAATTTGTTTAAATGCTTTTGTTCATTTGTTAATAGTCACCATTTTAATGTTAACATAAAAACGCTGATTATTTCTAAACAAGAAATCTAGAAATTTTTAATATCCTTTTGAGCTAATATTAAAAGGGTTTAGAAGAGATATCCGGTGGAAAATTTCAATAATTTAGATTTTTCACTTTTTTATGAACAATCAAAGGTATTCATGAAATTTTCATGTAAATAAAACAATTAGGGTTTTTTCATCAATAAAAATGAATATTTAAATTTTATTAGTTATAAATATAAAAATATATATTGTTATCTGGCTTCTAACAACAACAAAACAAAATAATAACAATAATTGTATATAAAAGTACCGTAATTGCTTTATTTACATGAATAATTTTGGAATGCTTTTGAATGTTAATAAAAAAGTGAAAAATAAAAAAAAAATTTTGTCAATGGGAATCTCTTCTAAGCCCTTTTAAGATTAGCTCAAAAGAATAATAAAAATTTCTAGATTTCTTGCTTAGAAATCATCAGCGTTTTTATGTTAACATTAAAATGGTGACTATTAACAAATTAAGAAAAGCATAATAATTAAACAAATTGTGATAATTTATTTTTGTTAACGGATTATTGTTTATTGATATGTCTACTAAGTACCCAATTTTTTTTTATTCCTTAATATTAATATTTAATCACTTAAAATATTTTTTTAGTTCACGTAGCAGATTGCGGCAAATCACGCGAAACCCGAACCATCCTGTTTTACCGTTACTTTCGCCGCTCAATTAAAGCTATAAGGATTATTGGTAAGGTTACAGGATCTGGGACTTTTTTTAGGAAATTTCCTGTTCTTTAAGGATCTATTTTCAAATTTCGATTGTCTCAAATAGTTTTTGAAATATTAAAAAAACACCAAACCCTTATTTTTATGTTTACTTAATTGTTTATAACTTTTGCATTTTTTTTCAGCCCCTCTTGGAATTTTGATAGAATGTTCTAGATAGTATTCCGAATCGAATGACATCAAAATCATAATTTTCGGTGCATAAGATCAGGTTTTCACGAAAATGGCACTTGTTTACCAGAGTATATAACCTGTGGTAGTTATAACAATATCATGTTACGAATTTTGGAACAACAAAGGAAAATCGATCGTAAAGTTTAGTCGTTTAAGTTTAAAACAATTGGGCGATTAAAAATGTTATCGCATTACACAAAATAAACAACGTAATTTCAGTTTAAAATTAATGCATTGTCGATTAAAAATTAAAATACGTTTACTAACAGCAATTTTTAAATTGCAATATTATTTCAATTCAAGTTCGATTATGTGTAAAAAGTAAGAATTCAACTAAAATAACCTAGAATACTGAGTGCTTAAACAAATAATAATATTAATGCATTAAACAAATAATAATATTAATGCATTCGCCAGTTTGGATAGAAAAGTTAGATGTCAAAAATGTATGGGATTTGATATATAAATAACTAGTTGACGCCCGCAAATCCGTTGCGCCAAAAGTCGTTTATCGCACAGGAACCGTACATTTTTCCGAGATAAAAAGTATCCTATGTCCTTTCCCGGGACTCAAAGTATATCCATGCCAAATTTCAGCAAAATCGGTTCAGCGGTTTGAGCGTGAATAGGTAACAGACAGTCAGACACAATTTCGCATTTATAATATTAGTATGGATAATAATTATAACGCATCACAAGCGCCATGACTCTAAAGGGGGTGATCCATTGGCGAGTATAAATAGTTGAAATGGTTGGTTCCTTTGCTGATAAATTTAAACTACAGCACGGAAAAGATATCATGATAGTAATAATTCTAAAAGCTAAACCGCGAATAGCTACTTACATAAAATAGTTATTTACAGCTATTTACATGAAAGAGAAAGATACACACAAGTAATATCAAAAGCCCATAAGAATGAAAGTGAAAGATGTTATAATATCATTGCCACTTCGCTTCAATTGAAGGTTCTCCCAGTCCCGGAGTCCAAGATTACTTTGAGGGGTAATTTATCAAAACGCAATAAAGTTATCATTCTGAAATCGTTAAATTGGGACCCCAAGTTCATATAATTTCTAAAACTTTGCTCTGTCTTTCTCAAAAGCCTTCAAATAAACATAGACTTCCACTAAAAACCAACAAAAGCAAAAGTGTATTTATTCTGTGCGCAAACCGCAGAACCGATTTTGCTGAAATTTGGTATGGAGATACTTTAGAGTCCCAGGAAAAGAGATAGGGTAGTTTTATCCCGAAAAAATGTACGGTTCCTGCGCGGTAAACGAATTTTGGCACAACGGAATTGCGGGCGTCCTTACTTTGAATATTGAAGCTACTTAATAATCTAGACCAGTGTTTCCCAAACTTGTCGGGGCCGCGACCCATCTACAAGAAAGTTTAAAGTTCGCGGCCCACCTTATGTCATGAAGACAAAATATGTATGTAAGTATGCTGCTGCCACAGCATTTACTTGTTAATTCTTATCGTAGTTCACCACCATATCATCATCGTCAGCCTTATTTAGTTACAATTACGTTTGCGTTCGAATGCACGACAAACGAACGAGTAAAATGACGATCGAACGAGAACGTCAATCGTCCTATAGTTTCAGGGCCCACCCAAAATCTACCCGTGACCCACCAGTGGGTCGCGACCCACACTTTGGGAAATACTGATCTAGACATAACTTTCCTAAATAAATAAAAATTAAGTAACAGCGGTCAGGAAGGCTACAGGGCATTGGCCTTAGTAACATTTAAGGCCAATGTCATAGTCAGTAACCCTAAATTAAAGCTGGCCAAGTGCGTGTCGGGCCACGCGCAATATAGGGTTCCGTAGTACCGCTAGTTTTTGATAATCTTTGTATGGTCAATGAATGTACATTTATAACGTGTTTTACACTACTAACAACATCATCTCAGTTACGTTCAAAGGAATTTGAACGAAAAGTTCCCCTATACTTCGCCGAATACATTTTTTTTAGTTGATGACTATATAACCCAATAACTTATGAAGTCTTCTTGGCCGTGATAGTTTTCCTTTTAAATTCAGCACATTTCCTACTCCCGTCAGTTTTTTCAACTGTTTATGTGGTAGAAGGGGGGGGGGGGGGGGGGGACACTGGACTCTAACGATTTTTTCCACTTTAAAACTTAATATTTCACAAACGGACCCCTAAATCGGAAGAAGATATGATGATGAATACTCATAATATTTTTAAAAAACCTATCCAACAACAATATCCCACACGATGGGGTGGACGCGGAAAAAAAATCATCCCCGCTTGATGAGTAGATCATAAAATATATTTTTCAGCATAAAAAAAATTTTTTTTTTCGGCATCATTAATATGTGCATTCGTGCCAAATTACAGCTTTGTAGGTCTTATAGTCTTATAGAGCAAAACCGCGGACAGACAGACGGATGGACAGACCGAAACTATAAGGGTTCCTTGTTGACTACGGAACCCTAAAAACCGGCCCTAACCTAAGTGAATGACTCGTTAACAAGTGAAGTTGTACCTAGAACTGGTTTCCGGCGAGGGTTTTTGCACACGCCATACTTTTGTGCAATGAATATTACTTGTAATGCCGTTGATACACTGGAGTCACTGGTTAATAAATTATTAAATGAAAATGACAATCCGTAATGTCGTTAATACACTAGTTATTAAATTATTTAATAACTATTAATTAGCTTTGTTATTTGTTAATTGCTTGGTGTTCATTTAATTGAAATTATGATGTTATTCTTTTCTACTAATTCCAAAATCATTTTTGATGAACAAGTTAGAAAAATTATTGTAGACAAAGTAAATTAATTTATTTTTAAACTACCAAATTCAAACGAATGAAGTACGACCTGCAAACCCTCAAGAAGAGAGCGTATTCCTTCTTTAAAAGGCCAGCAACGCGCCTGCAGCTGATGTTGCGAGTGTCCTTGGGCGACGGTAGTTGCTTACCATCAGGTGACCCGTTTGCTCGTTTGCCCCCTTATTTAATAAAATAAAATAAAAAATGACGTCTGGGACAAGCAAATATTTTAGTGCAGTTGAATGCTATGTATAAAAGTAATAACAAAATATAATATAATTGAAATAAATACAGCTATGTATTGATTTTAATGCTATTTTGAAAGATAAACTAAGTATTAATATTGACTAATTTTTACGTTTTAAAACATCTTAGTGTCGACCTTAATTCATTTCTCGATAGTTAACAATACTATCGAGAAATGAATGAATTTCTAGTAAACCAGTGAAACGCGCTAAAATAATATTACAAGCGTCAAGCAAATGGCAAATATTTTAGCGAGCGAAAGGTAAGAAGTCAACAGCGAAGCGCATTGAACTGTACATTTTATATAAATCAGAAAATTTAATTTCCGTTGTTTACACTCGTATTATGTAATCTCTATTTAAAATTTCAATTCAAATTATAATTGGATTTTGTAAGCAAAACTTGTGATTGCGATTCAATGCAATATTATGTGTACTTAATTAAAGAGTTTTTTAGTTGTAACGGGAAATCTGGCAGTTATAAATAATAATAATTGCATAGAATACTATGCACATTGTACATGCATGCGGCGACCCGTTATATCGTCATCAAAACAATATACGTTCATCGAGTTTTGGTGGTGCCTATTTACGCTGATTTAAAAATAAATTCACATCATCAGTACTAATTTAAATATGAATGCGGATGCAGATAATCCATACTAATATTTAAAAGGCTAAAGTGTGTCTGTCCGTCTGTCTGTCTATCTGTCTGTCTGTCTGTTACATCTTCACGGCCAAACCGCTGAACCGATTTTGCTGAAATTTGGTATGGAGATACTTTGAGTCCCGGGAAAGGACATAGGATACTTTTCATCCCGAAAAATGTACGGTTCCCACGCGATAAACGAATTTTGGCGCAACGAAGTTGCGGGCGTCATGTAGTATGAATAATAAAGAAATGATTGGTCTGTCAATCAACTGGTTAGAACAGTTTCGCGTCAATCTTACCAGATTGATGGACTGAACTGATGAGAAAGTGAGCGTGTAACCTACGTCTTTGATTAAAATTGGATTTTGCATATTTTAGCATATTTTGAACCAAAATAGGTCATCATAGGTAGTCGGTGTATCAGGGCCGTTATCGCGGACGGCACCGACATTAATCCTGCGCCGTCGTCACACTTAGATACGTTGATGACCTTTTAATGTTTAAAGGCCAAAGCGATTTTAGTTCTTTTTTCTTACTTTTGCATTCTTTATTTGAATATACTTGTTGTTTCCAGGCGGTACAGAACCAATAAAACTGTTCTGAACTCAATAACAGTTAGAAAATAGCTGTTACGCTAATATTTTGCAACTGGTTCCTTTTTAAATATTAAGGACTCAGAATCCAAAGTAAAAAATATTATTGTATGAATTAAAATGACTTGGATCCAATTTAATTATTAACAAAATTAAGTCTGCATAGGGCATCTAGTAAGTAGCAACACTACTAGGACTATGTATCATCTGCTAATCTGGTGTAAAGTCTCTAATAACTCTATCATTACTTTACATGCTTTTTCGCGGCTTTTTTCCATTTTGCTTTGATCAATGTAAGCTTTATTGTAAACTTAAGCTTTATTGTAGTGGCTGAGTAGACACGATAATAATTTTAGCGCTAGCATTTTTATTTTAGATATTATTTAAACGATTTGAACTTCTTGTTTGCATGCAAAAGTCTAAACCAACCAAGCGAAAAATGTACTATTTATATTATGCTATGCAAATGACAGGGTCCAAATTGGGCTAATTTTAATTGTGCCGGCCAACGCAAATAAGCCCATTATTTAAATAGAACATAATCTAAGGAATTATTTTTATTATTACACCAAAGTTCTAAGTCAAGTCTCCGAGTTGTTATTCAAGGTCAAACTTTTTTATAACATGAATCGATCCCAACGTCCCTATCCGAGTCATAGAACAGATTAGAGGCCAAATACCTACAAATGATTTGGAAAAATTGACGGACGGAAGGTAAATAAACCTTCCCCCAAGACGAGCCTGCTATACCCCAAACAGCAGGCGACCGCCGATGGAGTTGCGGATGTATTATGTTATGGCTCCTGTGGCTCCGTCCGTCAATTTTTCCAAATCATTTGTAGGTATTTGGCCTCTAATCTGTTCTATGACTTGGATAGGGACGTTGGGATCGAATACTTATTACTTTTAATTAATAAAATAAGTTTTATTACAATAAGGTTTATTTGCGTTGGCCGGCACTTTTAAAATTAGCCCAAAATTGTATGGACGTTGGATCTTGTCCTTTTAAAAAATTATATAATGTGTTCCAAAGGTTTTAAAATTATAAATAGCCGAGTATCTGACCAGGCAAAAACGTTTAGTGTATTTTTAACTAGTTATTTTAAAATAAAAATATACAGGCAAATTGATAATTTACTTTTGTGTTCTGAATGTCGGTTACACTTAGAAAAAATTTTTAGATACTTAGGTACGTAAATAACCTACTCAAAAGTATATTTTTTTTATCATACACATTTTTAATAATGCTAACCTTTTAATAGAAGGGCTTGTACGTCGATCCCTGGCTTTGAGAAAAGTAAAATAATAAATTAGAATCCCTATGATTTGTACTAAAGAACTTGTACGTCGATCAATGGCTTTAATAAGTAAAAAAAAAATGACTACGAAAATATGTAACAATATTAACTTGCACGTCGATCAGTGGCTTTAAGAAAAGTTAACAAATGGTTTAAAAACTCCCAATGAAATGTTTGTTCATACGTCGATCAGTGACTTCAAGCGTAAAAAGAGTAAAAAAGTATAATAGCTTCACTCAGACTGGAGTTACGACACATGCTATTCTATGATAATAATTGAGGGCCATCCAGCTCCCGTTGAAAAAGTTAAAACTGCATTTAAGTTGCAACAAAAATACGTTTTGTAATTTGTTGTTACGTAAGCTTTTATTATTGTAGCTAGAATCTAGATGACGCCCGCAACTTCGTTGCGCCAAAATTCGTTTATCGCGCGGGAACCGTACATTTTTCCGGGATAAAAGGTATCCTATGTCCTTTCCCGGGACTCAAAGTATCTCCATGCCAAATTTCAGCAAAATCGGTTCAGCGATTAAGGGCGTAAAGAGGTAACAGACAGACAGACAGACGGACAGACAGACAGACACACACTCACATTTATAATATTAGTATGGATTAATTATTGTTGCAGTTAAATGTCTTAATACACTATGCTATAATAATATAATCAAACATTTTGTTGGTTTTCGTCGCGTGAAGAAGCAAGAGTGA
The DNA here is from genome assembly GCA_905333045.1 of Lysandra bellargus. Taxonomy (NCBI): domain Eukaryota; kingdom Metazoa; phylum Arthropoda; class Insecta; order Lepidoptera; family Lycaenidae; genus Lysandra; species Lysandra bellargus. The sequence continues at coordinate 5,899,508 of HG995356.1, forward strand.
CAAGACTAAAGAGTAAATTCTGCTTTGGCTGACGACGCGACGAGACTAGACCAATACTAATACCGACTGTCTATCTATCTATTTACTCTTTGCACTGAACCGGTAAACAGATTTTGATGAAAGTTTTGGAGATACTGAGACCCAAAAATTAATGAATGGACATAGGATAGTTTTGATCTCGGAAAAATTCCCGCTCGATGAATGCACAATAAAGTTGCAGACAACATCTAGTAAATAATTTAAATTCAATTTACATAATTGAGTTTCAAGAACATTAAAATTAAAGGATAATAATTTTCATTTAACTGCAAAGTGATATTATTCCATTTCCTTAACAAAATGGCAGCCATTTTGTAGAGCCGTGAGAAAAGTTATTATCAATGGAATTTCATTGTAAATTGTGATAATTTGTGATAATTGTCCGCTGTAAACAAAGTTTTTGCAGCTATAATTAGATAAAGAGTTTAATTAATTACATTTACTTATGCGTATAGTTATATTGAATTTGGCATTATGGCAAGGTGGGTGGAATGGTGTCAATTTAAGTATTTAAAATAAACAAAAATCCATATTTCTAACATTCGAAGTTTTGTTTGTGATTTGAAATTGACGAACTGCACGTAAGTTTTCTCGTATTAACATATAACTAGCTATATGACCGAGCTTCGCTCGGTATTCAAAAAATTCAAAAAACACACATAAAATGATATTTTATGAAAATTATTCCTAGCTAGATCGATTTATCGCCCCCGAAACCCCCTATATACTAAATTTTATGAAAATCGTTGGAGCCGATTCCGAGATTCTATATATATATATATATATATATATATATATATATATATATATACAAGACTTGCTCGTATAAAGATATAAGATAAGAATGCAATATCTGTTAATGCTAAGTCGTAACGTATGTCGTAACCTATCCAATTTTAAATTCAATTGTTAATAATAATGAATTGGTTATTGGATAGTATATTATATTATATATACTTACTTAATTCTTATGATACGCGGCCCTAATAACAATAAAACAAAAAGCCTAACCAAAAACAACGAACAATAAAAATTAATGATGATAAACCACGAGTCCCGACGTCACTGTACCGCTAGGGCATCGAGACCGGGTTTTCCCGAAACCCGAAAACCCGGGATAACCCGGGTTTTGGAGATCATGAAAAAACCCAGGTTTCAAAAATGGAACCCGGGTTTTTCGAGCTTTTCGGGTTTTTCGTTTTTTTTTATAATTATTAAAGGCCAGGCCTGATAAAAGGTGTTTATAACAAACTAACATACAAATTATTTATTTTTATAACATATTGTACAGGTTTAATTGTTTATATTGGTCATAATTAAACAAAATATTTTTAAAGGAAAAGTTTCGCTTTAAGAGCATTAAAGACTAATTGTCATAAAAATATTTATTAATAATAATTAATAATACATATTTCTAAAATCCTACCAAAACTATTCAATGTAAAAAAGCCAAGTCTCTTCAAACAATCTATCCTTTGCAAAAAGTTTTCAAATTTCATAGAAGCCAAGTCTTGATAACCTTTATTTTATAGTTTTCAATCAACATTCAGTGATTGACTACAGTTTTGTTTATTGAATGAAGCTTGTTGTAATACTTAACCTTGGCCCGAAAATCTTAATCCCTAGCTTTGATAAGATCCAATATATTATAATAGGAGAGGTAAATAGTCGCTTCTATAAAAGTATGATACGGCCGTGCCCGTTCACTCGAGACTTGGTTGGGCACTGCCGTGACCGCACACTATGGTATTCAAATAGTATTTTAATAGAAAGGTGCTGGCAATCGCTGAAAATCATATTTAAAGTATTTTGGCATCGTTAATCTTTGAATTTTAAGAAAACCCGAAAAAACCCGAAAAACCCGAGTACCCGGGTTTTCATTTTTAAAAACCCGAAAACCCGGGTTTTGAAAATTGGGTCCGGGTTTCGATACCCTTTGTACCGCACTGCTGGACGGGAGAGGGACGAAAAACGAACAAAAAAAAATATACGAGCTAAGCAACTCGCAAGCAAAAACCACGTATGAAGCATATTTACTGAAAAGTTAACTTTTTATATGTCCATGTTTACAGCCTACAGGATTGTCAGAATCGCACGCACACTGTGTGCTTGCGATTCTGAGTTCTGACATTGTCAACCACTGGCCGAAACCCAGCGGCGAGCTTAATATGTGTGCAGCTCGGTTCCAGATGACTCTACTGTACATTTTATACAAACTTTATGTGTGTATGTTATACAGGGTGCAATTAAACCTTCCTGCCAAATTTGGATGGTCAAAATGTAAAGCGCGTAGGTACGTTTAGAATGAATTATTTGATTCTCATCAAAACAATGGAAAAATTACAACTTTCTACTTAATTACGTATAGCACTTTACAAATGAGTAGTAATTTATCTAAACCACGTCCTTATCATTAATTGGGCGTATTTAAAAAATGTACATAATCAACTTATGTACTTACTACCTATCAGAGAAGTTGATTCCTATCCAGATGGGGGACCTACGTAGTTTGGTCGCGTTATGTCAAACCCAGCCGACAGATCAGTTATCATTGAATCATGTCAACATGATCCGACCAAATGACGTTGGTCTGTCAACTGCCTAGGAATCAATTTCCTCGATGGTACTTACAACTAATTTAAAATCAAAACCTTTATTACCTTAGGGGGCGTCCACAAATTACGTGAGGTGTTTAGGAGGGGGAGGGGGTCAAGTCAAATCTCATCTAATCTCACATTGGGGAGAGGGGGGGTCTTGGCAAATCTCACGTAATTTTTTTCTTAACAAAATAATACTATTTTGGTCAATTTCATCCAGATTGTACGTATGCTTAAGATTTAATCGTAAGCGTAATCGTTATACGATTAAGATCATTTACAAATTCGTTTGAAAAAAAATCTATTGACTGTCAAACCAAACGTTTACGTTTTGAAAAATCTCGCGTGAGATTTTGATGTTTTTTTTTTTATTAAATAAGGGGGCAAACGAGCAAACGGGTCACCTGTTGGTAAGCAACTACCGTCGCCCATGGACACTCGCAACATCAGAAGAGCTGCACGAAATCTCACCAGGGGGGTTTAAAAATTAAAAAACACCTCAAGTAATTTGTGGACGCCCCTTATTTACCTTTATTAACCTTTATCTTATTTACTTTTAACAACACTTTCAAGCTCCGTGTAAACTTTCGCCACTCAAAATGTAGCACCTCACCATCACCTATAACTCGCGGTCACAGAATACATGTTAGTTTAACGCGGTTAGAATACATTGTCATACACAGTACACACTAATTACGCGCGCGGCGGGCGGTGACAAACAAAAAATTACGTAATTACGCAACGATGCGCGGACTGCGACTGCAACCGAGCACCGACCGGTCACCGGGCGGCGGCCGGCCCGCCCGCGCCACCCCCGCGTCACCCCCTCTCTACCCCAACGTTGCCTAGATGCGCCCGAGTGGCGACTTGGCGACAGACCGGCCGGCGCCAAATCGTATTTCGTATGAAGTGACCATGCTGCAAGGAATTTGATTGGAATAAAAATATAATAATAAAAATATAATAACACCCTATTTTTTAGGGTTCCGTAGCCAAAATGGCAAAATACGGAACCCTTATAGATTCGTCATGTCTGTCTGTCTGTCTGTCCGTCCGTATGTCACAGCCACTTTTCTCCGAAACTATAAGAGTTATACTATTGAAACTTGGTAAGTAGACTACATGGTCTGTGAACCGCATTAAGATTTCAATACAAAAATAGAAAAATTATTAAAAATTTTAGGGGTCCCCATAGGTACAACTGAAACAAAAAAAAAATTTTTCGTCTAACCTACGCGTGTGGGGTATTTATGGATAGGTCTTCAAAAATCATATTGAGATTTCTAATATCATTTTTTTCTAATCTGAATAGTTTGCGAGAGAGACTCTTCCAAAGTGATAAAATGTGTGTCCCTCCCCCCTAACTTCTAAAGTATCATGATAATTCTAAAAAAAATATATGATGTACATTATTATAAAAACTACCAACGAAAATTGGTTTGAACGAGATCTAACAAGTAGTTTTTTTATACGTCATAAATGGTTAACCATAATTTAACTTTCATTAAATCAACTAAAATATAAAAATAAATCAAAAACCTTTTAATTTTATAGAAATAAACCTTATTGCTGCTGCGGAACCCTTCATGGGCGAGTCCAACTCGCACTTGGCCGGTTTTTTTTTTGTTTATTGGACTCTCCTAATGATACCTAAGCCCTGGAAAAAAGGCAGGAAGGTTTAATTGCACCCTGTATAATCTATCTATCCATATAAATAAAAATATAATTAAAAATAACTCGCTATAATATTATCTATTAGACCTGCAAACCTTCAAGAAAAGAGGCCCTCTTAATTTAAGGCCGGCAACGCACCAGCAGCTCTTCTAATGTTGCGAGTGTCCATGGGCGACGGTAGTTGCTTACCATCAGGTGACCAGTTTGCTCGTTTACCCCCTTAATATATTAGTATACTCTTTTTTAGGGTTCCGTACCTCAAAAGGAAAAAACGGAACCCTTATAGGATCACTTTGTTGTCCGTCTGTCCGTCCGTCCGTCTGTCAAGACCCTTTTTCTCAGGAACGCGTGGAGGTATGAAGCTGAAATTTATATCAATTACTCAGGTCTACTGTCCCTTGAAGCTGTGAAAAAATCAAACTTCTAAGCCAACGCAATCAAAAGATACAGCCGTTTATGCCGCAAATTTTCGACACTTGCAAGGGAATCAAAACCTACAGGGTGCTTCCCGTGAACTCAGAATCTTGAAATTTGGTACGAAGCAACGTCTTATAGCATAGATAAAGGAAAAATTACGAAAACCATAAATTTTTAGTTACATCACATAATATATATTTTTTTTAATAATTTTAAACTTACTACCCATTTCCTCATAAACGCGTAGAGGTATTAAATTGAAATTCATACCAAATACTCAGGTCTATAATACCTTTAAGCTGTAACAAAATCAAACTTCTATGTCAACGCAATCAAAAGAAACAGCAATTTAAGCTGCATATTTTGAAACTCGCAAGTACTCGCAAGGGAATCAAAACCTAAAGGGTACTTCCAGTCGACCTAGAATCTTGAAATTTGGCATGAAGCAACGTTTTATAGCACACATAAAGGAAAAATTCCGAAAACCTTAAATTTTTAGTTACATTACAAAATATATAAACGATAAAGAGATCTTTGTCTTAAATTTATGCTCCTCCATCTTTCCCCATTGTAATGTTATGAATTTCATTTTGCAATAAAAATACCATAGTTATGACTCGATTGTCGTAATGAACGAACTTTGTAAACCTTGCAGGTTTGTACGGAACCCTCGGTGCGCGAGTCCGACTCGCACTTGGCCGGTTTTTTTATTTAATAAATAAAAAAAAGAGTATACTCCGAACCGTTTTGGGTAATTTTAGTCTTGAAATGTTCGTGGAAGTCCAGGGAAAGTTCCGAGGTACAAAGTTCACTGGATCATTATAGGTCTACCAGAATATCCATTAATGATATTTTTTGAAAATCTGCCGTCAAAATTCACCATCAGATTCTGGTAGACCTTACTTCAAGGTTAGTCGATTTGACATTTACGATTTTCAGGTAATGTTCGACAAATATTGAAAACTTTCCTTCAATCCATTTTCGTCCAACAAAAAAGATGAAACCGTAGAGTTACTAGACATCGAATTTCGGCAATATTTGTAGACAAACTCGAGCTAGACGTGTACAAACACCGCTTCTGGATCGTAAACACATAATAACCATTGACACGAAACTTTCGCCGAGTCCCCGCTCCATTGCTGGCAATAAATCATTCGGATTCTAAACACGACATACGTGACAGTCGATGTATACTGACAAAAGACTTACCGTCGGCATAACGGGACTCGCGAACGAATGCTGGGGTTTTATTCTTATGCCACGAATCTCGCTTCGATCGCTAGACGTTATTCGCGATCGAGACAGCCTGCCTTCCTTCTCATTATTTTCTTCTGATTTAATTGCTTTCTGGTCACAGGACAGCTTAAGGGCGCATTTTCATTAGTCGTTAACGCGTGCGGTATACAGCATACGAGGAGCTTATGACAACTAATGGCGCATTTTCATTGGTCGTGGCATGCATTTTAGAAATTTCCCGCACCCCGCATGCAGGCCCTATCGACCAGTGAAAATGCGCCATTAGCATAGTATCCTTTGGGCATCTCTAGAGCCTTGAGCAGTGATTCCCAAAGTGTGCGCCGAAGCGCCCTGGTGCGCCGTAGAAAGTAAAGTAGGGCGCCGTGAGTAGATCCTCCATGATTATCGGAAACCACAAATATTATCATTAAAGGTGTCTCTTTATTTTGACTGTACCATTTTCAAATAGCTAGCTAGGGTAGGGTGCCGTGACATAATACAAAATTTGTTACTGCGCCGTTGGCTGAAAAAGTTTGGGAACCCGGTCTAGAGCATCATAAGGGTTTTCGTGGTTGGCTACTGTAGATCCCGGTGACATATCACACAGGATATGCAGTGCTGAGAATATGTGATATTGACACTCGAAATTGACATTCGAGTCTTGAGAAGAAGGCCCCAGCGAACTTGTAATTAAGAATACGCTACTGAAGGCGTGTACGTGCGGAGACTACGCGAAGCCTTAATACACTAATTTTAACTTGGTTTTTGCACCCGTGACGCGAGAAATTAACCTTCACACTTCTATACAAATGTTAAGAAGATTATTTGTCTGTCTGATACCTCTCACAGTGAAACTGCTCAGTATATAACCTGAACAAATCATCATATCAAAATATTGACAGAAAAGTTGTTCAACCGGTCAAACGTCTAACATTTTGTTTACTGAATGAACTGTAATGTTTACTGTGTTGAGCAGAAATGCAGTCCTATTATCTCCAATTTCATCAAATAAAAAAGCGTTTAGAATTTAATAATTATATTACAGACAGACATATATATCGTCGTTGCCAAAACAAGACCTCTTATGTGCAAAGATGCAAGTTTTGTAAAAACTAAAAAAAAACTTCCTCGTGAAAAAAATTTGTATCTAAGCATGCCAGTTTAATTGTACAAGGTGGAGAATTTAATTCTCTACAATATGGTGTAAAAAAGTCATTTTCGTCCAGACCGTCACATAAGAGGTCTTGTTTTGGCAACGACGATATGCAATATTAATATGGGTTCTGCCTCCAACCAATGGCATTTGTCACACTATTTCAGTTTAGTATTCTACGTCCAGTCGGTTATGTAAATACTGTATCGAAAGTAACGGAAGCTAAAAGCTTACTCGAGTCCCAAGCGTAGTATTATAAACTAGATGACGCCCGCAACTCCGTTGAGCAAAGATTCGTTTATCGCGCTAAAATAGTACATTTTTCCGAGATAAAAAGTATCCTATGTCCTTTTCTGCGACTCTATCTCTATACCAAATTTCAGCAAAGTCGGTTCAGCGGTTTGGGCGTGAAGAGGTAACGGACAGACAGACACACTTTTGTATTTATAATAATAGTATATGGATGGATGTATAATGTATATGTATGTACTATGTATAGGTCTACCAGAATCTGATGGCAAAAAGTGAGAAAGTAAATTGACTCTAGCAATACCGGGGTAATTTGATACTTTTTTTTCTAATAGCGGCTGATTCTGTGTGTGAAGCATGCAAATATATAATCCTATTATCAAGGATATTTTTTGAAAATCTGCTGTCAAAATTTGCCATCAGATTCTGGTAGACCATTGGCACAGTATAGCAATATGACATATCCCTAGGATATTGCTATACTGTGCCATTGGTAGACCTGTAGTTCTTTGGTAGATCTACGTCGCAGGGAAAAGGGGATATCAGGGATTTCAAGACATCCCTAGGGATATCACGAACTCCCGGTAGATGCCGAATATTCTTGTTTGCTACGTCATCTATCATCTAACATCTTACTTGCCAGATTCAGATGTTAGATGATCCTATCAAAGTACCCGTGTGTATAGTGTATACTAGAGCAAGCGAGAGAAATGCGTGGCTTGATTTTATTCGGTGGTGTCCGCTTTTCTGACATTTCACTAGATTTAGTTTAGTGAAATGACATATCACTAGATATTTTTAGTAAGAAGACGTAACAAACAAGAATATTCGGCATCTACCGGGAGTTCGTGATATCTCTAGGGATATCGTGAAATCCCTGATATCCTCTTTTCCCTGCGACATATACATATTACAAAACAAAGTCGCTTTTTTTCCCTCATGTCCCTTTGTTCCCTTTAATCTTTAAAACTACGCAATGGATTTTGATGATTCTTTCAGTGTTAGATAGCCCATTTATCGAGGTAGGCTATAGGCTATATTTTATCACGCTAAGACTAATAGAAGCGATAAAATAGAGGAAAATGTGGAAAAAACGGGGAAAATTATTTGAAAGGGCTAACTTGAACGCGCTAATCTCAGGAACTACTGGTTCGATTTGAAAAATTTGAAAGGGCTTATCTCGCGAACTACTGGAGCAATTTTTATATTATTTGGCACAGATAAGAAGTAGACCACGTGAAAGATCATAGGATTTTAATATCTTTTTCAGTGGCTATATATTTTATACCCGTGCGACGCCGGGGCGGGTCGCTAATATATAATAAAGCAAAGAAGTTTAGTTGGTATTGTGTCGCGTATGGATTCTTCGTCGATATTATTCCTTCCCTCTTCTAATCCTCTTTAGCGGGAAGTGGGTTAATAAGTTAACACGGTAAGCACAAGGATTATACTTTATGGGGATCATTTTGTATAGAATATAAATTAATTTTATAATGTTTGTGAAGATTATCTAAGGCAGCCTTTCAAAGTGGAACCAGGGGCTCCGCAAAGGCCTTATAGGGCCACGAGCTATTAATATATAACATAGGGTTGCCAACCGTCCTGTTTTCCCAGGACATGTCCTAGTTTTTTTAGTGTCCTGGGACGTCCTGGATAGTTTTTAGATAGCGTCCTGGGTTCACTACAAATTATCCAAGTTTAATTTTTTGTAAATATATAGTTTTAACAATATAGTTTGAAATAAATAAATAGTTTTATCAATATAGTTTTATTGATTAAAAGACACTAGCTATTTGACCGAGCTTCGCTCGGTATTCGATAAAACACGAATAAAATGACATTTACTAAAAATGATTTCTAGCTAGATTATTTTTTAAAAAAAAATTTTAAATTACCATTTCTTAAAAGGGTTCCCTGTAAACGAATTTTGTCGCAACGGAGTTGCAGGCGCCAGTCTAGATGTAAGCGGAATTTTGTACATAACACGTAATTGACGTAAATATTATAAATGTAAAACTATGTCTGTGTGCCTGTCTAGTGTCTTCCTATCTCTAGCCTAAAGTCTAAGCCGTTGGACGCCACCATTTTGAATGGGGACAAACTACTATTTTCAAGTATAAAAACCGGCTAAGTGCGAGTTGGACTCGCCCATGAAGGGTTCCGCAGCAGCAATAAGGTTTATGTCTATAAAATTTAAAAGTTTTTGATTTATTTTTATATTTTAGTAGATTTAATTCATTAAATTAAGGTATACCATTTATGACGTATAATAAAAACTACTTGTTAGATCTCGTTTTCGAACCAATGTTCGTTGGTAGTTTTTATAATAATGTACATAATATATATTTTTTTAGAATTATCATGCCCCTACTTTAGAAGTTAGAGGGAGGGGGACACACATTTTACCACTTTGGAAGAGTCTCTCTCGCAAACGATTCAAATTAGAAAAAAATGATATCAGAAACCTCAATATGATTTTTGAAGACCTATTCATAGATACCCTATACGCATAGGTTAGACAATTTTTTTTTTTTTGTTTCAGTTGTACCTATGGGGACCCCTAAAATTTTTAATAATTTTTCCATTTTTGTATCAAAATCTTAATGCGGTTCACAGACTACATCTACTTACCATGTTTCAATAGTATAGCTCTTATAGTTTCGGAGAAAAGTGGCTGTGACATACGGACGGACAGACAGACAGACAGACAGACAGACAAACAGACATGACGAATCTATAAGGGTTCCGTTTTTTGCCATTTTAGCTAAGGAACCCTAAAACTGAATTATAAAATCGACAAATTTGGGAAAGATTTTGGCTATAACTTGTGCATTCGTACATTTTCCCCGACATAAACTTGCAACATTATTGTTGAGAGCAAAAAATCTAATAAATAATGCAAGAGTCCATTTTACTTGGCGATTCTCAAATGGCCCAACTTAAGTGGTCATTACACGCGCTTGTTAAATTCGAATTATGATAATGTCCCCCCCTCCCCCTCGCTTCCTCGTTACCCCACAATTATCTGTTTAAAGCATTCGCGAAATACATTAAAGTGGCATTATATACTCGTTACTCGGCAATAAGTGGCGAGCAACGGCGAGCAGGGAAACATTGCTTGAGGCGCTGTAGTCCAGAAATGACGACTGAAATTCCCTGTGTTGCTTGCATAAAGTTCTCGTAAAGGCTAGAGGTAAAATAACTTAGGAAATTAGACGAAACCTGATATACAAGATGTTAGTGTGAACACCGTTATCCTTGAAACCATCAAATGAGCCCGTCAAAATGAACAACTTTTTCTATGAGAACAATGCTGGGAACTCAAAAAAATCCGTCTTCATACCCATACAAATTGCCGGGTGTCCGTATGGGTATGAAGATGGCTTTTTTTTTGAGTTCCCAGCATTGTTCTCATAGAAAAAGTTGTTCATTTTGACGGGCATATTTGATGGTTTCAAGGATAACAGTGTTTACACTAACACATTGTATAAGTTTTTGTTTGCATCAAAAAGGTTCTAAAATCTGTCAATTTTGATAAAATTTGTCGATATAGAGTAGATCCCGTGGTCTACTCTTAATGATCCCATATAGCAAAACAGACTCGTTATAAAAATAACAAAAATCATCAGCTCTGCTCTAAATTGTAACTCAATATTCCGTAGGGCGCATTTTCATTAGTCGTACTCGTGCAGCATACGGGGAGTCCATGACAACTAATGGCGCATTTTGGATCGTGGCATGCATTTTAGAAATCTCCCGCACCCCGCATGCGGGCCCTATCGACCAGTGAAAATGCGCCAGTAGGTAAGTAGGTTTTATGATGGTTAGTTGAAAATACCGAGAACTCACCACTTACTAGTTAATGGCGATGATGCTGATCACAGGAAAGATTACATATTTTATATTATTAACTTTTACATGCTACATTTTAATTAGACCCGTCGAGAAAAACACACTTTAATTAAAATAAAGAGGTTTGTTATTATAAATTGCCATTGTTATTTTAAACTGAATAAGTGCGAAAATAAATTTTGAAGTGATTAATATAAATGGTATATTTTTAAGGGAACTAATATTTTGATCAGTTATTTAAATATTTGAGATGTTATTTTGATCAGTTGAAAAAAATATTGAGCAGTTATTTAATTTTCTGGCGGTTGATTAATTATTGTGACTGTAAAACATGGACAGTAATAAAAAAACTATTGAGCGGTAAAAAAGTGGAATGAGCGGTAAAAATGATGGAATGAGCAGTTCGATAAATGAATGAGCGGTAAAAATGATGGAACGAGCGGTTCGATAACGACTTAACAGAAGGCCTACTTAACCACGGATACCGAAGCGGGGGGACGGGGAGCGCAACCCCCCGCCAAAACAAAAACAAACACAATCCAGAAAGTCCAAGAGTAGGTTAGGTTAGGTTAGAACTTAGACCACAACGGCAGAGGGAGCCGAGCGAGCGCAGCGAGCGTGCTGCGGTAGCAGCCGGCGACCGTCTTATACTTTCGCTTTATAACGGCACGGAACCCTTCATGGGTGAGTTTGACTCGTACTTGGCCGATTTTATTATATTTTACCGCCTCATTGTTCAAAGAACTTCTTAGAATGAGATTTCTTACTGACAAATTCCGATTTGTTACTGCCCACACGTAACCGCTCATTCATTAATTTTTACTGACCATTTAATTATTTTACTGTTCAATAATGTTTTCAATTATCCATTTCATTATTTTTTACTACTCATTTTTGTTTATTTTACTGCTTAGTTTTAACTGCTAAACTAGTTATTAAACGTGCCATTTATAATTTTTAACTTACCAAAACTGCAATTTACAACTGCTCCTTTAAATCAGTGCCTATTTTTAATATACGTCTGAGGGTCAGTTTACACTTTTCATCGAATGAACCATTCACAGAAGAGGCAGCCCCACACCGGACCCATTTTGAGTCAATTCAGACCGCAACGCGACGCGTAGATGCATTTCTAATTTCGTACTGAATTGACAGATTTCGTGAGCGTGCAAGACGTTTTGCAAATCTGTAAGACTGGGGAAATTAAGGAATTCAGACCAAACAATTCATGTAGTTTTGAAAGTTGCTACAGTATATTCATCTGGACACCTTTACTTTCAAAATTACATGAATTATTTGGTCTGGTCGAGGATTTTGAAACTAATTTTCTTAGACTATATCAAATCCATACAAAAGAAACGCATCTACGCGTCGCCTGATTTGACCCTTATAAACGGGCAAATGGCCCACCACACATTCCCAAATCCCACCACTGCAACTCCTGTGTCGCCAGGATCAACAGTGGTAACCAGCCACGAAAACCCTTTGATATGGTCTCAGGTGCCCGAGGGACAAGCCTGTCTTGGGACAAATCTGTCAATCAGAAGAAGGAATAGGAGAAATCCAATTTTGAATTGATTAGACACGTCCAGACTTAGTCCATCAATTCAATGTTATTAATTCTTGTGACCTGAATGAACTTTTAACAAAAACGTCTGTGCCATAATTCTTAGCAAATAATTTTTTTATTGATTGATTGAAAAACTCGCGGAAATTCAAACTCCCGAAATGAGTAGCCAATAATCAAGTACATACTGCAATAGATTAGCTAGTATGTTTAATTAACAATTTAAAAAAAAGTATAATATATGTACACAAAAACAATTCTATTATGTGAAGACGTAATTTAAGGATGTTGAAAAAAGTTAGGTGGTCAGCGTCCTATTCTTGTTACCTTGAGTTTTTCCGGTAGTTTTTAGTTAGTTGGTAATATTGTAAACTTAGCACATTTTTTGTCATCATTTCTTGTCGAATTGTGCAACATGATAAACACCAAATTACACAAGTTCAGCAAAAACTATTAGCATTTGCTAATTCTTATCAAAACTACATAATATATTCCGCCGCCGCTGCCGCCGCCGCCGCAAACTACGCCTATTGATCAATTGCCACACTAAATTGGTGAAATAATTTTGATGTCATTTAATAATATAGGAGTAACTGTGGATCCTGGAATAAGCTATGTTGCGGGCAACATTTGCTATTTATTAACGACTAGATGATGAGAGACCAAAACTCGTTTATCGCGCGGAAATCGTACATTTTTCCGGGATAAAAAGTAGCCTATGTCCTTTCCCAGGACTCAAAGTATCCACATACCAAGTTTCAGCAAAATCGGTTCAGCGGTTTGGGCGTGAAGAGGTAACAGACAGACAGACAGACACACTTTCGCATTCATAATATTAGTATGAATGGTACAATCGCCAACATTCTATTCATAATAACGATAATATATTTTTCATATAAAACATCTTATCTTTATCTACGCAGTTCTAACAGATAATATTTTAAACTGCAACTTCGTTTGTCGCTTTGTAAGTTTTAGGGCCTGTTTCACCACTTCCTGATAAGTGCCGGGTAGTCTATTCACAACCTAACTTAACTTGAGTATGGAGAATCTGTCAAATAAGTTGTGGATAGCCTTTATCCGGCACTTTATCAGGAAGTGGTGAAACTGGCCTTTAATACATATTATGTCTATACTGTACTCGGCGAAACATGACAGTAGCGGTCATTGACAACTTTTTGACAGGGAGTCCATGACCGCTACCGCCATGTTTCGCCGAGTACAGTATAAAGAATTATATACCAAGCCATTACCAAGCGCTAAAGACTTGAAATAGGAATATTTCTGTGTAACATATCAATAAAAGAATTTAAAAGAGCCCGTTAATATTGAAAATTAGGTTAAAAGAAATATAAAGTTGATATTTTGTTTCTCCCGGTTTTCACTGCGCGAACTTTTCCAATAACAACTTGAGAAGCTTGCCGTTGTTAACGCTATAAACATATTTATGTTAATATCACAGGCGTATAAAATAGATACGAAGGCAAAAAGCAATCATATTAACGGCCCCACTTTGGGTTAGTAATAATCTAGGACAAAAGGCTGATCTCACTATATTATTGGTAGACTTTGTACCACCAAAAATAGAGTTAGTCTGTAAAAGGTTTTCCAATAGGGTAACTACGTACTAACAGGTAGGTATCATGTCTTTTCTGTCAACATTCTGAGGTCATATCAGAATAGTGCGTAACAAGATTTTGGCTGGACTTTATTAATTTACTGTGTGTGCTCGTAGCGCCCTCTGCTCTGACCTTTTCGTAATATTCTCATATCTGCCACAAGTATGGTAAATTTTTGAGTTATTAATACTAATAGTAAGGTATAATAATAGTAAGGGAGCCCCAGGACATTTTTTTGTGATTACTAACAAGCTATTTTTTTGTGAGCAGACAAAAAAGACAAACAACTTTTTTATTTGCGAAAAATCTTTAAAGTGGTAGCTAACAGAGATAGAAAGGATTTCATACTTTAATTTGATGGTCCTAAAATATGGATTGTTCTATTTGTAGGACAATGTTACTCTTAAATTATTATGACTATTAACCTACAAATATACAAAAAAATCAGCTGTTTAGGGATCCGTTTTAGGTTTCTGTAATCAACAAAACTTGGTTGACTACTATACGACGTACTACATTTAATATACAGTATACGGAAACAATGTTACGAGAAAAAACTTGTAATATTTTAATTAACGAAAAATTTTCAGCTATCAAAGACTTTCGAACGAAACGATGGAAAATATAAAAATTTGAAGAGGAAAAAATCATCTGAACAGCCCTCAAACAGTTCAGAATTAAAAATTACTTTATCGGAAAATCGAGAAGGTCTTCAATTGTGACCTCCTTCACTCTCCAATTATCTATTGTTGAGGCCTCTCACGCTTTACTTCCTGGGTGCTCAGTGTACCTTCTATTTGCCCCCTTAGGGCGGGGCAGACTGTAGACTTTTAGTCATCCGATAGTTTGATCGAAAGCACAGTATACATATATTTAGTTTAATAACCGAAAGCTTAATCAGTACGAAGATGTGTGAAGGTGCACACTAAACGGCTTGTACGGCTGATAATAATGTACTTACCCTTAACCCCAATTTGGTCAAACTATCTGCCGACTAAAAGTCAGTAGTGTGCGGGGGCTCTAAGGGCGCAAGTTAAGGGCCTCTTTACACCTACCGAGTAGAGTAGAATGGCGAGTGCAAACAGACAATTTGATTGGCCGAGAGCACTGTCTCGCCACTCTAGTCAAGGTGTAGACAAAGCCTAAACACTGTATTTTATTTGATAGCTAGCACCTGAAAATTTTAGCCCTGACGCTTAATTTGAGTTTTTATTTCATACTGTAAGCAACAACTTCGTTTCCCTCAAATTATCACCCAGAACCCGAAATTTTTCTGAGTTAAAACTATTCTTATTTCTTGTACGGGACTTTTTTGATGAATTTTGCTGTCGAGACACTTTAGCCTCGACAGCAAAATTCATCAAAAAAGTTACAGATTAGTAACGCCTTATAGATAAATCCTTATCTTTAAATTTTAATCTTTTCCCTGTCAAAAACTTGTCATTTTCTGCACAAAGCCGCGAATGACAACATCTGACACTTCATTGTCAATCGCGGTTTATATAGAAAATGATGACAAGTTTTTGACAGAGAGTCAATAACCGCTACCGCCAGGTTTCGCCGAGTACGGTATTGTCATCGCCTAGTAAGTTACGATATGAAACATAACCTTAAACTTTGAATATTATTATTATTAGAATTTTCCCCCTTTTTCTGGCAGGGTTTAGAAATCTTAATGATGACATTGCAGTTAGTAAGTATTTATTATAATAAATAAACCATTTTCAGCCTAAATAGGATAAAATTATCGCAATTTATTTTACTTCACTTTTTCTTTCCTACCAGATTCTATTTCCTTCCTACTAGATTCAAGAAGTAGTGCTGATAAAGTTTAGTCAGATATTTTATGATTGATAAGAATCATCATCATTGCATTAGATAAAGTATGGAAGTATCACACAAAATTATCACAGGCTATATATCAAGTAAACGAATTTTCTGTTTTGGCACTTCTCCGAATTCAAAGTTTTGCAATCTCCAAGTTCCTAGCCAGGTATTAAAAAAAATAATTTTAAAGGTACTTACTTACAGATGCAAGTAGAAAGTTATTTAGTGCTATTATGTCTTCAAAAATCCTGTACGATTATTATTTAGTTTCAACTTTTGCTAAAGTCACTAAACATCGCGACAATGTGGGTAATCGAAAAAAAATGTCTTCAGTTACTAGGTTATAAATTATTATAATCTATACCTACTGACGAATATTATGAATGCAAAAGTGTATCTTGTCTGTAACCTCTTTTCGCGTATACCACAGAACGAATTTTAGTAAACTTTCGAATGCAGATACTCTGAGCCCCGGGAAATAACTCAGAATTGTTTTTTCTGAAAAAATTTATGATTCCCGCGTGATAAGCGAATTTCTAAGCGACGAAGAAGAGGGCAACATAGTACAGTCATAACTCATAAGGATCTGATATGTATGATCCGAATGAAAGCAAATCCTTTGTGATTACATGGATTACACGGATCGAAGCGTACCTAGGGTACTACAGGGTTATTCACATGTTTATTTACATAGACTAACGAACGCCTTTGCTTTTTTCTCCTCAGAAAAAAAGTGTTGCATGATTCGATTTATGAACGGATGGACGATTCGAATTTCGAACTCTTGAACTTGGTAGGTTACACACAGGATTATATAATAGCAATCCGCATATCACTTATCGAACTTACTGCATCGATTATGTCACTCAGCTGATTGCACAATCGGGCGCGCTCGGGCGTCCCCGGCGGTCGTCGGGCGACAGTGGCGGCGCGGCACGTGTGGCCCCGGCGGGCGAGGCAGCGCGACTGCCGTAGGGCGCCGCCCCCGGGGCCGCCATTGAGCGTCACGTGACTTAATTACACCATTCAAGTCACCATATCAAAACAATAGTAGACGATAAGGATTGTTCGAATTTTAAATTCACGGCAATTAAATTGTGATATTTATCATGATTAGGTACATGAAGTTGTTTATTTTATGTTGACGATAAATTATAGTTAACAAAGTTGCGTTACTTTTTGAAAAGTTACAAAACTTCAACACCTTAAATATGTAGAATGTATCTGTTATTAAGACAACATAATATTATTATAAAATATATTAATTATCATTTATCACTCATGTATAAAATGGGCTAAAATGCAAAAATTATGTATGAAAATGTAAGCCAGTGCTAGAAAAAAGTGTGTTGGCTGTCTCTTTTTGATGATGGCCCATGACCCAAGCGGCATCCGGCTGCCGCATGTCAATTGGAGACCTATTGTGTCTGTGTTTCCCACGATCGAGGTTGCTGTAAATCATCAACGTCTTGTGTTTGATAAATATTTGATTAATTCATTATTAATTATTACGAAATACGAATAACAAGAGTAACATTACGATATTATCCGCAAAAAAGTTTTTGCCTTTTCTTGACCTAGTAACTTCTAAATCCACATTGAATAATTTTCATCCCGGAACCTCTAGTCATGTATAAAGTATACTTACCTCATTTTTCACATTAGCCCTGTACAATGTAATTAACTTAGCAATTACTCGTAAAGCGCTACATCACCCGCCAAAGACTGAATTTTTCGTCAACTCATGTTAACTAGCTAAAAGTTAAACGTTGGATTTTAAATTCAAAGGTTGTGTAAGCTTCAAAAATGTATTTTAGTTTGATTGTGCTTTTTTTAATAGTAAAAAATAAACAAGTAATTATTGTAATGTTCTAGAAACATAAGAAGCAAGGGGAGTAGGTCCTAGGTAGCCCATCGTTTGGTTACATCTTATTATTGGCACCTTAGAATTTTGTTTGTAAATACTGTTAATGGTATCAGGACTTTCTGTATATTAACAACGAATAAAGTGCCAAAAATTGGGTATTGTACTTTATTATTCAAAAAAATATTAGGTAAGTAAGTATATGTTTTAAAGATACGTGTAGTGATGAGTCAATGTATCAAATTGTACGGGTTCCGTTTCTTCTAAAAATCTATTGTAGCTTCAGTTCAAGAAACTAGATATAAATCATTTTAAACAAATCTGATTTTATTTTAGCAGGAAAATCCACAGGTAAAATCTAGTCCTTACACATTTTATCTTCCCAGGAAAATGAAAGTGGCTTTTACTATGAGCGTGTTCTTGAAAGGCTGCCAACTACTGGGGTTTAGTGATATTATTTGATCAATAAAATTGGTTTATATCAAGTGCGGTTTCTTCCGTATAAAATCCAGTTTTAGTATTTGGCAAACGAGTGTAGGACGCTTAGGCACAGATCAAAAGGATTTGAGAATTGAAATTTAAGTACCCAGATAAGGAAACTTATGACTAAAACGAAATACCATGGTGATTTTAAAACCTTTTAATCTTCCATTGAATCTTTAGCCCAAAACTATGTCCCTTCTAACAAATTGCACATAGGAAAATATTTTAAGTTATTTTCTGGAAATAGCAACTGTAGTTTTTATACGGAAACCAAAAATATGTAACATTTTTCCCGTGCTCAGAGTGACATTCCTTGGCATAGAACCCTGCATTGCCGACGCGGTGTAGATTCCAAGAGAGGTCGGCATTTCTGAGAAAATGATTCGAATAATATACGCTAGGTGTCACTTTACCAGCTTTGGTGTTTTATACAAGCGCCATCTAGCGGCGAGTAGAAGAGGTTTTGGTCTGGCTATGATATTTAATATGTATTTTCTTTCTACTAGATGACCCGTTGAACTCCGTATCACTTGCCTTCTAAAATTAGCCAAATCGGTTCCGGCGTTCTCGAGTTTTAGCGATACTAACAAAAAATTAACTTTTATTTTTATTTATTTAGAAGATATTTAAAAATTCTTGTCTAATGTGGTGTAAAGAGAGCGTATGGCGTTGGATGACTGCCGGGATAGTCAGTGGCCACTTTTCATAGGGTGCCGGGGCTCTCTAAGATTTACTTACTCCCAAATTCTCCAAAGGAGAGAAAATTAGCAGCACATCAATCATCAATATTACGGTCAATTTGTTTGATGGAAACATTACATTTATTTACGTTTAGGGCGCACTTAGAAATCTCCCAGGGCGCTAATGGTAAAACCGCCACTGGAGTTTAATACCCATTTTTCAATTAACTAATCTTTGCTTTCTATGAGTACCTCACTTGAATTTAATGAAAAGCTTATGAGAAAATGTACAGGGCTTATATCAAAATCTACACTTAAAATAAAGTCAATATAGTGAAACAACTAGAGACACAAATAGTAACTTTATTTTTACGAAGAAAAAACATTTAGTTTCTTAAACAACTTTAAACATGTAATTTACAAAACATTGATGTTATTCTTTGGCTCAAATCAGTCTTAAAATTTCGAAATTAAGAAAATCAAATCTAAATAAATATTAAGTAATAAAAAATAATCATATTATTGATTGATATTTTACTTAATTAGTAAAATATCAACAATAGATAATCCGCGGATTCGATCGCGGATTCTTGGAAATGCTATTGTATTCTATTGTTGTCGCGATCACCGGTGCTCTTATGGGCTTGAAGGATTTTAATAAGGGTAATAAATAATAATCAATAGACCTTTCTTTTATATTCCGTATCAATTCTTTTTTATCTAAATGTAACGAAAAATTTAAAAAAAACCGTGTGATTTTGATGTGTGGTGTATTACACATAAATTTATGTAAAATTTAAATCGGCAGCGTTACAGCCGCCTGTCGCTCATACAAGAACTTTGTTTAGAGATCAACTACAATAACATGGCGTGCCCCTCCAAATGACTGTTTCAATGTGTGTAGTCACATCCTTATGGAAGAGTTTGTATGTAGTAAGTATTCAACCAATCACAGTACACGTAATATTTCAGTTAATATCACTTATTACCAAGATTTGTTGGTCAACTAATCATAACTAGCCTACCGCGCAAGACAACGCACTTCAAACGTTTTGAATTTTGGAGGGGCGCGCCAAGTTATCGTATTTGATCTCCAGGGGCGTCTTTCCCTTAGGTGCAAGGTGTGCGGTGCACACGGGCGCCGCGGTCCTACGGGCGCCGAGCACCGCTCGCAAAAAGGCGCGCGCCCGCGTTGGCCGACCGCCGTGCTTTAATGACTACCGTAAAAAGAACTCCAGTTTGCATACATTTTGTGAATTATCTGGTATATTTTGTCGAATTACAACAAAGCAAGGCGCGCCATGAGCGGCTGGGATTTTGCAATATAAGAATAAACTATACTTTTCAACATGAAATGAATCTTAAAACACATAAATGAAGATTATACTTGTCGTCAAGATAGGCGCCAAAATAAGCGCGTAAGCGCGGTTTCGCCGCTAAACCACAAGATCATAAGCAAAATATGTATTCTTGACGGCGCCCTTGCGGTCGCACCAGGCGCCATGCAGCCTACGCCCTCCGTGCATCCTTCTCATGAGATCTGCGTATTTACTTCCCGCTCTCTTTATGCATCCTCCGTTTGCAACATAACAGTTTCGCAGAGGATATAAGCTACTGCCTCCCAATAAGTAGTAAAGTCCAATCCAAGGACGGTGTAAAACTCAGCCCGTTGCTCAGCCCAAGCAGAGCGTTCAATCGTCTTTCTCAGACTGTGGTGGCACCTAGGCGATGTTTTCCTCCTAGCCGTATGGCGCCCCTTGAATATGCCATCGACTGTTGTAGTATCGACCGGATCGCTTTCACAGTGCGGCAGCTGGCAGTTGGGGACGCCATCTGGTCTTGCCAGGTTCATATTGTAAGTGTAGTAGTAGTGGCGCCTTTGGGTTGCTAGGTTTAGTAGCACCCGTTCTCCTCGCTCTTTAAAGCTATGTGTTGATACACCCTCCGACAACACGCGTGCCTCCAGATCCCACGGAGGGATCAGCGCCAACGCCGCTTCGCCAGCTAACGATTCGATATCAGCGTAGTATCCGCAGTGCTAAAGCATGCTGCGGGCTTCTGAGCAGCTGTCTATTCCGGGTGCCATGTGTTCCTCATCTGCAGGTGAACCCTGGACCACAGACTTTTGCAGAAGGCAATCCAGGGCCATGGCCATCTTCTTCAGAGATAGTGCCAATCGACGAAAATGAGGGGTATTAAAGATCCATTCAGAATCAAGGACCAGAATCAAGCACTGCATTTCAGCGCCGATCGGCACACTCTCCTCCACATCTCTGCGTTGCGCAGTGATGCCTCCGCGGGGGCGGTGCTTCCTGGGCCCATAGAAAAACATAGCCTACGTCTTGTCGACTGCGACGACTAAATACTTAATTGTATATTTTGTACTTAAATAAACATTTAAGGGGCTCCCATAAAAACATAATTTTTTGCCTATCTTTGCTTTATAATCGTACGGAACCCTTCGTGCACGAGTCCGACTCGCACGTGGCCGATTTTTTATCGATCGCGCGCTTGCTAGGGGGCGCTAGGATAATATTTGCACACGGGCGCCACACCGGCTAGAGACGGCCCTGTTGATCTCTACATGTTAGATATAGATCAAAATTATTTAAAACTGAGTACCTATACGCTGCGTGCTGACACCATGCCTACATATTTAACTCCTCTAAAATAACAATAAATAACAATATTATATCCTATAATTATTATTAAATTCAAGATAAACGATGTTGTCATGTTGCCACAACCACGTTGACACAGAAATTAGCACGGGAACCTTACATTTTGCTGTAATAATTTCTGTGAATTCAGAAAAAAATCAAACAGCAGCTTAGCGTGAATAAATGATAGACAAACACACTATCTTATTGATCATAAAAGTGATTTACAAAAGCACAGATCATTAACAATTATTACAATTATTAAGTATAGTTTTTTTTTTACTGCGACTTGTTATAGCTTGCTTACACGTAACCCTAAAATAGCGGTACAGGAAAATCATTAAAAAAAATCGTACAATCTAATAGCTACGCCAAGCATTTTAAGTAAAATATTTAAATGTTATGTTATTACTTATTACTTTTAGAAGGCATAGGTAGGATATTAGTATAATTATTATAAGCTTATCAAAATAATTGACGGAATTTACGTAGACTTAAAAAGATTTTACAAAGATAGATTAGATAGAACTGGGGTTATATTTCACTTACTCACTATTTTTAATATAATATTGTGTAACTTAAAACTTTACATGACATTAGGTAAATGATATTGCATTCAGAATAGTTTTCACATGTTAAAACAATAATAAACTTTATGATAAAATTGTTCACAATAAGATAATTAAATATTTTACCTTTAATTACTATTTTATAATCAGTTTTAATATAATCAGACGTAACGTAAGTAACTTTTTATCATAATTCCTAAAATTACGAACAAATTCAAATCACACAGCCTACCATTGAGATATAAGTAGAAATCAACTACGATAACATGGCGCGCCCCTCCAAATGACTGTTTCAATGTGTGTAGTCACATCCTTATGAAAGAGTTTGTATGTAGTAAGTATTCAACTAATCAACCAGTATTACTTAATGTCACTTATTTATGTTGGTTAACTAATCATAACTAGCCAACCGCGCAAGGCAACACACTTCAAACGTTTTGAATTTTGGAGGGGCGCGCCATGTTATCGTAGTTTATCTCTACTATAATAGTACTATAGTACTTATATCTCAGTGCAGCCCACAAAAATTTTAAATATAATCAAATAAAGAATATAATTTTCAAAATATTAAAAAAAACCCATTTAAAAGCATTTCCGGAAACAACAAAAGAAGCTGCAGAAGAATATCAACCTGCCCTTGTTCGTCATGGGGGTAGTATTGACCCGTTTGTACCTGTTGTAAGTTATAACCTCCAAAATATAATAAAAAGATACTTTAAATGTTAAATACAAATTAAAACTCTTTGAAAGCATTTCCATCTTTTTAAATGGAGCAGAATAATTGACCCGTGACTGTTATAATCAATCAAAAAAGTTTTTATGTAAATTTCAAATTTAGAATCTTCAAAAGCATTTCCGGAAACAACAGAAGAAGCTGCAGAAGAATATCAACCTGCCCTTGTTCGTCATGGGGGGATTGGCCCGATACCTGTTGGGCACGGGTATGACGAGCTCGAAGACTGACGTGTCGTCGTCCTCGTCCGACGCGGTCAGTTCCACCTCGTAGAGGAGGGGGGAGCCGCGATCGGGGCTCTTCTGACCCATACCCGTGTGCGACCACTGCTCTAGGGTTATCTGAAAAAAAAGTTAAAAAATATTGTTTGATTTCCATTTCATTTGTTGAACTTTCATTTCAATTTACATTCATATTCTCTTTAATAAAGCCGCACACACACGTTTTCCGTATTCAATTTCCTGATGTAGAATTTCGATTTGATGAGACTAGCGCAAGCGTTCTTTTTGCGGATTGCGGAAAGCGGATGACCGAGATTTGAAATGAATGAATTATTAACGATAAAACTTTAACTAAGACTTTAGGCGCGTTGAGACTAAAATTTCAAGGTCGCGTCATAGCGATACCGTCACGGAGTATGCGACTATTTTTAGACAGAATAATTCAGAAGAAATGTTTATTTACCATTTGCCTATGCAATAAACATGCAAAATATAGTACAATTTATATGACAGTACAATATTTTCCGGGGCACCGAGTGCCGAACATCGAAATGTGAGTCGATCTCAATTTATTTTTGTATAATTCAAGGACGGGCCGGAGCAAGGACACGTCCTTGTGAAGTAACGATTTTACTCCGAGTTACAATTCCAAGTTATGATGTAAGATGTTACGCCCGTATTGAGTATCCCCCGATAACAGTTCGTATATTGCGATGAAAAGTATAGTTTGTTTTTAATTTTTTCCCGAGCTTTACTGTATATTTTGCCAAATTGGGTACAATTCAGTTGAGTAGTTTCGGAGCCTCTACAATAAAAAAATCCTAACCTCTTTAGTAATAATGGATTTGATTAGTATGGAACATGGAAATAATAGATTCTACTATTTAGATACTATAAAACTATAGCTTCTAAGCATCACGTCATTATTGTTACAAAAGTATAGTTTTCACAGAGCCAGTACTGGCTGCCGATAAGACTGGCAGCCAGCGTTGGCTTGATATTTGCCTTGTGTGAACAGTTTTTCAAGCTAGGCGAACACTGGCTACTAGCACTGGCGAGAATAGAGCGCCCGTCTATTTTTCTAGCCAGTGACCTCCGCCCGCATACCCCTCAACACCCGCGCCAGTGTTGCGGATATATTGTGTAGACGCATCTCGCCAGTCACTGGCAAACGTTTGTACGGTGTATATCTGTTTGGAATTTCTGCGACAAAATGCCGAGAAAATTAAACAAAGAGGATACTTTAAAATTTATACCAGCTTAATATTTACAGAGAGCACGAATGCTTGTGGAATAATCATTGTGATGCATTAAAAAATAAAGAAATGCGCGCTTCGGCATTCGATCAATTCGTGTGGGATCAACTCAAAATGATCTTCTAATCTTAGTTGCAACAAGGCAGAAGCTCTGGTTATAAGTCTATCGCTTTGCCATTTTTTTTATCCAAAGTAGTTTCGTTTTCTTTTTTCTAATACCTATTGCAATTAACTCTCCTCATAATAGTACACAGATTTTTCTTAAACATTTCTCCTCCATCAAAGCAAATTTGTGGACACCCGAAGAAAAGTCCGTGAATGTGATGGCCTCGTCTAAAGAACAGGGGCCAGGCCAATACTGGCTTACTGCAAGACTGGCGCCAAGATTATTGGCTCTGTGTAAACTATACTTTACGAATAATAAAAACCGGCCAAGTGCGAGTTGGACTCGCCCATGAAGGGTTCCGCAGCACCAATAAGGTTTATTACTATAAAATTAAAAGGTTTTTGATTTATTTTTATATTTTAGTTGATTTAATGAAAGTTAAATTAAGGTTTACCCATGAACGTAGAAAAAAAGGCGGACGGAGTCTTGTCATATACAAAACTCTGTCTTCACTTTTCTACAGAGTTGGCCACGCACACATTCTTACGCCTGTCAAATGGTATGGACTAGCGCAAGAATGTGTGCGTGCAGACCGTGTACATACAGCCAGCTGGCCGACTCTGAACGACACAGTTTTGTGTATGGTGGGACTCCGTCCGTCTTTTTTTATACGTCCATGGGTTTACCATTTATGACATATAAAAAAAACTACTTGTTAGATCGTTCAAACCAATTTTCGTTGGTAGTTTTTATAGTAATGTACATCATATATTTTTTTTAGAATTACCATGCCCTTGCTTTAAAAGTTAGAGGGGGGGGCACACATTTTACCACTTTGGAAGAGTCTCTCTCGCAAACTATTCAGATTAGAAAAAAATTATATTAGAAACCTCAATATGATTTTTGAATACCTATCCATAGATACCCTATACGCATAGGTTAGGCCCTAACCGTTAGACGAAAAAAAAATTTTCTGTTTCAGTTGTACCTATGGGGACCCCTAAAATTTTTAATAATTTTTCCATTTTTGTATCAAAATCTTAATGCGGTTCACAGACTACATCTACTTACCAAGTTTCAATAGTATAGCTCTTATAGTTTCCGAGAAAAGTGGCTGTGACATACGGACGGACAGACAGACAGACAGACATGACGAATCTATAAGGGTTCCGTTTTTTTTCCATTTTGGCTACGGAACCCTAAAAACTATACAACTATAATACAACGTACAAGATTAAGTGCGCGGTAACTTAAAGTTGTAGTTTTTGTACGATGCAATTTTTGGGCCAACTTAATTTAAGGGCCAATTCATAGGGTACCTATAACCAGTAGCGGCGTTAGGGGGGGCGACCCGCCCAGGGCGTCGAATAAAAAGGGGCGCCAATTTTTTCAGCACTACCAGCACCCTGGGCGCCGAAAAAATCTCGCCCGCTGGTAGTGCTAAAGGTAAAACCAGCACTGCCTATAACAAATATAATAATAATTTATTATTATGTTGTATAGCTCTTACCAAGTCCCCCTTCAAACTGTCTCGGCCTGGGGAACCGAGTCTGTAGTCGTAGTCATCGTCGGTGCTCCCGTCACTCGCCTGAAATGTAAGGCAAACTATTATAGCGACAAAACTCTGGTACCATTAAGCTATAGACAAAGAACTATAGTCCATTTTAGTAACATAGAATATCATTGTTCTACAGTCAAAGTCAAAGATTTAAGCTAATTTTGTCATTAACCGATCAATCCCCAAGCGGTAGCCGAATGCCGCACAATTGAAAATCTATTGTGTCTGCGATTCCCACGATCGAGGTAATTTAGCACGTGGTATATTTTGGAACTAGTGCCGCCATCTTATAAGATGTTTAAATACAACATTGTATGCAGTTGCAGTGTTGCAGTATTGCAGTTAAATTACAACATGTACAACGTACAACAACATCATACAATAACAACATACATACATACATACACATATAAACATACAACAACATACGACATGTAGAGATCAACTACGATAACATATTGGAACGCCCCTCCAAAATTCAAAACGTTTGAAGGGCGTTGTCTTGCGCGGTCGGCTAGTTATGATTAGTTGACCAACAAATCTTGAGAATAAGTGACATTAAATGAAATATTACGAGTAGAGATCAACTACGATAACATGGCGCGCCCCTCCAAAATTCAAAACGTTTGAAGTGCGTTGTCAAAACGTTTGAAGGACGTTGTCTTGCGCGGTCGGCTAGTTATGATTAGTTGACCAACAAATCTTGATAATAAGTGACATTAAATGAATTAATATTACATATACTGTGATTGGTTGAATACTTACTACATACAAACTCTTTCATAAGGATGTGACTACACACATCGAAACAGTCATTTGGAGGGGCGCGCCATGTTATCGTAGTTGATCTCTACAACATGTACATTGTACAACGTACAACAACATCATACAACAACAACATACAGACATACATAATTACATACACATACAAACATATAATAACATACAACATGTACAACGTTGAAATATTTATTTTATGCCCCCATTTAAATGTCATCCAAATGCCACAACTCGTTAAAGTCTATCTTCGAACAATAAAAATATTACTTCTTAGCCGCAGCCATATCGATGAAATTAGATAAAATAATATGTAAACCGTACTGTATTTTCGCTATCGAAACTGTCGCAGCAACTTACAAAGTACTCTGGACCTTTAGACCTGATTTCACCAACGTCTCTTAGTGTTAACAACTTGTTGAAATGACATGTTCTCTTTCATTTATATGAAAAACGAAAGAGGTGACGTGACACTAATTTGAGCATTGACTTTATCAGTCGTTGGTGAAACTGGGCCTTAGCCACACTACCTGCAGCAACCGTCGTCGGCGGTCGCCGTCGCTGTCTATGCCGCTGTCGTCTGGATCCAGCAGCGGGTCCAGCGCCTCCCGCTCATCCCCCGCCAGCTTGACTGTTGCCGCTGCAGTTGGGGACTGCAAAAAATTAGAGGAATTTAAATTTAGAATGTTTTTTTTTTAGACTGCTAACGCAAAATGCTAATGCTATAAAGTATTGGCGAAACGTTTTTTAAGTTTATTTTATTATAATATTCTCAGGCTGTTTTGAGATTTTCTAGACCGACTAATGAAGAATATTTACTTTTATCAGATGTAGACTAAAAATTCTAAGTCAAAAAAAAAACAACGGGTTGCACCCCAGAAATACCGGTAGCTATGTGAAAACTTAAAGATAATAAAAGATTTAGATGAAATTTTGTATGGAGACCTAGGAGGATAGATTTACTTAATCTGTGATGGAGACATTTTAAAAGACCGGAAAGGAGGATAGTTCTTGTTACGAACAGCGTACGTGGTTCCTGTGAGAAAAAAAAGGGGCAACCTTATTTTCCTGTTCTGAGGGGGCAACAGAGAAGTAGATGGCACCTAGTATTTTAGTATCAAAATTCAGTCATAATCATAATCATTTATTTATTGCGAATTTAGGTTACATAGATGTTAATTAATCAGTGCGATGCTTATTTGTTATGATGAGTATTACAAATCAAATGTCTTGGCGTAGGCCGAGGTATTTAATTTCAACAAGCGAATACACCTTTAATTAAAACTAAGTTACTGAATCAATGAACTGAGCAACTGATTAGTGATATTAGGCGCTAGAGATTAATACAAATATTCCTTAACCTGAGAAAAACTAGAGTTTTAAAAGCATTATATTCAGAAACCTAAACTGTTTTCATGACGCAATATAAACATGTGGCTTTTAATATGTAACAGTACCTTCATTTTCAAATGTCAATACAATAAAAGTTAACAATGAAAGAAACATAAACCAATTCACAATTTAGCATTCTATTTTACGCTAATATTGCTATTATTCGTATATTAATAGATCATCAAAAATATGGTTCACTCAAGGTCTTTGTTTTACTCACAGAAAATCCTTTAATTTGATATGATATAGAAACTCTTTCGTCCTGTCTTCACCACAGACTGCGTAAAACTGGTCTTATCTATCTACCCGTTGCCATGACAACGGACCTCTGCGCGCGCACTACTAAACGTGATGAACTATTTTTGATATTTTGTCAATTTTTCAAGATTCCAAGAATTTCGAGTTATTTTCGAAAATATTTCGAAAAGAACATTACTTCATATTGCTGGATTTTTGATATGCCTAAAAAGGTATGGAAAACAATTTAATTATTTTGAAATCATTGAGATGTATGAAATTAAAAGTTTTAACTTTTAAGTTATTTTAAAGTTGGTTTTATGACGAGACGATGAAGGAGAAGAAAATATTTTTAAGTGTACCTAATTTCCCAGTAGGTATGAATTACGTTTGTTGATATTACTCTTTTTAAGTATTCAATTCTTATAATTTTATTTATAAAGATAGATATTTTAAAAACGTTGTACAACACGTAGAAATAAACTTGGTTCTACTGTCATGGAGTTATCATCTACGAGGTGCTTATTTGTAGATAAGAGGGCGTCCACAAATTACGTGGATGCCTACTTACCTAACCCCCCCCCCCCCACCAATTCACGCGTGAGATTTTTTCAAAATATGGGTTCCTTGCGTAAACGTTTGGTCAATAGATAGTCAATAGATTTTCTTTCGAATGAATTTGTGAATGATTTTAATCGTATAACGAATACGCTTCCGATTAAATCGTGTGGACGGCACTACGAGCATTACATGTAAGGCTCGGGGTTTATCTATCGGCTGTCGGTTTTCGCGCGAGCACAAAGGCTCGTTTGGACAATTCGCTTTGAGTTCGTGTGCCGTCCACACTGTTGACGCTAAATTACACGTAATCTTACATTACACGTTACACTCGTCTGGACCCGGCTTTAAGCATACATACAATCTCCGTGAAATGGACCAAAATAATATTATTTTGTTGAGAAAAAAATTACGTGAGATTTGCCGAGACCCCCCTCTCCCCAACGTGAGATTAGATGAGAATTGACTGACTCCCCTCGAATTCTTTGCATGATAAATAGTTCAAAGATATATCATAACATCCCCTTACATTTATATCGTACCAAAATATTAAGAGACGTGGTTCTTCTACATAAATATTTAACAAAAGCTATACTTCAAAATGAGTAGGTACATAGCACTTGCTACGAGTACCTAGGAGCGCAAAGTTAGCTTGGTGCTTATTCAGACACAGACGCCAAGACCAATGTGTTTGTGGCCCGTATAATCAAAAGGTTGAGTACCACAGATTTAAAAAATGGAAATGGAAAAAAAATATTTAAAACCTTTTATTAAATTGACATGTTTTAATATAAAAACAACAGCTATGCAAGAAAAATAATAGTAGCAGCTGCTTTACTATTTTCGGGATTTGGACTACGTAAAGCGTAGACGTTCGTAGATCTTCGTAGATCCTCGTAGATCCTCGTAGGTCCCGTTGATCTAGGGCTACGGCGTAGATTTTAATTTTAACAAAATAAATATCATAAGTAACACTCTAGTCTTAACTTAAAAGTAAAAATATATACTTTCTTAAATAATATTATGTTCTATTGTTTATTACACATTTGTACCTAATAATTCCAAATTAACATTTTAGGCTAAAAATTGAACCATAAAAACTTTAACACAATGCCCATATTACAGGCCATAAAGGTGTGATTTTTTATAATGGCCCACATTATAAAACATTTACACTTCATAATGTGTTAAATCGGGTGCAGTAATTTAGGTGCTGATGGTGCAATATTTTATTTATTCCTTGTTTGTACTTGGAGTCGGATAAAGAAGTAAAGTTTAAAAATAAAATCTCGTCTCGAGAACGACAAGTGTGGGTGGTACAATAGACAGACTCCCACGAGCGAGCGTTCTTTATTAAAACGTGGCTACCTATTTTAGGAGATTATTCTTTAATATCATGTGCATGAAATTAAATTCATATTAATTGCAATGCAATATATAAATTATTTTGAATGAATTTAGAGTTTAACGCTACTATCAAGTAATGATTAATTATTATAAATAACTAGGTGTTGCCCGCGCTAACAAACAGAGTAATAAACAAATCGCTTGTTTCTGGAACAAAATTACCCAATGTCCTTCTCTAAGTATCTAAATAAGAACTTCGATCAAACTCGCCCTAAGAGCCGGGACACAAAAACACGTCACGACGTCGTACAGCGTCGTACGGTGCCGTACAGCGCCGTGTCGTGGGAACGGGACACAAAACACAACGTCGTGCCGTAGAAACTCACGTAGAAATTCAAGATGAGGCGACGTCGTACGGCGCCGTACAACGCCGTGCCGTGGTTTTTTACGACGCGCGTCGTGGATTCCCACGACACGGCACCGTACAACGTCGCGCCGTGTTTTTGTGTCCCGGCTCTGACGCTTTAAGCGTTAAGGGTCCGTATACGAAATTTTGCCAATTTCGCTCATTTAACAGACGTGATTTAACAGTTAAAATACAGTGTTTCTATGTTTTAATGCACAACATGTAAAATCATTTCAATTGTAATCTAATGTTGGAGCTAGATTTTTTATATTTTTTTAAGTATCTTTAAATAATCCAACTCAAACCCGCGACAGTTTTGTGATTTTTGCTGTAAAAGGTTTAGAATATCACCTTTTTATGGATTGTATTGACGTCTTAACGGTATGAAAAAATACAATGTACTGTTGAGAAAGACGTCGTCTATACAATGTTGGAATTACTTTTTACCACTTTAATATAAAAAACCCTTTAAAAAACAGAAAACCTCTATCTGCCCGCTAACTTGGCGATCGTCCTTTTTCACCTGGCATATGAAAGACGCGCGTGAGTGTGAAGAGAGCAGTAGAAAAGAGAGTACGGGCTCTTAATGGTAGGGTGTGTCTATTTCTTACGGACGCACTTTTCCAATTTACGAGTATATCTATTATCTTATCTTATTGTGTCCAACATGATTTTTGAAATAAAAATTCTTATCCTTTGATGTATTGATATATATATATATGTATATATATATATATATATATATATATATATATATATATATATATATATATATATATATATATATATATATATATATATATATATATATATATATATATAATCTCTCTATAGAAATAATAATCACCAACAAATACTTGATCTAGATGCCTAACTCTCAAGGGGCGAAACCGGTAAAGTTACCATTACTATGGCATAGTAAGGCGACGGAAAAATCTTTAGGACTACTCCTAAAACGCCTAAGAGTAAGTACGTGGAAGCTGCTTGCCATTTGTGTTCGTCTGTGATGCAAGGCGAATCATATTATTAGGAAAAAAAATTAAAAACTTTTTAAAATAATTATACTTGATTGGAGTTCCTTTTTTGAAAAATATGATAAGCCTAAAAATGTTGAAAATCTGTGTTCATGTCATGTCTGTGTTAGTCCTATAGGACAGAGTATACTCTGTGATGTTCTGCGTTATAAATGTTAATCGTATGTGTTGTGTGTAATTTTGTGTCATGCAGGCACTTCACATGGCTATTTGTATTTGCTATTGGCTATTTGTTGTATTTGGCAATATTATTGACGAATACGCAAACTAGCAAATAAAGGCAAATACGACCGAAACATAATATGGCGGTCAAATATACATGACTTACAAACATTCGATTGGTTTGTGTTCACCAATACAATAATTATGGAGATACTTCAAGTGGCAGCTGGATTTTATTATCTAATCTTTCCGATTTCTTTATTTTGGTCTTATAGTTTCTATAGGTTGCCATTAAAGACTCTTTCTTCTTTTTCAAATCTTTAATAGTGCTGCTTATCCCCAAATTTTCCCTAATATTATTCCAAGCGTCATTAACACACTGTCGATTTTTATGAGATTCATGCTGTGGATCCCAAATACATGAATTAATTTGGTACAACTCCAGGAATTTCAAGACCGTTTTAGTATCCCAGTTAATCTGATTTTTGGTTACGTACGATACGATATACTAAAAAGTGAAAATGACTGAAAATTAATTGCTGACAAACACCTGATTTGAAAATACAACCAAGATTAAAGTATATAATATGGTAGATTTATACGTAGTATTCCTTAGTAGTCTGTGGGTTTATTTGTGTACAGTTTGCCTATTTGACTCCTTTGATGTGCGACAAAAACCGACAAAGGTACGGATACGTATATTTGGTATTGGTCATATTTGTCAAATAGGCAAAAGGCCAATATTTGTCAAACATACCGTCTACACATGGTGTTTGTTTGGCGAATACATCAAATACGCAAATACAAATAGCCATGTGAAGTGCCTGCATTAAATGTGATCGGATGTGTTTGTGCATGCTTCAAAGGCTTGCTTTATCGATAGTTTTGAAAGAGTTTGCTTGTGTTACGCATCAAAGAGAATGTTACGTAAAATAACATTTGAGATGAAGTGTTCGAAATTTAAATCGGTGTGTATTGTTTTCAATAAGCTGTACCGGCCCAACGCATATCCCCTTATACCTTTGCCTATGGCAAAGTGCACCCCCGTGTCAGAGCAAAAAAACAAGAACGGAATTCTATGGTTCTTATGGCCCTTGACCTTAGGAGTTAGGTTTATACCACGAAGGTCATTTTTGCTCTCCAATTCACGGTATAACGAAAACTATCGTAATAAAATCCTTCGTCTCTTTGCCCAATTGAAAATAAGGGTCGTAAATAAGTATTTTATTACCACCGACTGTGCTATGGCTATAAACACGAATAATATATTATATAAGTTAATCGATTATTGTTTATCCGAATTAAAGGCGCCGTCCACTCGAGACATTTGAAAATAATAAATTCTATTACTTATATTCGTGAAATCTATAGTTATAGTCTGTCAAGAAAGTCATGACAGTCGGGAATTTTTTTAAATAAAATAAAAAATATGAGAACTTTATTAATTCGAGATAATAATGTGCAAGGTGACAATATTTTAAATCTTATAAGCGTTCTCTGTGAAAATACAAAGAAAAAATACACCTTATAAGCGTGATTACGTTTACAAAATTTTCCCGCCTGTCATGACTTTCTTGACGGACTATACTTCTATCTTCTAATTCTTTCATAAGCAAAGTACAATATTTCATCAATATAATTATTTATAAAACAGTGATTATAATAATTATAAATATTAACTTTGTTTATAATTACTTACCGAAATTGTCAAGGGCGGACAGATGGGCGGACACTGGACAGAGTCAAATTAAAATGGTTCTTCTAGTAACTTTAAAACTATAGAATTTATATTGATTTAAATACATACAAAAAATATCTGACAACATTTCATTTAACATTGTATAAATAAATATTAACTTACAATTAAATCAACGCCAGTAAATTTCTGAAATTATTTTCACCCATTCTCCATTCATCATCTTCGTTTAAATTTTTTGCGTAACTCGTAAGATATATCCGTTCCAAATTCAATTAAGTGTTATTTTTTTACAATTTAAAAATATTATGCAAAAGTAATAGGTACCCGTCCATCTTGTGGTTTCCATGCTTAGCTCGGTTGGCGTGCTGTCATCCAGTCTGGTGGGTAGGTACTGACTGCCGCTGGTACTGGTTGATACCGTACTAATTAGAATCTGGTGACACGCCTAGGGAAAATTACCCCGTGTACAGTTGGATAGAAAAGTGTATTCCGTAAAAAAAAGCCAGTGTTTCAACCGCATCGCTTGTGTACTCTGCTGTACTCCAGAAAATTATTGGTTATTAGAACTATTCGTTGGACTTCCTCGAAGCTCCCGACTAGCACGATCGAAGGACTATTTAAAGAGGTCCAAATTAGCTAACTTACTAAGCATCTAGCATTTAAAAAATAATATTTATGAAGAAGAAAATATTTTTAATAAGTACTTACTGATAATAATATGCGCTTTATCCATTAATATTTCCATCCAACCAAGTAGTCGCAGGGTATTGAAAAAAATAGACAACCAAATAAATTGAAAATGAAAATGATAATAACAGGGATACTTATTAAGTATAAAAAAATCGGTTGTCTGTAAAGTCGGTTTACTGACGATAGTTGAACGTGACAACGTATGACGTTGTCACGTTCAACTATCCCTAACCCCTTAACCCTCGCTTCCGAATCTCTATAAATAGAAACAAACTTTTTCGACTGTAACCTAAAGACTTTAGGTTACAGTCGAAAAAGTTTGTTTCTATTTATAGAGATTACTTATTATTATATATACTATTATAGAGATTACATCGAAATAACTTAGTTATTTCGATGTATTTCTTTCAAATCGACCGATGCAAAGAACAAAGTTCTATTTGAATATATCACCAAAGTACTTTTATTGTATTTTTTACTGCTATCGGACCTCTACATTTTATAAAAAAAATAAAAATTTAAAAATGTTACGTAAAAACAATAGTTACTAAGTGTCAACTCACTACCAACTTCGAGTAGCAAGATATCGACAATTGCAGCACTTACATCAGCGTCTTGTTGGTCCAGCGGGACAAGCTAGATAACACAGCGCCAAGTTCCAGGATCGCGTCCACGCTTACGTCCAACGTTTAAAATATAAGCATCGCTCACTCAAGTAGGACTTAGGAGAGAGACGGATGTCGAACGCTGCCGAACGCAAAGGCCGATTGTGCTTCCTTGTCGCTCGTTCCGCGCTCTCGCTTGCACTTCAAGCCTTATATGGAACGCCTCAGAGCGAGGTAACGACGCATGAACTGTCATGTTTTTCGGGCGCGCACCGCATATCGAATTATAAGACGTTATCACGTCAAAATATTCCAAACTTTTCATTGAAACTGTACATTGTACAATGCGATTATAACTAATGCAATGCCTCAACACCTCAGACATTTAGTTGAAGATTGCTTTGGCAAGGAATTACTGCAGTAAACAATACTGCAGTAATTCTTATTCTCTATTCTTATCTCATAAAAAAACTTTGAAAACAATAATTCTAAATTATCTGAGTTTATTTATTGGTAGAGTAAAATATCAGAAAATATCTTAGTTTATTAAGAAAAATGTCTTCAGAATTAGAATCATCAGACGAAGAAGATTCTGTAAGTTTAATCGACTAATGTCATACATAATTATTCAGAAAAAAAAAGAAACTTTGTAAAAATAATAAAAATAGTAAATTATTTAAATATAAGTGCATGGATATTAGTAAGAAACGCATGGGTTTTTGACGTTACTGCTTAAACTAGCATGGATTTTTTTAAAGTTTGTTTGTAAGTTTTAAAAAAAGTACGGAAAAATGCTTGCTCGCTTTGCTTGCTTGTACATTTGTCATGATTACAAGTAATAAAAATTGAAATAAAATATCGAAAATTGGAAACCCTTCATTCATTTATAGGCATCCCTGTCGCGTGCTTGGTGAAAATGTTAAAATCCTTAATAAGCAGATTAAAAGTCGAGGAATTATTGCCTCTAGAGGTTTGTGCTTTCTGTGTTAACACGAAACGTCTTTTAAATAAAACTCATCAAACGAAATACCTTGCCTACTCAATGCTGATAAATAAAATTAAAAAAGTAAAATTTTTAATCGAATTAGAATTTGGAATATAAACCGAAATAAGAACAATTTCGCGTAGGTACTTACGCGTGGCTTTGATGAGTTTTTTAGGAAAAGACGCTTATTTTTACATTTTTATTTACCTACACGAAGAATCTGTTTTAGCAGAAGGATCAGTCAAAATCACGCACTAATATCGATGATGAGGCGTTGGAGTGGCTGAAACCTAAAACACTAATAAAACCCGAGGATCAATTGCCGCTAGCTGATGCCGTAAGTATATTTTCCTATATTGTATATTTTAATATACTTAATAATATAGTAAACATTCCAAATAAAAAACATACCTCGATGTTAAGGACCATTTTAAGCTATTCTTAACGAGTTTTAAATAATTAAAGGCGTTACTTTATTTTGTCTTGAACTATTACTTATCTCAAGAAATATTTGTCTCTCTTCTGCCTTCTTCGATTTTCAAGGATTTCAACACTTCATTTTTCTTCTTTATAAGCGAGCCCCTAGACGAGCAATTTTATTGCGCAATATCATACGCATTATGTAATATTATTGACCGTCTAGGGTTGATGTTGAACATCACGCGCCTTCAATCTAATTGTCAAATAAACTGTTTGCAATAAGACTGAAGCGTGATATTGAAAATACAATTGATCGTCTAGGGGCCGGCTACAAAATAAACATATTTAACGATATTCAAATATCGAACACTTCTAGGAGCTTGAAGAGGAAATAGCCCGCGTCCTCACCACAATAAACCCACAATGGGTGCCGGACGAGGTGGCCTACCACTACGGCCAAGGCAAGTTCGTGGCGAAACCCAAACCCACGTACGGCAAGGCGTACCCGCTGTATGTCTACCAGGGTACGGCGATACGTAAAGACTCGGATGAGGCGAAGGCGCAGGTGGCTGCTGGATATGGTGAGAATACTTAAATAGGAGACACTTATAGTCGGGACATTTTAATAGGCCACATTTGACAGTTCATCAAAATTGTACCTGGTAACCTTATAGCGACGTACATACAAAATAAATATCTTCGTTTTGTTATAACTGCACAATTGATTAACTTTTTTCAATGACGATTACATATTTATTGTAAATATGACCGATACGAATTATTTAACGATTTGCTTTTACTGATAAACAATTCTAAACGTAATAAACAAATTCTGATCTTAATAATTGCACGTCGTTACAATGTTACATCAGCTGACCTTTTTTCTTTTTAAACTCTAGGGTAGTTACCCTAAAAATCGAAAGCGAATAAATAGTATCGATGCATTGATCACTTGTAATGAAATATCCCCATAAATTAATAACCACGTTGTGAAAAGTAACACATATTTATGTGAAATGAATAATGATAATACTACATTTAACAGTTTTTATAATTCAAGCGAATAAATGCATTTTTTTTGTAAATTATGTACTTGTCTTATTTTGCTCCTTAAATTTACAAAAGAAAAAGTAAAAATGATACAGGAGTTTGTTTCAAACGTATAAAATTCAAATATTTTATTTCAAGTCCGTATCGATTTATTCGTTTTGGTCAATGTTTTTACGCAGCTCACCTCACTATGGAGATTAATCTGACAGATGTCAAATGTGGCCTATTAAAATGCCCCGACTGTAAGTCACGCTATATCATATGAATCAGCCTTTTCAAGCTTAAACCGCTGAACCGATTTGAGAGACGGGAAAGGACATAATATAGGATAATTTTTGGTGAGAGAAAATATACGCTCGATAAACATTAAATTACTGCGCAACAAAGTTGCGGTCTATAATATGTATATCGTCATTCTAAATATGACAGCTCGTACATATAACATTGACTACATTTTGCCCGTAACTAATCTAGGTATGGTGAGCTTTGACGATGCTGGACCGAAGCGGGTTAAAGTGAAGAAGTCAGCAGCTGAAGAGGAGGAGGAGGAAGAACCTGAGGCTGAACAGCCGGCTGCTGAAGAAGCTAAGCCTGAAGGTACATCTCAAAATCTTATACTTTAAACGAGATTGTATTGTAAGCGGGAGCGGAAGTAGAAGCTACAGCATAGAAGCAGGAGTGGAAGTGGCAGTGGGAGCGGAAGTTAAAGGGGAAGAAATGGAAGCAAAAACGAAAGTAGGGGCGAATGTATTGAAATTTAGTAATTTCAAATTTCTATTCCTAAGGGAGTTCTTTAGGGATCTATGTTTATATATGTAATATCTAATATATAAAATTCTCGTGTCACGGTGTGCGTGGTTGAACTCCTCTGAAACGGCTCTAGCTGCGGCGGCTAGGGTGGAGAATCGGACAACATCTACTTTTTATATTGATAAGTGTATTTGTTAAATAAATAACAGTAATTATTACAACTCGAGATTGACGGCGACCATTGTTTGTGCGACGGGATAGCGATGGACGTTGCCATGGTGCCATACTTATTTGTTCACTTCAGTAAAATAATATGGGCGAAATACTTTATATGGCAAAACAACTTTTGCCGGGACAGCTAGTATTATATTTGATGAATCATTTCACGCGACAGAAGTTACAGGCAGTTCAATTAGTATTTCCTGTATGTAATATTTATCATGTGTATATAGAGGATGTTCGCGATGAAGAAGAGGAACCAGTTCCAGAAGCGAAGGAGGAACCAGAAGCAGCGGCAGACGAGGAGAAGGAAGTTACTGATGAAAACGCTGAGGAGGCAGTACCTGAAGAGAGTAAGCATCCTCATTAACATTATAAATACCAAAGTGTGAATTTGATTCTCTATTTATTATCTCTTCAAGCTTAAACGGCTTTTGTTTCGAAAAAGTGTGCGATTAACTTTGGAGAAATATTTGGCGCAACGGAGTTGCTGGCAACATCTAGTTAGCATTTAAAAGAGCATTATATAATATAATATTATAACTTATGTTGTAACTTAATTCATAATTGTAACATAATATTATGTTATAACTTTATTAAGAAAAAATAAGTTAAAAATACTTAATACATTCTTTGTAACAGAAGAAGAAGAATTGCCCGACGTTGACGAAGAGAACATAGTGATAAAACCAAGACTTAAGAAATTGGCGAATCAATTTAACTTTTGTGAGCGAGCTGCTCTCACATACAACAATCCTTCCAGGGTAAATTATATTTTATTTATCTTTGTATAAGTAAACAAAAACTTATAAGTATACTTCCCCAACTGATAAAAGAAATTTCATAGATAATAAAATGTTTCGTCCTTGTCTTATATGTCAGAAAGAGGCTTGACAGAAAACCTACAGAAAACACTATGAACCACTATGAACACTCCTTACGAACCTCAATATTATAACTGAATTGTTTTTAAACCACTGAAACGAAATAAGTCAAAAGTAAAGTACGAGAAAGATTATGTAGTGTTTTCAAGAATGTAAATTATTATTTAATTTATTTAGGGCCTGTTTCACTACTTCTGTCTCCTGATACAGTGCCGGATAGGCTATCCACAACTTATTTGACAGATTCTCCATACTCTATCTATCAAATTAAGTGGTGGATAGTCTACCCGGCACTTATCAGGAAGTGGTAAAACAGCCCTTATTGTTTTTAGTCTGTTGACACTCAAACTGCACCACCACCAAGAGCCAACTATGGGGCCACGGCGCTACAGTGCATCATCTACGACTACTATCAGGAGGACTTCGCCAAGAAACAGAAGGAAAAAGAAGAGGAGAAACCGAAACGAGTAAGACTTCTTGGATTAACTATTTATTCTGTTGCATAAAACAATTTCATTGAAATAGAGATTTTAGCTCCTCTTAAACCCTGACGAAAAACGGATGGTGTCATAAGTTTGTGGCGTTTGTTTACATGATTGATAAACGTTCTTAGCAATTTAGTTTTTCACTAATATCAGCCCGCTTAGTCCTGATATTTTTTCTATTTAATGAAAAGCTAGTTCATGTGAGTTAGGTTGTGTTTGTATAACGAGTTCTTTTTAAATTTATAAATTTAATTTTGTAAAAAAATTAAAAAATATATTCATAAAAACCTCTTGTTATTTTTATTATTTTCTAATATTAACCCAAACTATGACAGCTTCGCAAGAAGACAACAAAGCACAAGAAGTCTGAGCAGGAGATACACGACGAGCAACTGGCTCAAAGAATCCGCGAGGCGTGGACCGTTCTAGAACGACTCGTCAACCAGAACATATACGACGATATAGGTAATTGGCTTGACCAAATTATGAATTGGATGCTAATACTATTTCCTAAATACTTGAAACGAATATGGTACGAGATTGCAACCTAATATCATCTTTGCAGATATCTAATGTTCTCAGTCTCTTATCACTCATTACCATAGAATTATTGTTTACAAAAGATAATAATTCTGTGGTGAACTCCGTTCCGACTCATGTGAAACGAAGTATCTTAAGCGTAACTCTTAATAAATATTCTTTAATTTCTTTTTGAATTTTTTCATTGTCCAGTAACATGATAATTCATCGATATTTATTTTATTATTTACACCATCTTTTCTGTCACCTGCATTATTATTATCATCATTACCTTTGCTTCTTTTTTGGTTCCTCGTCAGTAATATTATCTTTATCATCACCATAATTTACCTGAAGACTACCTAAATCATTTTCATCGTGCATATCTTTATCATCCTATCCTCCTGTATCCAGCTCAAGACTACCGCTACTGGGACGATCCGTCTGACGAGTTCCGCGACGGTATGGGTTCGCTGCTACCACTATGGCGGTTTCAGTTCGAGCCGATGCGCAGCCATGCCGTGTGCGACGTGCAATGGAACCCGCACTATCAGGATTTGTTTGCGGTGGCTTATGGCTCATGTGAGTAGACAAAATATGATCAGAGCTCCAAAATCTTTATTCCTGTGCTTAAAGATTCTGCTTTTTTGTAAATTCCTTTCGTATTGAATTTAAAAGCTTACCCCGTGGCTAAAACGACGGATGAAAGTTTTTATTGGTTGATGGGCTGGGCTGCCCATAATTCAAGAGTGAAGACCAAGACGTGCAGCTTATCAAATAATTAGATGTTAAAGACTTCTTGAGCTTAGAATGAATAGCATGTCGCAACTCGCAAATGTGAATTCTGCGAGCTGTTAATTACTTATACTTGCGTCTCTAAATACATTCATATGTCTGTCACATGACACATCCTATGGATCATGTGACCACTGTTGAACCCAAAACATACACAAAAGTGGTCGTAGAAATGTCTCGGAGAAATTACCCTTACTCGTATGTTCCAGTGGACTTCACGCAGCAACAGAAGCAGGGCTGCCTGTGCCTGTACAGCATCAAGAACCCCGCCTACCCCGAGTACTCCGTCCTCACAGACTCGCCCGTCATCTGCCTGGATGTGTATAAGGAGACGCCTTATTTGATTTGCGTTGGTAAGAGTTTTGTAATAGTTCGTTGTATGATGGTCCCTAGAAATGTTATTTAGTGATATTATATTCTTTAATTCAACATCAATTTCGTTGATGTTGGGAACATTTAAAAAAATTGAAATAAGATTAGAGGCATCATTTTACTTTTTAACTTGGTTCGTTGTCGCTAATTTAAAACAGAATTTCCTGTTACATAAATCACCCATACCACCACAGACACTACTGTTAAAGTTCTCTGATGTGTTAACCCCGCTTCTTACCAATTCAGTATTGGAAACCAAATGATTTAACAATGCACCTTAAGCTTCGCTACAATCCTGTGGTCACATCTGTAACGGTAATCATGCATCCTAATAACGCCTGATCATGATGAAATATTTTTACAACCTTTTTTGTTTTCTCTAAGGCTGCTACGATGGAAATGTATTGGTCTATAATGCCCAACTGACGCTTGAGGCTTCCTACCAGTACAAGTCTGATTCTGTGAGAGACAAACACAGCAGCGTTGTTTGGGAGGTAAGTACAGATTAATTATTTTAAGTAAATAAACTGGTTTGACTATGTTAGGAAAATTACCAAGGAATTACAAGTGATCTTGAAACAAAAAAGACGTTACAAGTCTTACAACATAAACGCATTGGTAAGTCTAAAATATAAAAACATCTTTCTAAAAAAAAAAGACTTGTATTAAACTTTTGCTAGTATATACCGTAACACTGTCGGTTAATAGAAAAATTGGCAAGATCACAATCTGCAAGAGTTGGCTTTCACCTCCTATTACAATTCTTGCAGTACCTACCTCTTGTTTTTTATCCAAAGCAATGCTCCTCCATATAGATTCGC
Organism: Lysandra bellargus; assembly: GCA_905333045.1. Lineage (NCBI taxonomy): Eukaryota > Metazoa > Arthropoda > Insecta > Lepidoptera > Lycaenidae > Lysandra > Lysandra bellargus. The sequence continues at coordinate 5,942,075 of HG995356.1, forward strand.
TGGGGTGCTCGTCTCATCGACGGCGAGGCGTCTTTCTTCTCGATATCCAGTGATGGCCGCGTAGTCCAATGGGCAGTATTACCAGGAGAGCTGCAGGCCACTACTGTGATTGCGCTCGCTCCACCTACACAACCACCGCCTGGACCTGATGGGACTCTGCTAAATATTAATAGTGAGTATTGAGTTCTTCGAAGGAGGTGAGATTGCTAGGTGGCGTCCGTTGAAACCAGGCAAATATGAAATATGCATGAGAATTTTGCAGTGCACAAAAACACTGGAAATGAAAACTGAAACGACTGGCAAAAGATTAGGCCCAGGAGTCAGGACCGACTTTTATCGATCCGACGCATATCATATTTTCTTTTTTGTCAGGCAATCAGCCAGCATTTTTTAAAATCATCATTGTCATCACCAGCCTGTCGCTATGAACATAGGCGATCGATCGACCGATCTTGGGCAGCCCTCGTTTATCTCCCGCCCGCCACTTTTTTCAAAGCACCTGCTAATCGAGTCGTAAAGCATCCTTCTACGTTTTCCTAATTGTTATGACATCAGCATTTTTCGTTGTTTTTGAGAATTATTCGGATTTTTCCAACTCCACCCAGGTTGCGGCAGCTGCCTCTGCTTCCACCCGGAGAAAGCCGACATCTTTATGGTAGGCACGGAAGACGGTATGATCCACACCTGCTCACTCAAGTACAACCGCAACTACGTGCGCTCCGTTCAAGCCCACCATATGCCTGTCTACCGCATCAGCTACAACCACTACAATAATACCATCTACGCGTCTTGTGCTGGAGACTGGAGGGTCAAGATTTGGGAGGATGGGAGAGAGTGAGTATTTTGCTAAAGTTTGTCCAAGTCCACCATATTATGCCGGTCTACCGCATCAGCTACAACCACTATACAGTAAGACCTACCATCTACGCGTCTTGTACTGGGGACTGTAGGGCCAAGATATAGGAAGATGGAATGGAGTGAGTATTTTGCTGAACACTCTGAAATTTCGTTAATAATTCCGTCTAAGTTCAGTTACCACATGCCGGTCTACCGCATCAGCTACAACCACTTCAAGATTTGGGAGGATGGAAGGGAGTGAGATGGAAGTGAGAAAGTGTTACCTATTAGTTGTAGTCATCTGCCGATTAAAATATGTTTTGCTGATTAAAACCCCGTATTACCCCGAAGGTTGGGAAGTAGTGAGTCTTGGCCACTAGACGATCAACTGTATTGTGCAATATCACGCTTGAATTTTATTGAACAGTTTATTCGGCAATTAGATTGAAGGCGCGCGATGTTCAATATCAACCCTAGTCGGTCAATAATCTGAGCCTGTAGCTAAGACGGTTTCTTTATCGCTTCTTTATAGAATCGCCGATTAAATTGTATGGAATTGAAATTAGACGAGTCGAACTTCAACTTCATATTAAAGAACGCTTAAGGCTGCTCTTTCGAAAAAAGCGTGCAGATGAAACAACTTTTCATCGGCATTAACAGAGAAATTATATCTGAAAAAAATAATTAGTAATCTACATGATATGATACGTAATTTGGTTTTGCCATATTTTTTCTATCGGTATTACATAATAAAGAAATAAAAAACCAAATCACCTCCAAATCGTTGAATGAAACTACTTTACTCCTTCATTATTTATCAAAAGAATATATAAAAAATATCTACTGCTTTGGAATACATAAGTTAATAATTTGTTTTTTTTTTTACTTTTTTGAAATATGTATTATATTATGCCTTAAAAAGGTTTTTTCTCCTATTTCGCCCTATCATGGACGCGCCGAGCGTCGTAACTGCCACCGTACAAGGCGCGCTGTTATGAATGTTATTTTAATGTCATTTACGTCGACATTCGCACTGACAGACAATCGACCTGCTAATTTAGGGAGAGAGGGCCCTTAAGTCAATTCCATGCATTTTGATTGGACATTGGTGATTCATAAAGAAGCGATAAAGAAAAGGTCTTGGCTAAAGGTCCTGGCCATTTAGCCGAAACTTTTTCGTTTTCGCTTCGTTATAGAATCGCCGATCAATTTAGATGGAATTGACTTATGACGAGTCGAACGTTAACGTCATATTAACGAACGCTTATGTCAATTCCATGCATCTTCATCGGCGATTCTATAACGAAGCGAAAACGAAAACATTTTGGCACACCCCCCGGTCTAGGTACTGACCGTACTCTGGCGAAAATGTGTTTTATTTCTGTCAAGTCCAGACTCCAGCGTAAGTATGTCAATATCAATGTTTGTCTAACCGCCCATGTGATTTTTGAGGCATTGCAAAATTTTGTTATTTAATTTAGGACCAAAAAAATTTACTTACAAGAAATCTGCTTAAGCTTTATCTTAGATTTATTTAACTTTAATTAGAATATCTTAATTCTCTGTATTTGGTAAAGAACTAACATTTTAAGATGGCTTGCCATAGGTAACGGGAGTCGGGAAGGCGTTATATTATATGTCGCAGTCATCTGGTTCAATCTGCGATTCGATTGAATGACTAGCGTATTCATTGAATGACTCGGCCGAACGTCGATTGAACGATCGTCCCTCAACGTTCAACTAGTTAGCGATTTGTAACATAGCGTTTTGAAGATAGCGGACATGAAATCAGTCAGGTAATTGAACGTATTTTATTTTCTTCCTACTGCGGCCGCGCTACTAGTCACTAAAACAAATATGGCGTCAAACAGCTCGCACAGCTGATAGCACTGTGTTGATATTTTATCGATTACATTTACATTAAAGTGTTTTATTTGCTAATAAAATAATATGAAAGCGTGGATTTACCTATAACTACCCCGTCAATGGCTACTTGAAAAAATTATTATTTTTAACAAAAAATTAAAACCGACTTCCAAGGTAAAAACAATAATAACATTAATATGGACTAAAAAGTATTAAATAATTTTTCCTATCTAATAGTGCTTTTTTCCGAATTCGGCTAAACCTCAACTATTTCTGTACTCAATCTTCATTATTTTGAAGTCCGTACCAGATAGCTGAATCTTCAGTTCTCTGACAGAATATTTGAAAATTTTGGAACTGGCACCGACTTCAAAATTATGAAGATTGAGTACAGAAATAGTTGAGGCTTAGCCGAATTCGGAAAAAGGCACTATTAGATAGGAAAAAATATTTAATAAGTACTTTTTAGTTCATATTAATGTTATTATTGTTTTTACCTTGGAAGTCGGTTTTAATTTTTTGTTAAAAATAATAATTTCACTCTTTTTAGTTACCTAGTAAGTAAACCATCGCGTATATTTTACGTATCTTATTACAATTTGTTAAGAGTCACAACTCACACTCACAAAGTTTATGTATTACCATTTACCAGTGAAGTGAACATGTGCTAGGTAATTTAACAATTTTAATGCTTCAAGCCCCAAGCGGTCACCGGCGCGACGACTGCGATAACAACGCACGCGAAGCACGGCGCCGACCGCCGTGTATAAACAGCCATTTCATTTAACAGCATAATTGATGTTGTTATACCGTACATAATTATTATTAATGTATCCATACCTATGCCTGGTACTATTATATTATCTATTCTGTGCCATGAGACATTGGTGACCTTAACACGACGTGGTAATGATGATGATGATGACAATGATGATGATGATGAATATGAATTGCATAGTAGCATATGCTTTCTGTTCTTATAACAACGCCGAAACTCCCAAACGTGTATCTATAAGGAGTCAGGAGTTCTCTCAGCATCTTCGAGGTACGATGGGATTGACATCGTCTTTTTGTACAAAAATCCCTTTAACATAAATAAAGATTTAAAAAAAAAAAAAGCATCTTCGAAACCATGGTAAACCTTGACCCAATATTTGACTTTTTGGTAGCATATTCTTAGTACACTTCACATAATATCAAAATCACCATATGTTTCCATATAAATTTCGAGGAGTTCCCTCGATTACTCATGGATCCCATCATCAGGGCACCACTTTTGTGAACATGGTACCAAATTGGAGTGAAACCTAATACAACAAAACAAAATTTTCGAAAATCAGTTCACAAACGGCGGCGTAATCGTTGAACATACAAAAAAAAACACAGCCGAACATATTATGACCTCCTCGTTTTTTCGAAGAGTTGTCCTTTAGTCATTCAATTGAATGGTGTCATTCAATGAATGCGCTAGTCATTCAATCGAATCGCAGATTAAACCAGATGACTGCGACATAATATAATATACACATTGCCCAATTTCGCCAGGCGATCCTAAGATTTTGAACGGCCTAATACCTATTTATCTCGTAGCGAACCACTGTTCATGTTCGAGTTGGGTTCCCCGGTGGGCGACGTGAAGTGGGCGCCATACTCCAGCACCGTCTTCGCCGCTTGTACCTCCGATGGCAAGGTTAGTTAACCGACAAAAGAAAAAGGATGATGGTTTTGGAAGGCTGTGTGTGCTTATTGTATATGGAATAGAAGATTTGATGCTTTAATTTTTTATTATGAATGCGAAAGTGCGTTTGTTGGTCTGACTGACTGATAATCGTCTGTCTGTCCATTACCAGTCACTCTTATACTGCCGAACTGATTTTGATGCAATTTAGTAGGAACATACCTACTTAAGGCCCGTATTTTTGGTCAGTACTCAAGATGCATATCGGTCTCAAGACACGGTTCAGGCTCTGTGATTGGTTAGCTGTCAAAATTTGGACCAATCACAGAGCCGAGCCGCGTCTTGAGACCGGGTCGCATCTTAAGTACTGTCCCAAAAAATTAAAAGGATAGAGACCCGAAAAATGTTGGTTCTATAATATAATCGATTTCCGCATGATAAAGGAATTTTGCGCTCTTTGAGTTTTCTTTTTATGTATTCTAATCGCACAACACAAAAGTCACGACTCGAGAATCAAGGCCCATAAAATACGTTCAAAATAAAGCAAATCATAAATTGCCTGTTTATGCGTAGATATGCAAATGCAACTATTACAACTTTCCCTTTAAAGTAATTACATAAAAAGCACAAAGTTAGCTAATGAGTGAGCCGCACGAATGTCGTGACAAATTATTCTTTATAAATATCATTCAGAGTTATTCTACCCTGATGTAATCCATATGATAACCATTTAAGGTTCACTTTTATTCATTGAATGTTCGTCTGATAGAAAATTCATTAGTCATCAAAATATTGATTTCGACTTACGTTTCTCGTTAGATTGAACTCTACGTTACGTTTGTACGCATACGAGGGCGGCACTGAAAATTTCGGGAATCAAGGAGGTGACACAACAGTACTATTTAAAAATATGTTTATTGCTTTTCGAAGTATTCTCCGCGAAATTTGACACATTTTTCCATACGATGGAACCAATCATTGAAGCAACCATTCCATTCGGAAGTTGGGGTCTCCAAAATGGCCGTTTTGTAGGCATCCACAGCTTCTTCAGGTGATGAAAATCTCTGACCACGCAATTTATTATTTATTTTAGGGAAAGTATAGAAATCATTAGGGCTTAAGTCGGGGCTGTACGGCGGATGGTCTAATAATTCTATGTTTTCTTGCTCTAAAAACTCTTTTGTTCTGTGCGTGGTGTGAGAATTCGCATTGTCGTGATGGAGGATGATGCGGCGGTTGCAGTTCTCTTTACGGAGTTCAGAAACGACCTGTGGCAAACAAATGCTAGCATACCATTCTGCATTAACCGTTCTTTGTCTCTCAAGAGAAATAGTCGCAATATGGCCGGTTTTGGAGACAAACGTGGCCACCATTTTTTTGCAACACTCCGTGAACGAACAATTTTTGTTGGCTTTTACTCATTTCCGAACACCCAAACTCGTGACTGGTTTTTAGTTTCGGGTTCGTACGCATATATCCAGGATTTGTCACCTGATACGATGTTGTATACAGCATTTGAGGATCCTGCGTTTCCACGCAGAACTCTCTTTCGAGAGTTCTGACGCACCAAGTAACGCGAGCCGCTTTTTGCTCTTCACAGAGCAAATGCGGTATCCATCGGGAAAACAACTTTTTTAAACCTTATTGTTCATGCAATATTATTTGTATTTGACTCATGCCAATGTCTAAAGTTGCCTGAATTTCGCGGTATGTCACATGTCGATCTTCCTCAACCAGCTTACGCACAGCATCAACGTTTTCTTGGGTGACTGCAGTTTTTGGACGACCTTGACGGGGATCATAACTGAGCCTGACACGTCCACGTTTAAATTCAGTAAACCAGCGATAAATTGTGGTTTTGGATGGGGCTTCATCACCAAATGCAGAAATCATCCGATCAACACACTGTTTTTGTGTTAAACCACTTCGAAAGTCATAATAAACTATCGCTCTAGAATTTTCTCGAGTCAATTCCATTTTCTCAACGACTAAACATTTGACAAGACCTTGTGACAAGACCGAGAATCTTTTTTTAAATAAATAAATGGTATTCGATTTTTAAAACCAAGGAGTTTTCAATTAAAAAGATTTTAATATGACAGGAATAGTGGAAGTATTCCATTCCCGATATTTTTAGTGCAGCCTATGTACCAAGCGTCACTTAACATATTAAGGCCGGTAAAAATAGTCAGTACTCAAGATGCATCTCGGTCTCAACTCTCAAGACGCGGTTCGGCTCTATGATTGGTCCAAATTTTGACAGCCAACCAATCACAGAGCCTGAACCGTGTCTTGAGACCATGAGATATCTTGAGTACTGACTATTTATACCGGCCTAAGTATAATAGCGATATAGAGATCAACTACGATAACATGGCGCGCCCCTCCAAATGACTGTTTCAATGTGTGTAGTCACATCCTTATGAAAGAGTTTGTATGTAGTAAGTATTCAACCAATCACAGTACACGTAATATTTCACTTAATGTCACTAGTTATTAGCAAGATTTGTTGGTCAACTAATCATAACTAGCCTACCGCGCACAGACAACGCACTTCAAACGTTTTGAATTTTGGAGGGGCGCGCCATGTTATCGTAGTTGATCTCTACATTATTCCAATCCAGCACTGATTTGCTACTGGAATAATGTAAACGAGTACCTACTGACTGCACTAGAATCGGCTGAATGGAATACCAGTGAGTGCCCGTTATATTCTAATAGTATTCCAGCGCAAAATTGAATTAGTGGAATAATGTAAACTGGCTATGGCTATTTTTTTATATGAAATAAGGGTGCAAACGAGCAAACGGGTCACCTGATGGAAAGCAACATCCGTCGCCCATGGACACTCGCAGCATCAGAAGAGCTGCAGGTGCGTTGCCGGCCTTTTAGGAGGGAATAGGGTAATAGGGGAGGGTAGGGATGGGAAGGGAAGGGAATAGGGGAGGGTAGGGGAGGGAATAGGGTAGGTGATTGGGCCTCCGGTAAACTCACTCACACACAGCGCAAGCGCTGTTTTACGCCGGTTTTCTCTGAGAACGTGGTATTTCTCCTTTCGAGCCGGCCCAAGCATGGCTCTCTTATGTGAGAATGTAAGTTGGCTGAAGGCTCTGCTGTACATTTATTATAATCGATTAGTTTCATGTTCCTTTAGAAATATAATAGCAATACCCAAAAATGCCTGTCTGTCCGATGCTATTTAATATTTTTACAAATATAGGTACTTCAAGTCTTTATTAACGTTTTTCCAGGTGTACGTGTTTGATCTGAATGTTAATAAATACAGACCCATATGCGAACGTTTTTCCAGGTGTACGTGTTTGATCTGAATGTTAATAAATACAGACCCATATGCGTACAAGCCGTGGTGTCCAAGAAGACCAAGAAACTCACCAGAATTGACTTCAACCCCAAACTGCCTGTTATAGTGTGTGGGGATACCAAGTAAGAACCTAAAACCTATAATGTACGGTTCATGAGAGTTTTTCTGCTAGAACTAAAAATCAAGATGTGGTTAAATCTAATAAAGTAATAAACATTATTTAAAAAGTTTTAGGCATATCATATTATGGAGTTTTCAGTTTTCTATAGTAACGTTTCCGTAATACAAGATCTAGGACTAGCTGCAGCTGAACCAGAGTAACGTAGTTATAAGCGTCTTTCTATCAAAGAAGCCCCTAAAAATGCCACAGATATAGATTTTAGAGCACATAATAAAAGGACGATAGTTTCGTTAACTCTCTCATCGCCTCCATAGCTCAGGGGTTAGAGCACTGGTCTTGTAAACCAGGGGTCGAGAGTTCAAATCTCTCTGGGGGCATCAAAAGTGAATATCTTTTTGCTTTTTTTATCTATTTTAAATAACTTTTTTACAGGGGAACATGTCACGTGGTTAAATTATCACCGAATTTGAGAGTTATGTGCAAGCCTCCGAAGAAGGCGCAAGGAATTGACCAAAGAACTTTGCAGGTATTATTATTCGCCCTTTTGTATCTAATATTACAGTATTTTTTAAGCGATTTTACATACATAATATTACAATGTTGACAATATTTTAACCTTCTGTGTTTCTTGAATCATTCTATTTTTAGCTGTTTCTGATACATAATATCATATCTGAATTGATAAAGATCTAGTGAAGTGAAACGAATGTAGTATTTTCTATTTAAATTTCTAATACATTTTCTAATGTATTAGAAATTTAAATAGAAAATACTATAAGAATTTCTATTCTTTACTATTTTTAGCAAAATATGATTTACATTCATTTTTTTTCTGTTTTCAGATTATGAAATTAGACAAACTATTAAGTTTGGTTCGAGACCCGCCTTTCCAAACGGGAGTTGTGGAAGAAAAATTTGAGGACGATTAGACGATTAAATGGTGTTATACTTTTTAATGTTACAATAATTATAATATTTAAAAATAAATGCAGTAAAAGCTACTTGAATTGGCCAATAGATGGCACCACTGTCGTCAAGTTAAATCAGTTGAACCACCAATCTAGGAATACAGTCAACAGAGTTGAATACTTTACAACCTACATTCTAGAACATTATTTGACGTTATAATACGGAAGGAACTTTTTAATTGTTTTGTAATTATAAGTTCTAGTAGATTAATTGCATTGTCAAAACTTAAAATAAAACACTAAACTTCAATGTTGTTTTAATTAATTTATTGCTATTTACACATAATAAACTTCGAAATGGGCATAATGGTATACCTCAGTATTTGTTTCATAAGAACAATAGCTATAAACTAAAATAACTTATATCCTACAAATGCAAATCAATACATATTCTTTTATCATAATATTATTTATATAATAATTCATAACCAAATCCGAAACTACATTAATTTATAAATATTTTTCTCATTTCGCTGGCCCCGGGCAACAAAGCGGTAAACGCCGGTTACGCCCTTTTTAATGTTATTTGATTTTTGGCTTCTCTGAGTATTAGTCTATCACCCCTATTTATTTCATATTTTTAAAATAACATTTTGGGTATAATAAATGACAAAAGCTTTATTGAATGGAAAATTCTCTTAGGACTAAAACTGTATTCTTGCATTACTCTATGAAACATAACTAAAAAACCCGGTGAAGATACGATATAGCTAAGCTTTCGCTGTAAGATTCCCAGAAGAAGTGACTAATCGGCTGGCACGCTCGAAATCTAAAGCGAATAAGTGTATTTAATTAAAAAGATAAAACCAACTTCAAAATTGTACGTAATTGAGAATTAAAACTCCCTATCTCCAAAACTACTGAACCGATTTTGATGAAACTTGCACTATTCCCTAAGTTGAACAATGCCTATTACAACAAAAAAAGAATTACTGAAATCGGTGTGGTAGTTCCAGAGATATGCGAACACAAACATAAAAACATACATACATACTTACATAGATACATATATACACTTTAAAAATTTTACACATTTGTTCAGACACTGATATAGACTAACATATACGAAAACTGGGCAGTTCTGGAAATATTACATACATACGCGTCGAATTGATAACCTCCTTTTTTTGAAGTCGGTTAAAAATACGTCGTGTTATGTTCCTACAGCCGTAAATCTCAAGCGGTTTGGTGATTTTATAAAGTCAATAAATAATGTTACAATTGAAACAATATCGCTTATTAGTTGTATTATACATTTTTTCAATTATTTCAACAAATTTTTACACAATTAAAATTATTTTGATATGGTTAAATAGGTAAAAAATTTAACTTTCATATGACACTTCAAACTTTTGTTTTGGACCACTGCACTATATACAAATTAGCTTATTTTGTCTCTTCTGAACAAATCGATTTTTGATATTACGCCTTTATTGCCCGGGGCCAGCGATATTTTAAGGTCTGTTTCACAGTCCTCTAGTAAAAAAATATTATTTAGGTTTATTTAGATTGGTACTACTAATATATATTCTGTGATTTAGATGGTATATCGCTTCTGTCAAAATATATTTTACTAGATCGGTGAACTTTGTATCACTTCTCTCCCAATATACTTAAACCTTTCCTAGGCTTTTACGAATATTTCAAGATCAAATTATAGCCATTCTTAAGTTTTACCGAGACTGACAAAATTTGAAGATCGACAAAGGCCGAACTTGCAAATTATATTCTGTAAGTTTACTTATAGAACTGTGAAACAAAGCTTTCAGTTAACTTTTAACAATTATGTACCAATTCTTTACAATCTATAAACTTTTATAAACAAAACAAATACCATTTTAATGGTCCTTATTCTAAATTATCTTATTGACTAGATATAATAGAGATCAAAATTCAAAACATTATGACATCAGTATCAGCTATCAATATTACAATAAGGGATAAGTTTCTATAGCAGTGAGATTCTTTAGCGATTAGCACGTATTCTTTTTCTTATATTAAGTATGTATTTAGAAATTGAGTGCCTACTCAACGTACGTTTCGAAGCTTCTGGACTGATTCTGATGAAATTTGGCAAAGATATAGAATATACCATGGTATGGAACATTAGCTATGTTTTGTCCCATCAAAATGAATGATTCCTACGGGACAAAAAGCATTACTTATTTTGCCTTTGACGCGTGTTTACGTATAGAATTTTAATTATTAGCATAAATTACTACTCAAGTACTGTGTAAAAATATAAAGTATACGTCTTTATACCTACTTAATTATATACAAAAAGGTACTAAATACAATAAGCTGTATGTTTTGTATTATTAAGTTTTTTAATATTGTCAAAATGCATGTTAAAGTTATAAAACCAAATTGTATCAGGGAAATACATAACATACAGGTACTTGTCAGTTTCGTACAACCATAAAGCCGCCATTCCACCGCGGCGCACGCTGTGCGCGGCCACGCGGCGCACGTTTTTATCACTTTGACTATATCAATTCGTGCGTAGCGTGTCCGTGGGTTGCAGTGGACGCAGTCACATATATTTTCTTGCAAAGCGAAGCTTGACGCACGTGCGTAGTCTCTCAGTGCGCTGCGGTGGACTGGCGGCTTAATAAGATATTGCCATGTTTTCTTTCTTAGCCGGTCCCTAGACGATCAATTGTATTGTGCAATATCACGCTTCAATTTTATTGAACAGTTTATTTGAAAATTAGATTGAAGGCGCGCGATGTTCAATACCAACCCTAGACGGTCAATAATATTACGCAATTATACGTGATATTGCGCAATAAAATTACTTGTCTAGTCTTAGACTGTAGCAACTCTCTCTTTTTAAATTTTGAACGAAGAACAAGTCGTTCAAAATTTAAAATATTATCTTTTTATAATGCTAAAGTAAACTGACAAACTTATAAGAATTTACAACCATAGTGATATAAAAACTTGCATACTTTGCTCCAAGTCACAAAACTTAAACATCATTATCACAATCATAAAAACTAAAAAGCGTAGACTAAACTAAAACTAAACGTAGACTAGTACAGCAGCTTTGGACCGATCTTTTCAGATCTCTCGACGGCGTTTGGTCCAAGTTTGTGGTCTAGGAATGCGCGCGCGTCGTTAGGAGCCGGCGCCTGGTGGCCAGCAAATTGTATCTGAAAAATAACAAGTTTGTTCGGTAAAATATGCAATAATATTAATTAAAATACGTATAAGTAATAACGTCATGAATTGAAAATGCTTTACAAAATGTACTTCTCTTTAATCTAAGCCTTTAGGGCCCTATATCGAAAGTAATTTTACCGCAAGGACAATTTTACTTAATTTGTATGACTATAAAGTCGCGAATACGCTGCGACCAGAAGCTATCGGCTCGCTCGGAAAACATGCGAAAAAACGTAATTATAATCATTTAAAAAATAACTAGGAGCATTTAAGCAAAATGCTTCTATACGATTTTGAGTTGCAAAGGTGTCTATCAATTAGACTAATTTCCTACAATACATCTATTTTCGTTTAAAAATAATCTTCAAATTTCGTATTTTTAAGAGGTCATTTCGAAAATTAAATGTATCGAAGCAAAATACATTAATGGTGTTTCTAGTTCTTCTCAAACCTAGATAATACACAGGACGAAACTACATCCTATGATAGTTTGTGTCGCGTAGTGCAGTTTGTCTTATACTGCTTATACGATTTCATACAAAGAGTATTTCATAAAAATTAAAATGTCCCCTCGCTCAGTTAGTGTAGTGTAGTTGCGCAAAATGCAGTATTTTACCTTTAAACTTTTAAGTTCAAGGTAGCACATTTCGTTAAAAAATTAATATTCTAGTAAAACATAAATACTTATTACTTACTCAATTTTGTAGCAGCAACAGAAAACTCGCAAGCAAAAAATTTTAATACGGTACAATTGTTACATTAGCAGACTAAGTTGGTCCCTTTAATGGTCTAAACACACCATGCCGAAATTCCGTGGCAGAAGTTCGACACGATTACGTCAGCAATGTCAAACGCATACAATATAATGCAGGCACTTCACATGGCTATTTGTATTTGCTATTGGCTATTTGTTGTATATTTTGCCAATATTATTGAACAAGCATTATTATATTTGCCTTTATTTAACAAGCAAATAAAGGCAAATACGACCTTCCACACATGGACATCAAATACCAAACTTTTAATACTTGATTTTGTTTACTTGCCTATTTGACTCCTTTGATGTGCGTCAAAAACCGACAAAGGTACGGATACGTGTATTTGGTATTGGTCATATTTGTCAAATAGGCAAATAAGGCCAATACTTGTCAAACATACCGTCTACACATGGTGATTGTTTGGCAAATACATCAAATACGCAAATACAAATAGCCATGCGTAGTGCCTCCATAACGCGACGGAATTTCGGCATGGTGTCATCGGTAATTTAAAATATTGCAGGCGGAATCATGCCGTACTTCCGCCGCGGAAATTCGGCATAGTGGGTTTAGATACTAACTCTTTAATGGTAAAAAATAAAACCTACCTGAGCTAGCGGGTGCAAATGCCTCTCATGGAACTCTCTCTGATGCGCCATGACCCAGTCAGCGGGCCACATTGTTCCATTCCTTGCCGCAAACGGCAGTATCAGCACATACACTCGGTTAGTAGCGGAGTAGGCGACTCTGTAGTAGTGTCCTTTAGTCGCTCGTTCCCATACGTAGCCGTCGTTGTCTGCTCCACCTCGTTGCAGCCATAGCACTCGTGATACGTCAGCGCTGTGGATCCCGATTTCTGCGTACTCGACGTAAGGAAGGAGGTCGCTACTGTAAAATAAATACATTAAATTGTAACAAGGCCACACTGCCGATTGGCGAAAAAGTTCTGCAAAGAGTTTTTGTCGTGAGTTGCCGCCCAGTCTCCTTGCCCTGACCTAATGCCACCTAATGTCCAGTGCGATAAGATTGTGAACAGATTTCATAAGAGCACATACCTTTTACTGGCTAACATTCTTGGCAAGCCAACTCTTAACCATGTCTTTAACGAAAACCAACTAATAATGACACAGTTTAGTCAATAATGTCTACAGCCTAGTCTCTGAAATAATTAAAGAGACAGCATAATATTATAATGCAGTCTATATCCAGGGTTTGTATATACATTTAGTTTGCTAGGGATAGACGGTTATTATTTCTTTAGTATTAGCACAGTATAACAATATGACATTTTCCTACAGTAGTGAAACGAATGTACTTGTAGACCTGGGGCCAGTGACAGATTTTCATGACCAAGTGCCTCCCAACCGAAACTTCGTAAAATGAATAAGGGCTTATACTATGAATACTAGCGACCGTCAGCTGCGAGCCTGCGACTCCGTTGGTGGGGTGGGCAGTGGCAGCCTCCCAAAGATGAAGAAAAAAAAATTTTTTTCAGCCATTTCCTCTCATTTGAAAATTTATCAGAGTATTGTTAAAATACTCTAGTAAACATTTAAAAAAATCAGCTAACTGTAAGTCAGTGGAAAAGTCGTCAGCTGATAAGTTTTAGTAGCTATAGATGCTGTTGCCTTACACCTTTCAAGGTACCAGCTGATAAGCTTTCCACTGAGATACAGCAAGCTGACATTAATTTTCATTCATAGTAGCATATAAACGATCACGGTTAATAGAGCTTAGAGGAAATCATTGAAAATATAATTATTATTTTTTCATGTTCAAGGAGCAAACTGACGTATAATCCACCGTATTATTGTCAGCTGACTATGTTTTTCTTTCAAAATACTACATAAACTATACTCTGATAAATTTTCAAATGAGAGAAAATGACTGAAATTTTTTTTCTTCATGGGCTGCCACTGCCCAGTAACGTGCCCAGGTCGCTAGAGTATTCATAATATAAGTCTCTTATGCATTGTACAAAGTTTCGCCCGGGAGGAAATCATTGACCAAAAATTTACCTGGCTCCCGGGCCATTACGCAGAGCAACGGAGGGGTACCCGCGGGGAAGCGGGCGGCGCGGGCCCGCGTATACAAACTCGCAGAGTTTGTATACCTACGCGCACAGGGATGACTTTGGCGCGTTGTCTACGAATTTTGTGTTGTAAAACGATAACTTATCTTATAAGCCAGGGGTTCCCAAACTGTGCGCCGCGGCACCCTGGTGCGCCGTGGAAAGGAAAGAAGGGCGCCGTGAGTCGATCCTCCATCATTATCCATAACCACAATTCACAAATATTATAAAATTAAATTATAATATTATGATTTATGAATTACTAGATGATGCCCGCAACTCCGTTGCGCCAAAACTCGTTTATCGTGCGGGAACCGTACATTTTTCCGGAATAAAAAATAGTCTCTGTGTCTGTCCTTTCCCGGGATTCAAAGTATCTGCATCCCAATTTTCATCAAATTCGGTTCAGCGGTTGGACGTGAAGAGGTAACAGACAGACAAACAGACAGACAGACAGACAGACAGACACACTTTCACGTTTATAATATTAGTAGGATACAAAGCAGGCAGATGATTAAATATTTGTTTATTATTATTTACTTGCCTAAACTAACTATAATCATTAAAGGTGTTTATAATTATAAATATGTATCTTTTGTAATAGCTAGGTAGAGAAGGGCTCCTTGACTAAATATTGACTTGTAAGTGCGCCGCAGGCTGAAAAAGATTGGGAACCCCTGTTATAAACAATGGGATAATATAATAAATGTTCAGTGTACGGATGTAAATCTAATTAAAAAAAAAAAAGGATCTAAATTTTCGTAAATATTGGCTCACAGTTCACACTAAACTTTTGTTGGCCTTGGCGGCATTTATTTGCATCTCTGTTTTATTGTTTACGTTGTAAGAAGTGTAACAAGGAGAGAAAAAATATGGAATAAATTAAAAACCTGTCAAATACCCTGTTTCATACTAATTAGTACCTACCTAGCTAGGTACACACAACAAGTGTAACACATTTTGACCTTAGGCCCGTTAGGGCCGCCCTTACCGCTCACGTAATAAGAGCGAGTTTTGAAGTGCTTCTGTTACACCTGACGTGTGGCCTACCGTATGGTCTACCATTTGTGTGATTAATTATTGTATATTTTATATATTCGAATGCATCTTCATTATTTTAATCCTTCGATCGTGAGTCGTAGATTCATGGAAATCTATTGTTATTCTATAATATATTGTGTCTCGCTCACCGGTGAGCTTATGCGGCTTGATGGGTTAATAATTTTTTTAAATAGAGAACTAAAATCGTCTAAAATAAAGTTTCACGTAAATGTCTGGCAACTTACGACATATTAATATGTAAATATAACATGCTGATTAAACAGATTAAATGATAACATTACAAGCACAATATTTTATTTATTTTATTTCCCGTTTCGTGGCAACCCTGGCATATCTGCTCGGTACCTACACCGGTGGCGGCATCGTGCGACATCAACGGCGTTTCGTTACTGTAGGGATATTGCTATACAGTATACTGTGGTATTAGTTTGTAATGGTCGATTTATACGAATGACTAACGGGTCGATTTTAGTCACCCGGCAAGTCACCAGTCGAATCGCCAGTCCAAGTCGAATCGCCACCCCATTTACATGGGTGACTAACGGGTCGATTTTAGTCACCCGGCAAGTCACCAGTCGAATCGCCAGTCCAAGTCGAATCGCCACCCCATTTACATGGGTGACTAACGGGTCGATTTTAGTCACCCGGCAAGTCACCAGTCGAATCGCCAGTCCAAGTCGAATCGCCACCCCATTTACATGGGTGACTAACGGGTCGATTTTAGTCACCCGGCAAGTCGACCGCTTGCGACTGAGCGTTTGCACAGTCGATTTTAGTCACCAGCCGCATGCGGCCATTGGCCGCACGACTTTGGGGCTTGCGGCTTTAGCCGTATGCGGCGTAGTCGAATTGCTATTTACACGGTCGATTTTGGCCGTGCGGCGTAAATCGTGCGTTTAGTCACCATTAGTTCTATGTATACCTGACTATAGCGCCCAGTAGCGACGTAGTCTCCAGCCAGCAGCGCGCGCCGGCCTGCGTCAACACATGCAACACGTGCGTCACGGAGCGTCGGATGTTGCGACGACAGCAGGGCGGTGTGTTCCGACCCGACAACACGTACGACGGTGTACCTTGTACAGGTGGGAAGCACCGCTGAAATATAACGCCAGAATATTTTTAGGGGATTGTAATATTATTATGCTCAGAGTTCTTTTATTTTAAATAGGATGTACCATCAAAGACATTGATTCTTTGATGGTACATCTGATCTGAGACTGTGATCGGTCAGATGGGTTTGACATAATGTGACCAAAATATCTGCCCACCATCTGCCTATGAATCAACTTCTCTGATAGTACATGGCAATAATATAAGACCTATTCACATAGATATTCAGTTTAACTTAAGATCTCCATGTCAACATAATTATATCTATGAGTAGAAAATATTATTCATGGTTTATAATAGACTAGCGACCCGCCCCGGCGTCGCACGGGTATAAAATATATAGCCACTGAAAAAATGATGAAAATCGATAGCCTATAATCCTCCACATGGTCTACTTCTTATCTGTATCTGTGCCAAATAACATAAAAATTGCTCCAGTAGTTGGCGAGATAAGCCCTTTCAAATAATTTCCCCCGATTTTTCCACATTGTCCTATAATTAGTCTCAGCGTGATCAAATATAGCCTATAGCCTTCCTTAATAAATAGGCTATCTAACACTGAAATAATTTTTCAAATTAGACCAGTAGTTCCTGAAATTAGTGCGTTCAAGTTAGCCTTTTTAAATAATTTTCCCCATTTTTTCCACATTTTCCTCTATTTCTTCGCTCCTATTAGTCTTAACGTGATAAAATATAGCCTATAGCCTTCCACGATAAATGGGCTAACTAACACTCAAAGAATCATCAAAATCCGTTGCGTAGTTTTAAAGATTAAAAGGAACAAAGGGACATGATGGAAAAAAGCGACTTTGTTTTATAATAATATGTATAGATAATAAAACTTTATTTTTATTCAGAAAATTAAACTAATTATTGTACCTGTGTTTCCTTTCTGCAGCCATACCACTGCATTCTTCCATCTTCTCTAACAACCGCTTTAACTCCTAGGTCCGTGTACAGTGAGAGTCGGTAATCTTTGTTACGTCTACTAGATTTCTGTTTTGATGCTGGAGTTTTTAGTACACTCCTGCCAGCACCAAATTTCCCTTCAATTATTTGTACCTATAACATAAAATTTACATGTTTCATTTAATCTGGAATTGATTTCAAACATTATTACTAAAAGCTTGTTATTATTTAACCTACCAAGCCCCATAAGAGCACCGGTGATCGCGACAACAATAAGAATAAGAATAAGAATGCTTATTTGCAAAAATATGGTCAATGACAATAAGATGGTACAATGTGAAATAGTGCTCATGTTTTGTCGGATACATCTCGACATGCAAATATTTTGAAAATAGAAGTAAAATTTAATTTTCTTAATATATAAATAGAATATGTACCTTAATTTTCTTTACAGTCAGTTGTAAATATAACGACTCTGGAAAAGGAAAGATGAATGGTTGAGGCAATGTTTGTAGGATAGAGTTTTTGACCATTAACACATGCTGGCCGTGGACAGCGTCACACAGTTTTCCTGAAGCATCTTTACGGTAAAGCAGCGTCCAATCGGCATAGTTCCAAGTCACATGTTGACATATCAGGTGGGCATTACCAGTGGCCATGGCTATCGCCTGTGCCGGGTATGTCGTAGCCGCAAGGTACATTTGTTGTAACACCCGTCTAGACACCCTCGTTGAATCGGGTACAAATAGCACATACTCTGTGGTTATATAAGTGAATGGATTTAGATCGTGCGGGGACTTATCCAGTTTCAACTCCAAGGATACGATCCTAACGTTCTTTAGCGTTTGATTCGTTGCGGAAAACTGGAAAGGCGGGTACTGGGTTCTCTCGCATAGTACGACGATAGCTATGTTCGGATACGCGGCCACAAAGGATTGTACACTCTCCGCGATGTCGTTTTCGAAATCTTCGAACTGGCGAAATATAATAGTCACGGACTTCGATAAGTGTCTCGAATTGTGAGAGTGAGCCAATCCAGGGGGTATAGTCACAGGAGCGATCGGATACAACTTATGGTGCGAGTGAAAATATAGGCAGTAAATTAAAATAACTATTGCCGCTAGAATATAGAACTTAAACATCAAGCGGCACTTCAACACGCGATAAAACATATTTGTTTCTCCGAAATACTATTTAATTCATAACACAAGGTAAAGCACAAGGTAATGGGATGCAAAGAGATATATCGGGGTATTTTCTTTAATGTGTCGATGAGAAATCATTTAAAAGATGGATTTTTATATTGCTGTCGAAAACAAACGCCTAATAAATTTATTTTGGCGACGAACATGCGATTTGAGAAGCGCAATGTTTATAAAATTTTCGCAGAATTTCTGTCAAATTGACAATTGATAAATGACAGTCTTTCAGTCTGGGTTCCGTAGCCAAAATGGCAAAAAACGGAACACTTATAGATTCGTCATGTCTGTCTGTCTGTCTGTCTGTCTGTCTGTCTGTCTGTCCGTCCGTATGTCACAGTCACTTTTCTCCGAAACTATAAGAGCTATACTATTGAAACTTGGTAAGTAGATGTAGTCTATGAACCGCATTAAGATTATGATACAAAAATGGAAAAATTATTAAAAATTTTAGGGGTCCCCATAGGTACAACTAAAACAAAAAAAAATATGCGTATAGGGTATCTATGGATAGGTCTTCAAAAATCATATTGAGGTTTCTAACATCATTTTTTTCTAATCTGAATAGTTAACGAGAGAGACTCTTCCAAAGTGGTAAAATGTGTGTCCCCCCCCTCTAACTTCTAAAGTAGGAGCATGATAATTCTAAAAAAAATATATGATGTATATTATTACTTCAGTCGGAATTTTCAGGAATTGCTATTGTATTCTATTGTTGACCGGTGCTCGCGCGGGGCCTGAAGGATTATTATAAAAACTACCAACGAAAATTAGTTTGAACGAAATACGTCACAAATGGTAAACCTTAATTTAACTTTCATTATATCAACTAAAATATAAAAATAAATCAAAAACCTTTTAATTTTATAGAAATAAACCTTATTGCTGCTGCGGAACCCTTCATGGGCGAGTCCAACTCGCACTTGGCCGCTTTTTTTTTTTTAGGAAGAACAATGCATTGTGTTAGGTGTTTGCCGTGGTCAAATTACATCTCAATTTTTTTAAATAATAATTAAATATCCAATAATTCCTCAAAAATTGATTATAAATAATCATTATAATTAATAATAAGTATCTGGGTGTTATTTTTTACATATTTAGCACTTTCATAATTTAATTGGATGTACTACAGAATTTGTCCTTATATACATGATACATCCTGATAATATTTTGTAGAAAAAAAAAATATTCTTTTATTTTTCAACAACTATAAATAAATTAATTAATATATATTATAAACACTATTTATAAATAAAAAATTAAATCTAAATCGGAGGCTGCGGGCAAAGTACCAATTAGGCTGGCAGCAATCAGGGCTTCAAATAACGTTATTTTTTCATAACGTTATTGCTTCAAGGGCATAGATAACGTTATGAAAATTTAACCGATACTAGAAATAACGTTATAAATGTATTTAATAACGGTAAATGTTATAACGTTATATAGGATTTATAACGGTAAATATATGTTCTTTGATAACGTTATAGTCCGTCAAGAAAGTCATGACAGGCGGGAAAATTTTCTAAACGTAATCACGCTTTTAAGGTGTATTTTTTCTTTGTATTTTCACAGATAACGCTTATTACATTTTAAATACGAGTGAGATTTGGTGCACCGTGCACGATCGCATACTTGATACCAGAAAATAACGTTATATTTACCGTTATTATTATAACGTTATTTTTTTGTTATGCCATAACGAAAAAATAACGTTATAATAATAACGGTAAATATAACGTTATTTTACTAGATATCGTTAAAAAAATAACGTTATCTGGCTACCATTATGAAAATAACGGTACGTAACGATATTTTTTCTGTTATTCGATAACGTTATGAAGC
Source organism: Lysandra bellargus (assembly GCA_905333045.1). Lineage (NCBI taxonomy): Eukaryota > Metazoa > Arthropoda > Insecta > Lepidoptera > Lycaenidae > Lysandra > Lysandra bellargus. The sequence continues at coordinate 5,962,983 of HG995356.1, forward strand.
CCTGCCTATTATACGGTCAATATTATCACCGTCAGTACCACAGAGTACTTTTTATATATAGGAATAGAGGTACAACTCGACGGCCAAATAGGGTAAGACAAGTGGCGCTCTCTGGAAGTAGGTTTTGACAACTTTTTGTCAATATATATACCTACATATAGCATTGGTTACTGGGTTTAGGTTGCTTTTTGTTTCTTTTTATAGGATGTTTTTCAATAAATAAAACACTGACAACCGTAATTGATATAATTTATTTTTTTCTTTTAAAACATTTCATATATAATTTTTTCGCTTTCATCTTTTTTTATTGGTCTGAGCTTTCAGCATAAACAAATCCGTATCATCATCACACTCTCTCCTATTCATTAATATTCTATTTATATTCTTACAGTAATTGTAAATGAAGAATCTGCAGGATATATTGATTAAAAAATCGATTAATTTTTCTTTATGCAGTTCACATTTTAAGAAATCAAATTGTATGTGAATAAATATCACTGTTTTAATTATTTTTTTTAAATATTTTTTATCTAAGCACTTTTTAATTATTGTGTAATTTATATCCTGCAGATTCGAAACACAATTCAAGAGAGAGTCGCTGGGACTGCAAAGCCATTTTTTATTAGCGTACTGTCTACGTTTTAAATACTCTCCTTCCTGATCGGACATTAAGTTTTTTTTGCATTCACTACAACCCTTGAATTGAAGACTTTCTTCTTAGCGGTTTTAACAAAATAACCGCTAACATATTGTAGCCCCCCAACTATTCGGGGGTCACTTTTGTCTTCAAGGGGTATAATTTCTATGTCCGGAATCTTAGACAGCTCGCAGTTTATTTGTTCTTTGCAGGCCCCGCTTGTGATGAGAACTTCATGCAAAGCATGGCAATTATCCACCTCACAATTTGCCCCAGGGGCATGGACACTAGATAGGCTGTTTATTAAAAGGCTGCTAAATGCTGCTTCAAACCCATCTGGAGTAGGGTTTACGTTCCGGCATCCTTGGCCCCTTATCGATCCAAAAAAAAATTCGATTGGATCCTGGTTCAGATGCCGCAACCAAACCGATGTCACTCCGTACTTCACAGCAATTTTTTTTAATAGTAGTTCTATTCTTTCTAGTGTCCATACCCAGTTATTTAAAGTGGGAACATGCTCCACATTTAAGGTTTTTACATTCACAAACTTCATATTTTTTAAAAATATTTTAGCCTCCATCCGTGTTTTGTGATGTGGCGAGTTTGGCGTCGCAGGTCCCAGAAGAGGTTTACTGTGCTTCTTCCTTTTTCCGAAGCTTCTATTAATTGAGTCAAAAAGTTGGTCAAAAAATAAGATGACGTCTGCGGTGTTTTGCGCATCTTGGGAGATTATTCCTTTTTCTGCAAAAATAAGATAAGAATAAATTATAAATAATATTCCTCACACATTCTCACAACGCAATCTTGTCCCGAACAAAGCATTCCTTGCTTGTAATTTGGGTACCGCAGACAACAAACCTATATTAATAACATAACACCTACAAATGATTGACTTACACGGGAATCGAACCCGCAATCTCCTAAGTAGGCAGATACACTATAGTCGGGACATTTTAATAGGCCACATTTGACAGTTCATCAAAATTGTACCTGGTAACCTTATAGCGACGTACATAAAAAATAAATATTTTCGTTTTGTTATAACTGCACAATTGATTAACTTTTTTCAATTACGATTATATATTTATTGTAAATATGACCGATACGAATTATTTAACGATTTGCTTTTACTGATAAACAATTCTAAACGTAATAAACAAATTCTGATCTTAATAATTGCACGTCGTTACAATGTTACGTCAGCCGACCTTTTTTCTTTTTAAACTCTAGGGAAGTTACCCTAAAAATCGAAAGCGAATAAATAGTATCGATGCATTGATTACTTGTAACGAAATATCCCCATAAATTAATAACCACGCTGTGAAAAGTAACACATATTTATGTGAAATGAATAATGATAATACTACATTTAACAGTTTTTATAATTCAAGCGAATAAATGCATTTTTTTTTGTAAATTATGTACTTTTATTATTTTGCTCCTTGAATTTGCAAAAGAAAAAGTAATAATGGGACAGGAGTTTGTTTCAAACGTATAAAATTATAAATATTCAAATATAAATATTCGTTTTGGTCGATGTTTTTACGCAGTTCACTTCACTATGGAGATTAATCTGACAGATGTCAAATGTGGCCTATTAAAATGCCCCGACTGTAGCTACTATGGCATCCACAGAGTACTTTTTTATATAAGGAAGATCGTCTCGTACAATTTTTTTTTTTTTTTACAAGAGAAAAGCAGCAGAAGCAATAATACTCACATGCGCGTTAAAAACTTAACGCATGCAAAACAAGACGGATTATTGTTATCTTTCGGATTCCATAAAAATGGGCATGTTTCTTACAAAAGAATAAGCTCCTTGAGGTCATCAAGCTCTAATAGGCTACTTGACCTATTTTTTTTCTTCATTCTAATCGCTTCTTAATCATTCATTTTCACTAAAAAAACTAATATTTTAATATTTTAAACAGTAGAAACCCATAAAAATGTTGATTGAAAAATATGCCCTATATATGGCGCCGAAAACACTGTCCGCCATTGTGCCGCCATAGTGTGACGTCATGTTTTTGTATTTTATACTTTCTTTATTGAAAAAAGTTTTATGTGCTAAACGTACGAATCTAACAGTGCTTAAAAAATTGAAAAAGAATTTAGAAATCATTTGTAATGTTGAACACTTTTGTAGAAAAGTTTTGGCCATTTCATTTCCTAACTACAATAAATGGAGATAATAATTATATAAAACTGGTGTTTTATTTGAATTATTCAAGAAAATATATTTTATAAATCCTTCTAGGCTTATTCATATTATTTATGTACAAATAAACTTACATATAACGAGCGCGATAAATAAAAGATATTAAATTACAAATGGGACGACGTCACATCCAGATCGGAAGTACCGCAAAAGCGTTTTCGTCAGTACAATTCCTATTTTTATAAAATCATATTTTAAAATCGACTTTATTTATCAATCATAAGCTTTTATTTCACGATAAGGGTGAAATACAGTTTCCTAGGCCAAGTTCTACTAGAAATATGCATTTTTTCAAAGAAATTAAATATATGTCAAGTAGCCTATTATTGTTACAAGAAATTTCTATCTCATTATTAAGTATGTTTATTATGAAAATTATATTTATGAATTCTGTATATTATCTGCATATTATATTATACTAGCTATATGACCGATGAACGAACTCGAATTCAAAAATTTAATACTTTTTTGTGAATGAAGGTAGAAAAATAAAAAATCCTAGTTTACGAATCACGCGGCGAGAGCGTCCCTACCTATATAAAAAGCAGTGTCGTCTTCGCGAGTGTCAGTATTCAAAAACGAGCCTCTCAGAACGAATCTCTGCTCGAACGCGCCGCCTAAAAAAATCAACTTCTACGTCGTTACTATGCGCGATAGCCTATAGAACTATTTAATCAGCCAAGTGTGAATGAGTGTGTGTGTGTGTAAATCTGTGTCAAGAAAAGAAGAGAAGAGGGCCCTCGAAGCGAAGCTACGGAACCAAACTGAGGTTGGTGAAATTATCTGCTTTTCCCGTCTTTATTCCCGAGATACAGTCCATTCAACTTAAATGAGAGGTTTTCTTATTTTTAATCTCCACCAGACGGCGCGACGATAGACACTTCTAGATTTTCTATTGGTTCCCCACCGATCTGAAATTATCTGTAGGTTGGCATCAGGGCTTCATAACGTTATCGAATAACAGAAAAAATATCGTTACGTACCGTTATTTTCATAATGGTAGCCAGATAACGTTATTTTTTTAACGATATTTAGTAAAATAACGTTATATTTACCGTTATTATTATAACGATATTTTTTCGTTGTTTAAACGAAAAAATATCGTTATAATAATAACGTTATTTTCTGGTACCAGGTATGCGATCGTGCACGGTGCACTAAATCTCACTCGCAGCCCACTTTTTTGCGAGATTTGTGTGAAAATACAAAGAAAAAATACAAAGAAAAAAATTTAGTAAATTTTCCCGCCTGTCATGACTTTCTTGACGGACTATAACGTTATCAAAGAACATATATTTACCGTTATAAATCCTATATAACGTTATAACATTAACCGTTATTAATATCAATTTTTAACGTTATTTTTAATATCGGGTAAATTTTCATAACGTTATTTAAGCCCTTGAAGCAGTAACGTTATGAAAAAATAACGTTATTTGAAGCCGTGGTAGGCATCACGGATACATATTGGTTGTTTCTAAAAAATATCAGTGTACTGTCAAGTGTGGCATAAATCAAAATATCTTAAACCTAAGCGATCATTGGCCTAAGCGATTAGGTCAGTATACTGGTAACAGTTTAGGAACACGCAAATTGTCAAACTGACAACTGATAGTTTTGGCGGGCATGTCATGGGCATGTCACTTTCAAACTCCTACTTTTTATTGTTGGTGTGGTTTTTATTATTTTTTCCCAAATTGTGTTATTTGGGTCTTTGATGTTCATTATTCGTAAAATATTAGCCATGAAATACCCGTTTACTGGCACAAGTGCAGATAAAATGTTGTCAAAACCAAAATGTATAATTCCTGTGATATTTGGTGTGAATATCGGTAAATAGGGCTATTTCTTCCGTGAGTTGAAACTAAAACATCGTTGTAATAACTTTGTTAACCTAGTCATTGGAATATTATGGCGTCGTTTTCAAATTGAAATCAAGTTTTACATTCTTTTGCCCAGTTTTGTAGCAATTATTGGTGGTATTACCGATAGTTGTCTACCCATACGCCATCTAGTTACTAAATGGAAACTGTTTGACAATCAAATTAAAAAGTTAGGAGGCGAAACTTTTTATTTTAGCAATAGCAACACTCTTTTGACATTTGTTCCTTTGACTTGCTGTTTTTGGCGGGAAGAGGAAGGCGCCTTTTTTTAACAATTTGGAAAAATCGTATTTAATAGTTTTTATACATTAAAAGTACTTTAAAAGTACTTTTATATAGTATATGCAGGACGAGAGCGAACTATAAATCTTCGTCATCGACGAAAAGGAAAATAGATGATATCTCAGGCGATAAGTACAAACCCTTTTAGTAAGCCTTCGTATTCTAGAAAATATCCTGACAATAATTGCAGCGGAGAATTTATTGTCTTCGTCGAACATTGTAATGACACAAAAATAGGAAACATGAACCCCCTTAGCCTTTCGAAAATTTTCAAAAACGCAAAAGGAGTTTATGAAAGAGCTAGAATAAGCGCCCGCAAAATAAAAATAACTTTCAAACAAGCGGCATTGGCTAATGATTTCCTCAATGCATCATTTATTCAAGAAAACAATCTAAGAGCATATATCCCAACAGCCTCTGTGGAAAGGGTTGGGGTAGTTAGGTACATTCCTAAGGAAATTAGTAATACGGATTTATTTGAAAAAATAAGTAGCGATATTGACATAACTGGTATAAGTAGATTTATGAAAAAAGAAAATAATACATTTGTTCCGTTAAATACTATTACCTACTGTTACCTTTTCTGGCACTGTATAACCACAATGCAATAGGCTACTTGACCTATTTTTTTTCTTCATTCTAATCGGTTCCTAATCATTCATTTTTACTAAAAAAACTAATATTTTAATATTTTAAACAGTAGAAACCCATAAAAATGTTGATCGAAAAATATTGTTACGGATACGGGCAGTTGTTTACGTGTTACGGACACGAGGAGTTGTTTACCTGCGCGCGACAGTTGCGCGTACTTTCTAGAAAAGCCCGACCCTTGTTTATGTGATTGCGTGTTTACGTAAACAATCCAAAATAGAACGCTCCAGAAGCCGACGCGGGCCATATAAAAGGTAAACAAGCCGACAGTCAACTCAGTTCGATCCGAGCGGTCATCAAGGCGACTTCAAAAGTGAAAACAAGTGATCAATAGTGAGTGATTGTGATAGTGAACTAACGACTCGGCTACGACCTAGGACAGTGATAGTGCTCAGTGATTTGGATCTAGTGCTTAGTGTTTGGACTTAGTGATTTGTGTGAGCTAGTGTTTGTGAATAAAGTCTTCAAAAGAGTCACCAGGTCTTTCTCTCCGAATCCTCGAACCCTAGCACGTAACAACTGGTGTCGGAAGTGAGATTTGGAGATGCCATTGACTCCGAGTGAGGACTTCGAGGGAAGTGTCAGAACAAGGGCGCAACGGGCTGCGGAGGCCACATCCACTGGGGACCAAGCTCCGCCCACTGAGGGACAGGCCCCGCCCACTGGCTCCGCCCACCGGGACCCGCCCACTGGCCACGCCCCCCAGGCTCCGCCCACTTTGGGCGTGGCCACGCCCACTGGCCACGCCCACCAGACTACTCAGGCCACGCCCACTGGCCCCGCCCACCGGGCTCCGTCTACTGGCTCCAGCCACCAGGCATCGCCCGTAGTTTCTACGGCCCCTCAAATGGCTCTTCATTTAGAAAATTTAATTAAATTAATGGAGCTGCAAAGGGCTGATATTCAGGCTTTGCAAGATTCTCAAAGGGCAATGATGGAGTCACAAGACCGCAAGCTCGGCGCTATGCAAGAGTCACAAGAGCAACAAAAGGACCTTCAAGAAAAGGCGCTTCTGGCTATAAAGGATGTCAGTGACACGGTGACAAAGCTTCGTAAAGATGTCGACGTAATGGACGAACGAGTTACGGGGTTAGGATTGGATGTAGAAAATGTGAAAACCGGCCTCACTGAACTACAGAAGAAAGTAGTGCGCCTGGAAACCACAGGAGTGGCGGTGTCTAGTGGAACTACCGGAGTGGTGCAAGTGGTACAAGGACCAAGAGTTAAAGTGCCACCATACGACGGTACTACTTCATGGAACGCTTATCGTCAGCAATTCCAGACGGTTGCTTCTGCCAACGGATGGACTGACGAACAATGCCTGACCGCTCTCACTGTTGCGCTCAGAGGGCAAGCTTTGTCGGTCCTAGAAGTACATACAGGGAAGGGGTTCCAAGACCTGATGGAGGCCCTTGAATCCAGATACGGGGAGCGACACCTGGAGCACGTGTTCCGTGCTCAACTTCGTGACAGAGTCCAACGCTCAGGAGAGGGACTACAGCAATGGGCGTTGGAAATTGAAAAACTGGTCAAGAAGGCACACCCAGGAGCCGATTCCAAGATGGTCAACACGAATATTGTGCAAGCATTTGTCGACGGAATCAGGGATCTGGAGGTCAGAGCTGCAGTGAGGCTACGTCACCACACCTCGCTAAAGGAAGCGTTGGCACATGCTTTGGAGGTCGAGGCTGTTCGCCATGAGATACAGCAGACCCATAAGATCCGCAAGGTCTCCGAAGGAAAGGCTCCTGCAAGGAAAATATTTGAAGCCATGTGCTATAAGTGCGGGAAGAGGGGGCATCTTCAGCTCAACTGCCCGCAGAAGGAGACCCAGATGTCAAGGATGAAAAGGCTCGAGCAACAAGTAGAGGAGCTGAAGAAGCAGGGGGCTTCAGCCAGGACTAAGAGGCGTGTACTGGCTGACGCGGAGGAAGCCCCAATAACCGTTGTCTCCCAAGCAAGCAGCAACTACGGATTAGTGACTGAGCTACTCGACGACTGCAAGAGTAATCTGACTTATTCGCAGAGCATGAAAGCTAAGAAGTTTTTACAACGCCACGCGAATATCTTCTCCAGTCAGGAAGGCGACCTTGGAAGAACGTCGATGGTTCAGCACAGGATAGATACCGGAAGCGAGAACCCAATTCGTCAACGAGCAAGACGGATACCTATTGCAAAGGAAAAAGAAGTTGAAGGCCTTTTGGAGGACATGAGAAGGCATAAGATTATTGAACCGTCTGCAAGTCCGTGGTGCTCACCTGTTGTGTTGGTGAAGAAGAAAGATGGCAGCACAAGATTTTGTGTGGACTACAGGCGTCTCAATGATGTCACTAAGAAGGACAGCTATCCATTACCTCGAATCGACGATACTCTGGATACCTTGAGTGGCATGAAATGGTTCTCGACCCTGGACCTGAAATCTGGATACTGGCAGGTGGAAATTCATCCAAAAGACAAGGAGAAGACAGCTTTCTCCACAGGTAAAGGTTTATGGCAGTTTAACGTCATGCCCTTTGGATTGTGCAACGCACCTGCCACATTTGAGCGACTCATGGAGCGTGTACTGGCAGGCTTAGTTGGAGAGGCTTGCTTAGTCTACTTGGACGACGTCATCATTGTTGGCCGCGACTTCGAGGACCATTTGCAAAACTTAGGACGAGTTTTCGCCAAAATAGAGGGGGCCAAGTTAAAGCTGAATCCGAAAAAGTGTCGTTTATTCAGAAGTAAGGTCAATTATCTCGGCCATGTCATCTCCAGTGACGGAATCCAGACGGACCCGGAGAAACTGGAAGCAGTTCAAAATTGGCCAACCCCTAAGAACAAAACCGAAGTGCGGGCATTTCTCGGCCTATGCTCCTACTACAGGCGTTTTGTCAAGGGATTCTCAGAGATAGCCAAGCCATTACATCGGCTGACGGAAGATAAACGACAGTTTATGTGGGACGAGACTTCTGAAGATTCTTTTCAGAAACTGAAGAAACATCTGTGTGAAACACCAATCCTGGGGTATCCACAACCTGAAGGTCAGTTTATAGTCGACACTGACGCAAGCAACACGGCCATTGGAGGGGTGTTATCTCAAAAGCAGGGCGAAAGAGAAGTTGTAATTGCATATTTCAGCAAATCTTTATCTAAGCCAGAGAGAAACTACTGTGTGACAAGAAGAGAACTCTTGGCTGTTGTAAAGACGCTACAACATTTCAGCAAATATCTCATCGGCAGACAGTTTTTACTGCGAACTGATCACGCAGCGTTGAAGTGGCTACTGCAATTCAAGAACCCAGAAGGCCAAGTAGCTCGATGGATTGAACAACTCCAGGAGTACGACTTCAAGACGGAACACCGCAGCGGAAAGGCGCATGGGAATGCCGACGCACTTTCACGAAGGCCGTGTTCAGAAGACTGCAAACACTGTGTTAAGCAGGAATCTAAGGAAGTGACATTAAAGTTAACGAAAACAAGTCCTTTAGGTCCATGGGAGAATGATGCTATGAGGGAGGCTCAAGAAACAGATGACGACCTACGGCACATCATCACATGGAAGAAACGAGGTGACGAAAAACCAATCTGGAGTGAGGTTGCACCCACTGGCGCTGTCACTAAGGCGTACTGGGCGCAATGGGACAGTCTGATACTTCAAAATGGAATACTTTACCGAAAATGGGAGAAGACTAACGGCAGAGAGTTCCATCTTCAGATAGTTGTCCCAAGAACGAGAGTACCGGATGTTCTCCGTGAAATGCATGATGGCGTATCAGGAGGTCATCTAGGTGTCAAGAGGACGTTAACAAAAGTGAGAGAGAGGTTCTACTGGTTGCATTGCCGAGATGATGTGCAGGAGTGGTGCCGCAAATGTACTACTTGCGCTGCAGTCAAGGGACCACAGACAAGGAGCCGTGGGAACCTGCGCTTGTATAACGTTGGCGCACCGTGGGAACGAATCGCAGTTGACGTAGCTGGGCCATTTCCTGTAACGGAATCGGGAAACAAGTATTTTATGGTTGTCATGGACTACTTCACCAAATGGCCCGAAGTGTTCGCCATACCAAACCAGGAAGCTACAACAGTTGCTTCTAAGCTGGTCGAGGAAGTGATATCTCGCTTTGGTGTGCCTCTCGAAATCCATTCCGATCAGGGCAGGAACTTCGAATCGCAGGTCTTCCAGGAAGTGTGCAGAATTTTGGGAATGCATAAGACGAGGACCACCGCGTACCATCCACAATCTGATGGAATGGTCGAGAGATTTAACCAGACCCTTGAGAGGCATTTGGCGAAATTAGTAGATGACAAACAAAAAGATTGGGACAAGTATATACCACTCTTCCTTCTGTCGTACCGTACCGCCGAGCATGAAAGCATAAAAGCTACCCCGGCGTATGTCAATTATGGTAGGGAACTGAGAGTTCCAGTAGACCTTTTGACAGGAGGGTCACCGGAGGAACCAAAGACCGTACCAGACTATGTCTGCGATTTAAGGGAAAAGATGCACTACATACACGCCATGGTTCGGGAAAATGGGTTACAGTCAAGTGAGAACATGAAGACCAGATACGACCGGAAAGCGAACACGAGCGGCTTCGAAGAAGGATCACTGGTATGGCTGCATAACCCAACTCGCCGAAAAGGGAAATCTCCAAAGTTGCAGACCAAGTGGGACGGCCCATATAAAGTGGTTACCCGATTGAATGATGTGACTTACAGGATTCAAAAGCCACCAAGAGGCACATTTAAAGTGGTACACATAGACCGTTTGGCGCGTTATCATGGCAGTAACAACGATGCTCGGGACGAGCATCTCTAAGAGGGGAGTAGTGTTACGGATACGGGCAGTTGTTTACGTGTTACGGACACGAGGAGTTGTTTACCTGCGCGCGACAGTTGCGCGTACTTTCTAGAAAAGCCCGACCCTTGTTTATGTGATTGCGTGTTTACGTAAACAATCCAAAATAGAACGCTCCAGAAGCCGACGCGGGCCATATAAAAGGTAAACAAGCCGACAGTCAACTCAGTTCGATCCGAGCGGTCATCAAGGCGACTTCAAAAGTGAAAACAAGTGATCAATAGTGAGTGATTGTGATAGTGAACTAACGACTCGGCTACGACCTAGGACAGTGATAGTGCTCAGTGATTTGGATCTAGTGCTTAGTGTTTGGACTTAGTGATTTGTGTGAGCTAGTGTTTGTGAATAAAGTCTTCAAAAGAGTCACCAGGTCTTTCTCTCCGAATCCTCGAACCCTAGCACGTAACAATATGCCTTTTATATGGCGCCGAAAACATTGTCCGCCATTGTACCGCCATAGTGTGACGTCATGTTTTTTGTATTTTATACTTTCTTTATTGAAAAAAAGTTTTATGTGCTAAATGTACGAGTCTAACAGTGCTTAAAAAAATTAAAAAATAATTTAGAAATCATTTCTAATGTTGAACACTTTTGTAGAAAAGTTTTGGCCATTTCATTTCCTAACTACAATGAATGGAGATAATATATAAAACTGATGTTTTATTTGAATTATTCAAGAAAATACATTTTATAAATCTTTCTAGGCTTATTCATATTATTTATGTACAAATAAACTTACATATAACGAGCGCGATAAATAAAAGATATTAAATTACAAATGGGATGACGTCACATCCAGATCGGAAGTACCGCAAAAGCGTTTTCGTCAGTACAATTCCTATTTTCATAAAATCATATTTTCAAATCGACTTTATTTATCAATCATAAGCTTTTATTTCACGATAAGGGTGAAATACAATTTCCTAGGCCAAGTTCTACTAGAAATATGCATTTTTTCAATGAAATTAAATATATGTCAAGTAGCCTATTATGGATGGAGATATAAGGTTCATAATTATATACCTCCAGTTCTACAATGTTTTAAATGCTTACTTTTCAATCACTCTGCAAAATATTGTTTTAATGAACAAGCATGTTCTAAATGTGCAGAGAATCATTCCTATAAAGAATGTGCATCAGAAGTTTTAAAATGTAAAAACTGTGGAGGTAATCACCTAGCTATTTCTAAGGAGTGCCCAATTAAGGCTTCTAAAATTAAGAAAATCATATCTTTGAGAAATAATAATTCTACTTATGCAGACATAACAAATAATTTAACATCTTTCCCACCTCTGACAAAAACTAAACCTCAAAATGTTAAAATTGTACTAGAAAAGATATCAGCCCAGGACATTATTAATAATCAAAAAATTTTAGAAGCCATAATAAGCACTTTGTAAGTATAGGAAATTCTAATGAGATTAATACTACAACACATATTAAACAAACATTCATTAAAAACTTTAATAAGTAATGGATAGTATTAATATTGTACAGCATAACATCCAGAGTTTAAATAATAAAAAACATTTACTTCAATCACTCTTAATAGATAAAGAAATAGATATAGCTTTATTAAATGAAACATGGCTGAAAACTTCAAGTCCTCGGATTCATTTCCCTGGGTATAATTTCATTTTTAAAAATGCTTCAAATGAACACTGAGGAGTGGCAATAATTATTAGGAATTCTATAAAGTATGTGCAGCATCCGACTCCAAATTATCAAGATATACAGTCTGTATTGCTATAACCATAGAAACAGGTATAGGTTCCATTACAATCCTTTGCATTTACAGTCCACCTAGAAACAAAATTAATATAACAAAATTAAAAAACAATAATTAACAATCTTCCTAAACCTATTATCATATCGGGTGATTGTAACGCCCATCACATAGCTTTTGGTTGTGTGCGTCCCCCCAGAAAGCCCAATCGAGCTAGGTGTATTTTCAATATATCAGAATTTAGAGCAAAAATAGAGCACCTCTACAGTCAAGTAAAAAAATTGGAGCATTAATACGAACGACGCTGCGAGCTAAAAACCGTGGGCTTGCTGACGTCCTGTCCCGTCAGCACGCCCAAGCTAGATCTCGGGAACCGTTGAGAGTACTATCGTGTATTGTGGTTCAAATTTTCGAGCAAAATTGGAGCACTCTGCTCCCGTGAAATCAACTTCGAAACTAGAATGTGAAAGGAGTTAGACGTGATTAACCGGTGGGCTTGCTGGCGTCCTGTCCCGTCAGCAAGCCCACGCAGATCTCTGAAACGGTAATGATTTGGATTATGATTAAAAACTCTACAATAGAGCCCTATTTAGAGCACTCTGCTCCAAAAAAAATATTAATGTAGCTTCAATAGTTATCGAGTTACAGGCCTTTGAAAACGGGCTTGCTGACGTCGCGTCCCGTCAGCAAGCCCATTTGGAGCGTGAAAACTACTGAACGGAGAGTCGTCAAAAATATCTCAAATCGTAGCTTAGAATGAGAGAACTATGCTCCAAATAGATCAAAATCCTAGGTTCTACGGTTTTCGCGCTATCAGCGAAAAACACTTCAGCCGCCAAAATTTGTCGATTTTCACAATCGCGCGACGTTGCCGTTCCGCGCAACAAGCAAATGAACGCTTCATTTGCCGTTGGTGTACACGAGAATGAACCTTCAGATGGTTTATTTAAGAGTCTCTTTACTTGCAATCCTAAGATGGCACGTAGTTTATGTCTGATATAATAGACCAGCAGCTATCGTTGCTAATTCGACATTTGTAATCTTCTTGTAAGTTCATGTAAAAGTAAGCTTGTTTGCCTACTCCCTATATTGAAATGTTACCTAATAATATTTCATTTGATGTGATGTGAGTCAGCACAGCATGATTAAGGGCCTACACGAGCCATAATGGCGCCGCCATTAGTTAAAAATAATTACTCACGTAAGTAGTACCTACTTTTAAACGAAAACTCAGTTTTCAAGTTAGGCATTTATTTAGAAACAATCAATCGGCAATATATAGAAAGCTGTGTAATATCTATTATTTTTAACTGAGAAATTATTTTTTAACTGATGGCGGCGCCACTTAGGCTTGTGAAGTTGTGATCTTAATAGAAGTGTTGAAATAAAACAAGAAACATACAAATGTGTAAATGTTATAATTGTTACAAATCAGTCTTGTTTATAAATTAGAATAGGTAAGGTGCCTGAAGGTACCTTTCGCACCTTTGCTTCTTATGAAACAGTCTTAATCATCATTTGGTTTCTTATGTTACTTTACTACGATTATGATTAAATAAATATAGCGTTTCATTTATTGTAGTGTTCCTATTACGTTTTTTCCAAACATGTTGAAATAAAATTTAAAATAAACTAACAGACAATATAAGTAAACATCGTAACAATAGGTAGGTATAGTGCTTAAGGTGACGCCGCGCTAAAGTAAGAAACCGTGTTGGATATGTTTTAGATTGCTTGTTTTCTATGAGAGGCCGGGCCGGTCTCTCATAGAAAACAAGCAATGGAACAGCAAAAAATGGAAAGGGCGTAAGCGACAAAATGGTTTTTGTCGCGTAATTTAAAAACCATAAATACATTTCATATAAGCTATGCACATATTAAAGAGTATGCTTCAACCAATTTATGTACAAATTTTGGAACCTTAAATCACTCTCCTCTGTTGGATAAATATGAATCCCTATTTTTACAGAGGTCTTTTCGATTGATAATTCTGTGTTATAAAAGTTGTCCAATCGTGTTATGCTATGGACAATTCAAAGACAAAGACATGATGATTACTGACAATGAACTTTAATTTCTTAGCTTTAGTCATTGCTGAGAAAAATCGGCATCGCTACAGCCAAATTATCAAGGCGTTAAGCAAAGTTATACAACAATTTTTATCACATTTTTAGTCATAAAATGGCACTAAAATTATGTAAAGTTTCATGTGCACAATCACCTCTTTATTTGTGTCCATTTCGCTATAATCCTCACTTTTGAAACCTTAATGAAAATCAATTTTGAGTAGGTATGCCAAAAAATATTCATGAAATAGTCGTGACTACATGCCGAATCTCGAAAATAGTCCTTCAACGATTCCTACCTATTGTTACGATGTTTACTTATATTGTCTGTTAGTTTATTTTAAATTTTATTTCAACATGTTTGGAAAAAACGTAATAGGAACACTACAATAAATGAAACGCTATATTTATTTAATCATAATCGTAGTAAAGTAACATAAGAAACCAAATGATGATTAAGACTGTTTTATAAGAAGCAAAGGTGCGAAAGGTACCTTCAGGCACCTTACCTATTCTAATTTATAAACAAGACTGATTTGTAACAATTATAACATTTACACATTTGTATGTTTCTTGTTTTATTTCAACACTTCTATTAAGACCACAACTTCACAAGCCTAAGTGGCGCCGCCATCAGTTAAAAAATAATTTCTCAGTTAAAAATAATAGATATTACACAGCTTTCTATATTTTGCCGATTGATTGTTTCTAAATAAATGCCTAACTTGAAAACTGAGTTTTCGTTTAAAAGTAGGTACATACTACTAACGTGAGTAATTATTTTTAACTAATGGCGGCGCCATTATGGCTCATGTAGGCCCTTAATCATGCTGTGCTGACTCACATCACATCAAATGAAATATTATTAGGTAACATTTCAATATAGGGAGTAGGCAAACAAGCTTACTTTTACATGAACTTACAAGAAGATTACAAATGTCGAATTAGCAACGATAGCTGCTGGTCTATTATATCAGACATAAACTACGTGCCATCTTAGGATTGCAAGTAAAGAGACTCTTAAATAAACCATCTGAAGGTTCATTCTCGTGTACACCAACGGCAAATGAAGCGTTCATTTGCTTGTTGCGCGGAACGGCAACGTCGCGCGATTGTGAAAATCGACAAATTTTGGCGGCTGAAGTGTTTTTCGCTGATAGCGCGAACACCGTAGAGCCTAGGATTTTGATCTATTTGGAGCATAGTTCTCTCATTCTAAGCTACGATTTGAGATATTTTTGACGACTCTCCGTTCAGTAGTTTTCACGCTCCAAATGGGCTTGCTGACGGGACGCGACGTCAGCAAGCCCGTTTTCAAAGGCCTGTAACTCGATAACTATTGAAGCTACATTAATATTTTTTTTGGAGCAGAGTGCTCTAAATAGGGCTCTATTGTAGAGTTTTTAATCATAATCCAAATCATTACCGTTTCAGAGATCTGCGTGGGCTTGCTGACGGGACAGGACGCCAGCAAGCCCACCGGTTAATCACGTCTAACTCCTTTCACATTCTAGTTTCGAAGTTGATTTCACGGGAGCAGAGTGCTCCAATTTTGCTCGAAAATTTGAACCACAATACACGATAGTACTCTCAACGGTTCCCGAGATCTAGCTTGGGCGTGCTGACGGGACAGGACGTCAGCAAGCCCACGGTTTTTAGCTCGCAGCGTCGTTCGTATTAATGCTCCAATTTTTTTACTTGACTGTAGAGGTGCTCTATTTTTGCTCTAAATTCTGATATATTGAAAATACACCTAGCTCGATTGGGCTTTCTGGGGGGACGCACACCTTTTGGTTGTACAATAAATAATACAAGAGGACGAGACTTGTATGAAGTTATAGATGAATATAATTTATGTATTTTAAATACAGGTTGTGCTACTACAGTAAGTAGACCAAACAATAACACTTCTGCAATTGATGTTACACTAGTGAGCCCAGAGCTGGCTCCCTATTGTGAATGGTATGTCGGTGAGGATCCGTTGGGAAGTTATCACTTTCCAACTTTTACAAAACTTAATACTTCTCCTATGCAATATGACATAAATAAAAATGTAAATAAGTATTTATTCAAAAAAGCTAACTGGGATAAGTTCTTTAATATGTCAAATGATTTATTTCAAGATTTTGAATATAATTTACAAAATCCTTTAGAAGGTTATAATCATTTCTGTGATCTACTAAACACTTTAAGAGATGAATGTGTTCCAAAAATTATAATAACTAATTCATCTAAAAAAAATTAAAAAAGGGTACCTGCTCCGTGGTGGAATGATATTTGTGATAGGGCTGTAAAGGATTGTGGAGAAGCTTTGGAAAAATATAGAAATAATTTGAGTATGGAAAATTATATAAATTATAAGAGATTAGATGCATTCAAAAAAAGGATTATAAAAGAGGAAAAGAGAAAAAGTTGGCAAAATTTATGCTCTACATTTAATAGATCCACCCCAGTCACAAATATTTTGAATTTTATCAAAAAATATAAGCGTGTAGATTCTAGCATAAATAGTAAATGTGATAGTTTTGTACCAGAATTTTTAGACAAATTTACAAATGATGAAGTATGTGACAGTTCATTAGAAGATATATTTAAAAGTAATAATGATAGTGAATATTTCAACTTTTTCATGAAAGATTTTAGCTGGGATGAATTTCATAGTTCCTTAATGTCAAGAAGAGATTCTACTCCTGGACTGGATAATTTACCATATTTAATGATTAAAAATGTACACAAAAACGCACAAGTAGTTCTTCTTAATATCTACAATCACTTATGGTCCAAACAAGTTGTTCCCGACGAGTGGAAAACTCAGTGTGTTTTGCCCATTCTGAAAAAAGATAAGCCAATCCATGATCATAATTCTTACCGTCAAATATCACTCACTTCATGCATAGGAAAAGTTTTTGAAAATATGATAAAAGTTAGGTTAGACTACTTTACAGAAACTAATTCAATATTACCAGATTTTCAGCTAGGTTTCCGTAAAGGAAAAAGTACAGTTGACGGCTTTGTTTCATTTCTTAATGATATTAAGAATTCTTTAATGGCTCATTCAAATGCAATTTGTGTATTTTTAGATGTGCAGTGCAGTGAGCTTAAATTGGATATATAGATTCTTGAATCACCGTCTTGTCTATGTGAAATTTAATGATATACTACATGGTCCAAAATTTGCACATAAAGGCTTAATGCAAGGAGCAATATTGTCTCCAATCCTGTATAATTTATATACATCACAAATTTGTAAATATGTAAAAGTATTAGGTGTTAATGTTCTACAATATGCTGATGATATTGTTATATATTGTATTAATCGTCTACTACGCTCGGCCAATTGTAATATTAATTTAGCTCTTAAGCAACTGTTAAATTATTACAATAACGAACTAAATGTAAATATTAATTCTTCAAAAAGTTCAGTTATGACTTTTGGTAAAAGTCAATGTAATGTTCAAGTTAAATGTAATAATGAAGTAATCTCAATAGTAAATGAACATAAATTTCTAGGTATAGTTTTAGATGACAAACTCAAATTTAATAAACATATAGATTATATATGTAATAAAGCTTACCAGCAACTCAACATATTGAGATGCTTAGCAGGAGTTTTTTGGGGTGCTGATCCAAAAATTCTCTCAATGTTGTATAAAAGTTTAGTTAGGAGCCACTTTGACTATAGTTGCTTAGCATATATTAATGCTAGCGCTAGTCTTCTAAAAAAGTTAGATTATAACTGGTGCGATGAAATCCACCCCGATAAACTCAATGGAAGTTGGAACTTGTATACCTCCTTTATTCTTGAGACGACTCATGTTAGCTAAGAAATACTTTGTTAAGATGATTGCAATTAAGTCCTCACTTCCTGTAAGAAAACTGAAAGTATCTGAGGAAATAGCTCACAGAACACTTTTACTCCTATCGGAGAAGAATGACAACTCTATACAATCAGTTTTTACTACCGCCATCTATATGCAGCCCGTACCGTACTAATCGGAAAAAAATGAGCGCAGGAAATTTCAAATTATTAGTGCGGTAAATTTAAATTCTATAGTTTTAAATGGGGGTTCTTAAAGGGTATTTTTTTAGTTGTAAGAAAAACTAAATAGGTAAACCTATTATTCGGACTGTCGTTTACCTATTTAGCTTTTCTTACAACTAAAAGTTTACATAATATGAAATAAAACAAATAGGTATATTAATAACATTTTGGTTTTATTGAAAGTTCACGTCTTACATTCTCCATTTATAAAATATATTACTTGAAGGAACAGACTCTTATAAAATAAAATATTACTGCTACTTACAGATATATTTAATAGAATCAGACAATACTTTGCAAAATTTGAATACTTTAAAAAGTGTATTTATTTATACAAATATTACATACTAGATGACGCCCGCAACTCCGTTGCGCCAAAATAGTTTATCGCGAAGGAACCATACATTTTTCCGGGATAAAAAGTATCCTATGTCCTTTCCCGGGACTCAAAGTATCTCCATGCCAAATTTCAGCAAAATCGGTTTAGCGGTTTTAGCGTGAAGACAGACAGACACACTTTCGCATTTATAATATTAAGTATGGATGTATGGAATAAAAATTATGTGTAGAACTTTGTGAATCAGTTTTTCTTACATTTTGTTCAACCATACATTTCACTCAACATTAAATTTAAAATGCTATACTTAGCAAAATATAACATATTATTATATTTTCTGTGGAGAATGCTTACTTGGTATTTTGTATGCAATTACTGGTGTAAAATAATTTTCATTTTAAGTTTTAAAGAAGTCGAAGCTTCTTCAGCAAAAGAACGGTTTTTTAAAACGCAGAATCTCTTTTTGCATATAAAAAACACACAGTTAATAATTGTTTCCAAATTGTTATCTTTGTGTAAATTGCATGGTTGAATAAAATCAAACTTGACAATACTATTTATGCGATCTAAAATTTTTATCTTTATCATTTTAACAAAGGCATTATCTTTTAAAAATTATTAATAACTGATGCACATAACTCTACACAGAAAATAAAATCTTTATGGGCATAATTTAAAGCTTGAGAATCCGTTCCATATTCCCTGTTTGCGACAAAATTGTGTGTTATATCTATGTTATCACTAACAAATATTTTTCTACATATTTCACAATCCTTCAATGGTAGTTTCTTTAATATAAATCCCGCCACATATGCACATGCCTGTATTTCAGGATTGTTTGTGTTTATTGCTTCATCAACTTCAAAATACAGAGCATATGACGTTGAAGATGATGAAGCAGTAACAACTGAGTCTTTTTTTTCCTGCGCAGACTCCGAAACTGACAAGAAGCTATCAAAATTATTAATTATAACATTGTTGTCAGTTTCGCAGTTTCCAGTAGTTCCCATATGTGATAAATTACTAATTATGGCAGCTTTGAGCCCAGCTACAAATTGTCCGCATGTAGGGTTTGTGTTCGAGCCACAGTTCCCACGAATACACCCAAAAAGATTTTCTAGGGCATCTTGTTGGAGTCTTCTTGTAGCTAGGCCTTTCACATTATATTTTTTACTTAAATTTCTCCATACCCTTTCTACAGCATTTAGAGTCCATATCCAGCCCTCTAGCGATGGAGGTTTACGTGGACTGCCTATAAATTTTAGTGTAGAAAAAAAAAATGAAATTTTTTGAAAGAAAATTAAATGGGGGCTGGTTGCTGTTAAGTTTGTGGCATGACATTTTCCTCTTCTTAAATCCGATGTTTCACTGTTTAAACAGTCAAATATTTTGTCCATATTGGCAACAACATTTGCTGTTGTTGTGGCTGCAGCTGTAAGGCTTCCTGTAAATGAAAATGAATGTATTAGAACGGAAATAGAACCTTATCTTTATTTAAATACATTTTTAAAATAGTAGGTAGTGTATTATTTGATATAAAAGTCCGCGACAAAATCCGTAATTGTTAAATCTTATAATATCATGAGTGATACTCGCGAAAACTTAAGAAATCATTAAAGTAAAAGTTGTTGATATTATTTATATAATGATTGTATCGAGTTATCTATATATATATATTAATACGTGAGAGAAAAACTTTGTAACCCTTTTTACAAATTTTTACAAACTTTTAAAATGGGAAAACATACGTGCATGAAATTTCACACAGTTACAGTTTATATGGAGAAGGAGTGCATCGAGCCAATATTATTTTAAAATTATGTTTTTATCATACATTTTTTTAACAATTAAAACGTTAAACACATTACAACATACAGACTAGGAAAGATGACAGGTTTTTGAGTGACAAGCCTATACATTACGAATTATACTCTTTTATTTATGGTTGAAGTCTGTTGACAACAAGTTGACGAATTGAAAATGGATTATAGTTTTTTATTGAATCTAAGGGTATGCGCGCACGGGCAACTTAGTTGCTCGGCGATTTATTTGTCTCTTTCGTGAAATAAATAAAAAACCGAAGAAAGCGTCGAAAAATAGAATATTGGGTGCATCCATTATGGAGCGATCGGCTATGTATATGAAATTTAGAGCATACCCAAAGACTTGATCGAGAGACAAAAATTAATCGCCGAGCAACCATGTTGCCCGTGCGCGCATACGCTTAGATACTACATATTAGACAATGCTTACACGGCCAGTCTGAGATCAGCTGAGTCCCAGAGACAAGAATTGAAGAAAAATATGATAAAATCAATATTTTCTTACAAAATATTGACTTTATCAAAAAGGTAAGGTAGTAGTCGTAATGTCATTGAGTAAGGTCGAATTTCACCATTGGGCGATCTCTAGTACATTTATGATTTAATTATACATACATACCATCAGATATTTTAGAGTACAATCCAGCTGCAACTGAATGGCTCAACACTTGAGCAGCTAAATTTACTTTCATTTTTTGCTTCGTATTGGGGTCCAAATGGTCTTTTCTAAAGCAGGGTGCAAAAACAAAATTTGGGTTCTTAGAGTCCATTTCATAGAATTGTTTTATGTGCTCCCATTTAGCAATCCCTGTAAATAAGAAATTATTAGCAAAACAAGAAAATCATATTATTAATACGTAGTGAAAAACTTTGTAACCCTTTTTTATGAAAAATGGGGAAACATAGGTGCATGACATTTCGCACAGTTATAGTTTATATGGCGAAGGAGTGCATCGAGCTAATATTATTTTGGATTTATGCTTTTAACATACATTTTTTAACAAATATAACATTGCACACACTACAACGTACACACTAGGGACAAGCCTTTACATACGAATTGTCTAGATTTATAGTTGAAGGTTGTTGTCAAACTGAAAATAGATTTAGTTTTTTTTATTAAATCTTAAATCATAAAGTTAATATACTTATGTCTTAAATACTGTTAGACAATTATTACTGCACGGCCAGTCTGTCATCATTTGACTTTATTAATCTGAGACTGTCGCAGGAATTATGTCTAAAAAATAATAAAGTAAATTTTTGACAATAGAATATCAATAGAAAAGCGTTGGAAACTTATAATTTATATCTGAGTCGAATTTCGACCATTGGGCGATCTCTAGTATAAAAAATTATGTGAAAATATTAGCTTCCTTAAAACCATATTGAATTTAAATTTTTAAAATTAAAACTACGCAATATTGATGTGTAGAATAATGCCCTAACTTACCTCTTCCTGTCTGTAGGCTGGAGTTTATGTCTGTACTGCATTCGATATGTGGTGTGTCATAAATTGACACAATTTCTTTATTTTGTAAAGTTATATAAGGATGTTCCATAGATGCCCCCAAGATTGAAAGTGCTCTCCTGTTGACACCATCCATGTCACATACTGTAGCTGAAATATTTACACCGGCTTCATGACACTGATGTAGTACCTGAAATAATATAAATTCGATATTAGGCAATACATAACATAATAATGTAATAAGTATATATATTAATACGCGAGAGAAAAACTTTGTATCCCTTTGACGAAAAATGGGTAGGTGAATGAAATTTTGCATAGTTAGTTTATATGGTGAAGGAGTGCATCCAGCTAATATTATTTTGAAATTATGTTTTTATCATACATTTTTTTAACAAATAAAACATTACACACACTACAACACACACACTAGGAAAAATGACAGATTTTTGAGTGACAAGCCAAATTTCGACCATTGGGCGATCTCTAGTAATTAATAAATATAAGTGTGATAAATTATAATCAATACATTATAATTAATAATACCATACAATAATATAAACTTTAGTTACCTCTTTAATTATAACAGCTAATCTATCTGCTGTAACAAAACCACTAAAAAAATAATGGGCTAGAGGCTGCTTAATCTTTTTTCTTATTCCTGCTATCATAAAAACCAGGGCATAGCTAGCAATTAGCCCTGACCTCCCCTGCACACCATGATCTTGAAAACCCTCTATCGAGTCCGCTTTGCAGTCATAATTTAAATGTTTTTTTATTGACATTTCATCAAACATTAATACATATTCATTATCACTATTCTTTTGAGTTTTAACAAACTCTTTCAGGATTTTGAACACCTGTTCATTATGTCCTACACCAAAAGGGATTTTATTTAAAAGATTTTTCAATGTGCTTGGTGCAGGCAAGGTAAATAGCCTCCTGAGCAGGCGGTAGCATGTTGGGGATCTTTTAAATAGTCGTAAGGCTATAATCTTCTCTTCTTTTGACCACCTTCTCCCTTTTAGATGGCATTTAGTTTTTTATTTGTCCTTGTAAAAGTATTGCAAATGCTGGACTTATTTTTTTTGACAATTTTTTTACTGAATTGTCTGCCTCAATTTCTTTTAAAATATTTATTTTTAATTTCATTTTCTTCAGACGATTTTGCAGCAGACATATTTTTCCCATATATTTGCTGCATTTTTTAGATAAATCTATCTCCCTTTCTGTTGGTTTTGTAGTAGTATATTGTGGGCTGAACCTGATTTCAATAAGATTGAAGCTCTTCTCTCCAAGGGGTTCTCGAGTTTGAGAAGGTCCAGGTTGACACACAGGCAACTCATATTTAGACTGCAAGAGACAAATTAAATACTTAAAAAAAACATAAATTAATAGTGTGTGACCGACACTTATTTTCAATGGATAAGTAGACAGACAAAATGACAAGATACACAAATAGAAAAAAAAAACATGAATTGGCTAAGAAGATGTAACCCATCAATCCACAAGCGGCAGCCGGCTGCCACATAACAATTTGAAAATATATTGTGTCTGCAATATCCAGGTTGGAGGTGCTACGTTATTGTTATTGCAAGGCTTAATTGAAGGATACAATATATTAAATAATTGACTTTCTATTTACTGTGTAGATATTTGTAATTTACAAAATAAATTATTTAATTAATTGTATCACATGTACATGACACTTTATAAAATGGTGGCATTAGTTTTGAAAGCCACCACATACCAGTAGTTTTGAA